>JBAPLH010000005.1:2550000-3050000 GCA_037897445.1 Ceriops zippeliana
CTGGGCTTGATGATTCCACTAACATCATGAAGAATGGGGAATGCTTTCTTTCTAGTTAGAAGTATGTGAAGGTAATTCAAGAATTCCTATTGCAAGGGAGAGCATAGATGGGTAAATGAGATGTCTATAATTTTGGTTCTCTAAAATACATGTCATCTATTTTGGAAGTAAATCTTACGCCTCAAACATGTTAGCAGAGAAGTTGAACAGAGTTTGTAATGCTCTGCTTCCAACATAAGCTTCTGCTTCGACATTTAGGTGTTCGAAACGAACTTCAGTGCTTGGACCCTGCATTGTAGGTTTCAAAAAAGCCAAAAAAAAAGAAGAAGAAGAAGAAGAAGAGAAAAAAACACATAAACCAGAAAGCTTGAGAAATGTATCTAAAATTTTTTTTGACTTGTAACTATGCTTATTATATGCCGTAAATTTACGGTTACCTGTCAATGCGCTCCCCGAGCTTCAACAGGAAGTTCTCATGATCTTCCTCTGGAATCTTGAGAAGCCTCTCCAGCAAATTCCTTCTCTCTATTAATCCGAGGTTCTGTATATCAATCTCTCTCGACTGATCCTCTTTTTCAGTGAGAATGGCTCTCCTTACACGCAAATACGTGGGCAATTTCTCCAAAGCAGCCCATTTGAGTGCTTCTTCGTCATCTTGCTTGTGAGAAGACCTTGAGAAAGCTTCCAAGTTGCTGTTCCTCCATATGTTAGAACTGCTTGTGCGTGCACTGCTTATTCTGAACCCTTCACCACCCTCCATTCTCCTGTACTACTAAACGAAACCCCACGGATACTGAACTCTTTTTCGTAGCGAAATGAATATCTCTGTTAACAGTGAAAACGGCAAAAACACCGCCACCCAGCGAGCACAGCTTTCTCGAATATGTACTTGATTGGATTTGTGGGGAAGGTTATAGGAATTTCGAAAGGCAAAGTACATAATTGATCAAATTTATTAATATTTAAATCAAATTATTAATATTTCTAGAATTAAAAAAAGTATCATATAATAAGATAGAAAATAATATAAATTATGTGTATTTATTATTTTTAAGAAAATAAAAAAATTAAGGGTAATATTATTTAGAAATATTTTTTTTCTTATATATCTTAATTTTTAAGTATAAGAAAAAAAAGTTATGTTTTTTTTTCTCAAATTTAATAATATATATATAGATATAGCTTAATTAATTAGGTTGTCTCTCAGCATTTTTATAGAAGACGTGCATTATTTTTTTTTTTTGAAAAAAATTAAATTTAGCTTTTTTTTTAACAAATTTGTTAATTTATATCTTTTTGTGAATTTTAATTTGTAAATTTAGAAAAAAAATACCGAATAAGTGAAATTAAGTTTTTGCTTAGATTTGCTAATAAATATAAATGTATATTAATTAATTGAGATGTTTCTTAACTCTTTTTTAGGAGATGTCTTCTTCACATTATTTTTTTTTTCTTTATTGACATTTTTTGTACTAGTGAGAATAAAAGTTTTTAAAAAAATTACTGTTAAGATTTAAAATATCTAAGTTATTTTTCTAAAAATATTGACTTTAATAAAAAAAAGAAAATTTAATTTTATTATTATTATTTTATTTTATAAATATCTTGTCTTTACCTATAATGTTGCAAATGTTTTGGAGATGAATATTGTAAAAAGTGCAATACAACGAGAAAAACAATTAGTAGTCTATGAGGTCAGCAACCGGCGATGACTTCAGGATTATTAATAGAGATTCGCTTTCGCTTTGCCAATTGTGTAGGATGGGGTCGTTTTTGCTTTGTTCGTCGTGGTTACTACTTGGAGGAATAACTAATTTTGTACTTCTCAATTAATTGAATCTGGCTGGCAAGAAGTTGTCTCCATCTCCCGTATTCTATACAGAGACAAAAAGTCATACAGCTTTTGGAAGAGGGCTGCAAGCTGGCTTAATTCCGAAAATGGAACGTTTATTGGCTAATCATTTCTCTTGATTACACAAACGTTTTGTTCCAGAAAAATTGCAAATCGAGTCAGGAAAATCTTCTAACCACCGTTTTGTTTAGGAAAAGGCAAGTGAGCATCGTATTTCATTGTCCAGTCATGTGGCGGCAATTTGATTGGATGACGGTTGCGTGTGCTTAAATCATAATAATAATAATAATTATTATTATTATTATTACTATTGTTATATAATTTTAATATTTTTATATAAATAATATTAATCATCTAATATATATATATATACGTTAAATTTGTCGAAAATCTAACTGCGAAAGCGGAGGAGAGCAGAACCCATGCCAAACCAATCGTCCAAAAGGGGTGGCCACCATGTGACATCCCCACAGTCTCCCTCCTTCTCTGACTCTGACTCTGACTCTGACTCTGAGCCTTCCAAGCAAATGAATCATTGTTAAAATAATTCTTCTGAATTTATTTTGTTACACATATATTAATAATACTTATTTATATTATTCTCGTTTTGAAAAAAAAAAAACAATAAAAAAAGAAAAATAACGTATTAATTTGAAACCTTAATTTTTACGTGGATGACTACTAAAAACAACTACTACTTTTTATTTTCTTTTACCAATTTTTTTTTTCAAAATAAATAAATAAATACAAATGCATATTTCTGTTGGTTGGTTACAAAAGCTCTGTGTGGTGGGGGCAAACAATGACTTTCAACCGATCATAGCTATTATTAAATTTGGGACGCCACTTCAATTAAATTATTCAACGCATTGAAATAATAATAAACCCTAGCCAATCTCTCGTTCGTACTTAGATATTATTCTCAAAGGTCTCTCAAATATCAAAACCACCTAATATGAGCCCGCCTCTCCCTCTGCCTTCTTCCCCCAGAAGACCACTTTAAATACCCTTTGCGGAGTCAACTGGTAACCAACCCACACGAGGCCGCCCCTTCATAATTCTCAACTTGGGCATTGGGGCTTTTGTGGGTGGGGTTGTTAAGAGAGCAAGTTTGGTGGAGGAGTTTTGGAAGTTTTGGTGTTCGGTAAAGAGGTTAAACAGGGATGTGAAGAATGGAAGGAAGCAAAGGGCTTTGGGAAAATGGGTGCTCGAGCGACGGTAGGCCGCCGAACCCCGTCGTTGCTGCTTGTCGGCAGTGTTTCAGCGTTGATGGTGGTCCTTGTAAGAAGACATTGGTTCGACACCAGTCTCTTGTAAGAATCATTTTAGGCCTTTTTTTTTTTTGAGTTAACACTTTTTTTTTTTTGGGTGTGTGTGTGTGGGCGGGGGGTTGATTTTACGCTTAGTTGGATTTGAATGGATAATGGGGTTGCTCGTTTGCTCTTTTTAGTTGGATGGTACTACTCAGTATCCTTTTCATGTACTAGATGGTTGATTGATTTTGTTGATTGACTTGGGTTTCTCAGCTTGCTTTTTTTCGGAGAATTTGGTTCTCTTATTTCTTCCTATCTTTTTTTGCCTTGTTATTGTCGGTTTTGTTGTCACAAATGAGATCTAACCCATTTCCCTATTGGGATTTATTATCTTGGCCATGGTTATGCAATTATGGTTGCCTGCATTTAAGGTGGAGTCGTTAATGCAATTGTGAGTTTATCATTGGCTTACAAGGGAAATTATTTGGCAATCAGGGTTTTGTCCTCATCATTAGTGTGCTTGAAGAATGGATGGAGGAGCATAGAAAAGTAGAGGCTTGTTATGTGAAGGGCGTCTTTTGTTGTCTTCATTGAAGACCAATGACAGCTAATTGTCCACGGAAATGTAGTATTTATCTGTGGGCAAGATTGGGGGATTGCCAGAGGCTACGAATTTTATGGTATAGTAGCTTGGGAGTTCATCTAGGGGGTTAAGTTGAACTCTTCTGTGAACTAGGAATCTTAGATATTTTTTGATTCCCCAATGATATTGGAATGTATAGTTTCAATTCCGTTCATTTGAACTCTCTGTTGCATCCGTGGATACAAGTTTATTTTCATTATTGTACTTTTTGATAATACTTTTTTTAATAAGATAAGTGGATCAAAAAAAAAAGAACAAAAACAAAAGGTTGCAATGAAATGTTCTTGTGTCAAGTTTACAATTCTTTTACTATCTATAATTTATTATAAAAATTGTGAGCCTCCTGTTAGGTTTCTGTTTTTGACAGCTTTGTGAATATTGTTCACATCCATCCTTCTTTTTCAAATTTTTGACTAGGTTCTTGGCAGGTGAAGATGAAGACATCAGATATATCTAGTCACAATGAACTCGGTGTAGAAAATCATGATTCTGGCTTCATGCCTATCGTTCGTTCTGGAGCATGGGCAGATATTGGCTTTCGCTCAAGCATGGAAGATGTGTATTTGCGAATTGACAATTTTATGAGTAATTATGGGCTGAAGAATGTTCTTGACCAACCAAATGCCTTTTATGGGGTACTCTACCTCACTTTGTTCTACTTACGGCTCTTCACGTCTTATTTTGTTTCTTTTGCTGTAAATTACTTATGAAATTTTTGCAGCAACTTGATGCAAAATATTTATTTATTTCTTTATCACAAGAAATAATAAAATACATATGGTTTCATTTAGTGAATCTCTTCACAAATGATATTCTGTGAAACGAACTATTTGATGCACTTCAATTCTGCAAAGCATTTTTTCAATATTGGGATGAGCATGAAATCCATCAATTCACATCCTGTTATCGAGGTTTTGTTGTTGCAAGGCATGGAATGTTATAGGAGAGTTCTGAATCTTGATGTTCCACCGTGAAAAGAAACTCATGGGGTTTGTGTTATTGTGCGGCTGAGTGCTATTTGCAAGAACTTTATAATGGCAACAAGATTGGTTATCATGGTGTGAACCAGTGAATATTGATGCAGATGGCTGCTGAGTGTAGTTGGCAGCCCAGGTGTTTTGGAGTAGTTTTGAAAGGCTCCAGGGTTGTTGTGTTATTGGTAGGTTAGGTTGCATTGTACTTGGGCTTGTAATGGTGATCACATTGGAAAAGTTGATAATTGAAAAATATCTGAGAGGGGTTGTGATATTGCCGTTGGAAGGATATACCCTTGATGTAAATATATAGCTACTTATCACCTTGTCATTAAGTGTTGTCTGTCTTCTGCCTTATTTATTTAAAACTTTTATTTTGGCCAGCAACTACTGGATTAAGGGTAAATCTTATTTAAGTTGCTTTTGATAAAAAGAGGATGGCTTTGCACCAACTTTTGTCCAATAGATGTTAATAGAAATGCAGCTCATTTTTCGCACCAGTTGCTTCTATATGTAGTTGATTATTGCACAACTTAACATTAGTCTGATGTTGATGTCCAGGTGTTTGATGGGCATGGAGGAAAGCATGCTGCTGACTTTGCCTGCTACCACTTGCCGAGATTCATTGTTGAGGACGAAGGTTTCCCAAGGGAAATTGAAAGGATTGTTGCTTCTGCTTTTCTACAAACCGACACTGCATTTGAGGAGGCTTGCTCACTGGATTCAGCCCTTGCTTCTGGTACCACTGCATTGACTGCTCTTGTCGTGGGGAGGTTGGCATTTCTCTATCCACCTAGCTTATTAGTCCTTTTCCTCTATAATAGATGCAGAAATTTAGACCTCTCTGTTATCCCTTGAATTTGCTATTCTGTCTTCATGAATCTCCTGCTTTCAGGGGCAAGAAGCAACAAAAAAATTTCTGTGATTTGTCATATAGTTTAGTGTCATGATCATTTATATGGCCAAAATGGTTCATCATATTCATGATGCATGATAGCTTGCTTCTTGATATGTCTTTGCTGGCAGGTCATTGGTGGTGGCAAATGCTGGAGACTGTAGGGCAGTATTGTGTCGTCGTGGTGAAGCAGTTGAGATGTCCAGGGATCATAAACCGATTTGCAGCAAAGAGAGGAACCGCATTGAGGCATCTGGGGGATATGTCTATGATGGCTACCTCAATGGACAACTGAATGTGGCTCGTGCTTTAGGAGACTGGCATATGGAAGGAATGAAGGGTAGGGATGGTGGGCCACTGAGTGCAGAGCCTGAGCTTATGACTATGCAATTAACAGAGAAAGATGAATTCCTCATTATTGGTTGTGATGGTTTATGGGATGTGTTCAGAAGCCAAAATGCTGTTGATTTTGCTAGACGAAGACTTCAAGAGCACAACGATCCAGTCATGTGTAGCAAAGATCTGGTTGATGAAGCCTTGAAGAGGAAAAGTTTAGATAATTTGGCTGTCTTGGTGGTTTGTTTCCAATCCGAGCCTCCACCAATCTTGGTTTCACCACGCCCTAGGGTGCAGAGGAGCTTCTCTGCTGAGGGTTTGAGGGAGTTGCAGAGTTTCTTAGATAGCTTGGCAGATTGAGATTATGACAAATGGTTATTTATTCACTTATCTTTGATTTTGGCTATTTTGTGACTCCACTCGTCCTTGCTTTTACGGTTTAGATGTAGTTTTAGGTATCGAGAGCTCTTGACTGTAACGAATTTAATGGACAAGTGCTTGAACTTATTTCAACGGCTAGTTTTAGTGTCTTAAACGTCCCAAATTCAGAGTCACAAAAATAGCTTGTTTGGGGAAGTTTCAGTCGCATAAACAGATGATGCGAAAGTCCAGGTGCGATTTTAAAAATAACGACATCTGTAACCGCATTTTGCTTTATATTAACTTTGTAGCAGACAATTCTAATACAGCTCATGGTCTTGAACGTCTATGGTTTTGCAACTACAAGCTCAGTTATTGCTTTCTGTGTTCTTTCAAGGAGAGAGAGAAAGAGAGAAAGGGAGAGAGAGCGAGAGATGGATAAAAAATAATAAAACCCTCATGATAAACAACACTGCATACAATGTGGAAATTTAGCATTTTCTTCCTCTGCTTCTCATTCTCATAGAAATTCTTCCTTAAAGGAATACCTGCTTGTAGACAGGAGTAGCAGTGGACCTTAGCGAGTCATATTCTCTTTAGCCATGATGACTCACAAGCTCGAGGTAAGGATGACAGCTTTCCAACTTATCTTCCATACAATTCTCATCTCTTCAGAAAGTTGAATACCTTAATCGAAAGGGCAAATATGAATCCGAAGAGCGCAGAAAATCCAACAAGTACGATTGCAACAACCCCCAGAAACTCATGCCGAAACCCGAAATAGCTTCTGATGAAATGTTCCACTGTTTCACCAGTTTCTAGTTCTACCTTTATGCCTCCAAACTGTGAAGCAACCAATCCATATAAGGTCCAAGCAGTTGGACAAGCCCAGTAGTACCATCTCCACCAGATCGGAATCCTCTGTTGTAAGAGAACCAATAAAAATAAAGCATGTTTCAGGTTCACTTTGTTTATTCATGGCCTCTTCTGGATATTATTAAATATTAAACAAATAAGACATCAGGATAACTAGAAATTACCGGCCAAGGAATAATGAAACCTGAGAAAAGACTCCATATTCCATAGAAGAAAGCTGAGACTACAGCAGCAATGTTTTGGTTGGGTGTCATGGCCACCGCCATCATCCCATAGAAGGTGAAGTATAAGAGGGTGAAATACGTGATGAAGATGTACCAAGAGAACTTGGTGGCTGTCCATTCGAACCCGATCATGACGTACACTATAACCCCGTATATAAGAGTTTGGGCTAAAATGTATGGCAGTTCAATCACTGTCTGCAAATCAGGACAGAAGTTGTGATGAACTTTCCAGAAGCTTGAAAAAATGGAAAAGAAATTGGTATCTATTAACAGAAGCAGAGAATTTACCTGCCCAAAAGCGTATGGAAATGCAGAATACATTCCAGCTCCCCTTTCTCTGTAAAAGACTGTTCTTTCAATAGCTACAACCGGCTGTGATGACATAGAATTCTGAATTCCTAAAAAAAGGACAGCAGAATACATGGAACCCATTGCATTGAACAGATCCTGTGAAGTGCTCCTGGAGTTCAGGAAACATTTCCATCAAGTTAGAGAAACATTACAAGGACGGAGGGCATTCAATTCCATGACCAGTAGGTTGCATTACTCTGTACCTTTTGGAGCCTAGATTCCAGAATATAGTCCCCAACATAAGAGCAATAAATGTGGTGAATAGCATCCTCACTACAATGTATGGTGGGTCACGCCAATATGACCAATGTTGCTTCCATAGGCAAGCCATACATTGTGTTGAGAGGGACTGTGAATATTGAGTTGGGAAGTATAGATCCTTTGAGCCTGGTGCAGGTACACTTAAATCCTTGACCACGGCTTTGGTTCTCCTGAGTTGTTCATAAAATTCTTCTTTCAAAATTTCGTGAAAGAAGCATGTACCAAACAGTCACAATATTTTGATCACGTTGATTCTTTTTTTTCAATTTAGGTACATTTGCACATTTTAATTTGTTTTTTTATCAGAATAAATTCTAACTGCAACCTCTACGAGTCTTTTTCCTTTCCCATACTTTGGCATAAAGTTGATCGCCTCACCTGTATAGTTCTGAGTTCTTGTATATGTCAGTGAAGTTGACCTGAAGAGCTTCTTCTTGTCCAGCTGAAGTAATCTCTAACATCCATGTTGCAGGATTGTAACCATCTTTTATCTTGGGAACTCCTTCAATACCCTTGAGAAAAAGTCACAGTTTTTGAATTCAGCAAATTGGAAATGTAGATGAAAGACTGGTCCCTTACGTAACATGCATCTAGTTGGATCACCTCAAAGTAATTAATCAGGTGGCATGCATGGCGGCCTATTGGACCAACGTAAATCTCCTCTCCTCCCCTTTTCAACAGAAGTAACTGCAATGCAAGCCTCGAGTAATTAGGAATGTTTAAGATATTGAAAACTACAACATATAACCAGAAACTTAGTCAAGAAAATATGCCTCACCTCATCAAATGCATCGAATATGTCAATGCTTGGCTGGTGTATGGTGCAGACTACAGTTCGCCCAGTGTCCACAGTGTTTCTCACTGTTCTCATGACTATAGCTGCTGCTCTGGCATCGAGGCCAGAGGTTGGCTCATCCATGAAAATTATAGATGGATTAGCAACAAGCTCGACTGCAATTGTCAACCTCTTGCGCTGCTCAATTGAGAGACCATTCACACCAGGTGATCCAACAAGTGCTTCTCTCAAGGGAGTCAGCTCCACAAGCTCCATGACTTCTTCAATGAACATCTGTCATCCATAAATGAAATCAAGATCAATAACTTGGAGCAAAAACACAGCGGAATAATATTCTATTCTGATGAATAGAATGTACCTTCCTTTTATCAGCATCGACCTCAGGAGGTAGTCGCATCCATGCAGAAAAAACCAATGATTCATAGACTGTAACATGTGGGGAGTGTACGTCAGTTTGCTCACAGTATCCAGAAATGCGAGCAAATGTCTCTTGCTTCTTTGGGTAGCCAGATATTGAGATGCTTCCCTCAACGTAACCACCAGTTTTTCTTCCAGCCAAAACATCCATCAGAGTGGTCTTGCCAGCACCACTAATGCCCATGAGAGCTGTTAGGATTCCTGGCCTGAAAGCACCATTGACACCCTTCAAGAGTAGCAGACGGTCCTCAGTAATGCCTTGAGCTCTCATTTCCTGTAATTGTGTATAATGTACACAACCTCGGGAATTAGCACGGTTTCAAAAGCATTGCTTATTGTCACTCTTACGAAAACGATAAAATCGCTTGAGATACCTGTGGCATGTCTACAGCATATCTGATTTCATCAAAAGTTATCGAGAGTGGTTGAAAGGGGAGAACCATTCCTCTCTTGCTGTTGGGAGGGCCTTCCCTAAAGCTGCTCACTCTTCCAAAAGGAATTCTGGATGACACACTTCTACGGCTCTCATCGCCTCTTCCTGCATTTTTGGTTTTCAATTTCACAATGCTTGATCAGACGTTAGTTCATATTGCTGGAACCAAATCAAAAGGAAGAAAGGAAGCAGGGGTTAGTTCATATTTTCACCCACCTAAAATGCTCTTTCTGCTTGTTGACAGCTCAATAGACTCTCCGGTTCTGATAGCATTTTTCTCGCCCAAGGCTTCTTTAGATAATATTGTCTGAGGCTTTCCAAATGCTGCAATCAGCACACTCATCAGAACATTGGCCCTACTATTTTCTTAAAAGAGCAATATTTCGATTCACATATTCTAAATTAAATATAATACTAAAATTCAACCATCAAATCAATTTAATTTGTATAAAAACTGCTGTAAACAAGTTTTAAATTCAAAATTGAAGTTTCAAACAGAAATACTTACGATTAAGATATTTCAAAGCAAAAATGAAAAGGGCGTTGAATAGGAAAATATAGCCCATCAAAGCTGCCACCGCAAGCCAATACCAATATGCTTGAGGAAACAATCCGCGAGACTTCAAGACCGCAACTCCTAATGGCTCGGTGGAATTAGGAGGAATCTGAAAACACGTAAATTTCACCAATATTACTTGATCAAAACATGTTCCTCGACACTCTTTACATCAATTTTTTTTTGTTCTTTCTCTATTGAAATTCAGCAGAAGGGAGCTTACATGACTCCAACTATGCCCAAGAAATTCATTGACAGATATACCATTCTGCACGTACATGACTGGGGAGATCCAGTAACCCCATATCCACCATTTCTTCACATTATCTGATATAAAGATGATATATACCATTCAGCATCAGAAAATTAGTAATTTTGCCAGGACAAAATGAACATATCTGACAGACAATTCGGAACATGTACACACCTCTTGATAAAATGAATCCGCCTAAAGCCAGTACAGCAAGTAATGCAAAAGAGCCCATTGTATTAGCAACAATCATATTCCTTCCAAATGCAGCGGTCAAGCGGAACAAGCCAGACGCCATCTGGCCAGTGCACACGAGTATCAGAAAGTGCTTAAAAAACCTGGAAATGATAAAAAAAATTAAGACAATTAGTTCTCTTGGAACTTTGAATCTAACCATGAGAACAAAAATTGCCCAATCTTTCCATTTACACCACCTTCCAATGTTTGGATCAAAGCCTATGACATAGTAAGTCATGATCACCCAGATGGCAGCTTCTACGATGGTGATTGGGATCTTGAGAATCCACGTGGGAAGAGCATATGCCCATGTAGGATAGAAGAGAAAGTCTCTTTGCTTGTAGAACACAGGAAGTTTCATAATGGACATGGCAAGCTCTGAGAATCCATTGAACATCAAGATATTGATCCCAAAGAACAATGCACCGGCATATATCCCACCATCAGCCACTGTGCTACGGTGCATCTCCGTTCTTAGAAACAAAGTCATTGTGATCAAGGCGAGAATAATAAGCTGAAAATATGAATAACCAAATGCCTTTGTTAGCATCTCTGTATATTAATCTTTCTATTATGGCTAATTTTTGTCACTAATTTACCCATTTGGTCTTTCCATTACAATAAAAAAGGATTAAAACTCACTTGGAATAGCATAAAAACATAGACAAATGAATTCCTCTTCATGAGTAAAAATTCTCTGGAAACACAAGCCTTGAAGATCTCCTTCTTGCTGACACCATACGTTTTGGTTGTTAGAGCGGCAGGGTGTCCTTTGGCCTTGTCAAAAGGTATGGCCAGTTCGTCTCCCAGTCTTCGACCAATATGAATGACTGAAATGCTTCTGCGAATTCCTTCACAGAAACAAAGCTATAAGGCTCATTTTTGTTGGCCCAGTATTGCTCTTGATCTTTCCTTGATGTTACCTGTTGCATTGCAGGATGTAAAAAAGGTTGCTTGTCATCTAGTTTTATAAATTTGGAAGATTTGTGGGCCATGCAAATACAGAAGAAACAGAACAACCGTACTTCTTGTAAGAAGTCAGCTACTCCTTTTCTCTCAGGGCATTTGAAACCCATGCATTCGAAGAACTCTAGCACATTTTCTCGTGGACCTTGGTATGCAATTTGGCCATCTGACAGGAGGATCAAATCATCAAAGAGTTCATATGTTTCTGGTGCCGGCTGCAGCAGAGAGATTAGAGCGGTTCCGTTCAGAACGTGGATAGATTGTCTGAGTGATTTCACTATTTGGAATGCTGTTGAACTATCCAAACCGGTTGATATCTCATCCATGAAAAGTGCTTTTGCCGGTCCAACCAACATCTCCCCTGCATGTTACAGATCAGAAGATATTCAGGCATGTAGTGGCCAATTCAATGTTGGAATTATCATGGCATCATTTCGGGTCAACTTTACCTGTTGTTAGTCGCTTCCTTTGTCCACCAGAGATACCTCTTATCATTTCATTGCCCACCATTGTATCAGCACATACTTCAAGTCCTAAGATCTGTGAAATTTTAAAACAATAACGGTCAAATATCCATATTTCCTTTTTAATTTTCCCAAGAACTCATGGGCCTTATTGAATTTCAGGTCGACACCTTAAGAATATATTCTGTAACCACATTGGTCTCCTGCTCTTTTAGTGCTGCTGCCTGTAGAATTGCAAGTAATATTAAAAACATTTTCTCTAATGATAGTCTGTGGACTCCTGCAGATATCAGTGTCTTTCTCACCTTCATGTAGACATCAATATCAGGGTCTGGCCTGATATTTGCCGCCTTCTCCCTTCTTAACAACTCTGTCAACATCTCTGCAAATTTTACATTCAAAATGACTGCAATTTCTCAACTAATGACTATAGAAGGTGAGCAGATTGCTTCCTTTGGTCACTAACCATAACGGGATCCAACCCCTTGACATCTTGCAGAGAAAGCCAGTGTTTCTCTTACAGTCAATTCTCCTATGTGAAGATCATATTGACTAATATAGGCTGATGACCTCTGTGGTACAAACTCGTCCATTCCATGACCATTATATGTAACTTTTCCGGAAAACTGAAAATTTTCAAGGCTAACAACATCAGACAACAATAAAATCAAATCCAATTCAATTCTACAGAAAGAATAGTATGCTCCATGAGATCCCCGCTGCGTCCTCACCTTTAGATCCTTACCCAGTTTTCTCGCCAGAGCTAATAGCAATGTGGTCTTGCCTGAGCTCGGGGGGCCTAAAAGCAGTGTCATTCTGCAACAATGTTGTATTAGGTGAGTAGGAAATGAACAGATCTGGGGACTTACCAGGGCTTGATATGTACATTGAATCAAGATAACACTTCCACGTACCTTCTGGGCTTGATGATTCCACTAACATCATGAAGAATGGGGAATGCTTTCTTTCTAGTTGGAAGTATGTGAAGATAATTCAAGAATTCCTATTGCAAGGGAGAGCATAGATGAGTAAATGAGATGTCTATAATTTTGGTTCTCTAAAATACATGTCATCTATTTTGGAAGTAAATCTTACACCTCAAACATATTAGCAGAGAAGTTGAACAGAGTTTGTAATGCTCTGCTTCCAACATAAGCTTCTGCTTCGACATTTAAGTGTTCGAAACGAACTTCAATGCTTGGAATCTCTATTCCAACCCTGCATTGTAGGTTTCGAAAAAGCCAAAAAAAAATGAAGAAGAAATGAAAAAAACACAAACCAGAGAGGTTGAGAAATGTATCTAAAAAAAATTTTGACTTGTAACTATGCTTATTATCTGCCGTAAATTTACGGTTACCTGTCAATGCGTTCCCTGAGTTTCAACAGAAAGTTCTCATGATCTTCCTCTGCAATCTTGACAAGCCTCTCCAGCAAATTCCTTCTCTCTATTAATTCGAGACTCTGTATATCAATCTCTCTCGACTGACCCTCTTTTTCAGTGAGAATGGCTCTTCTTACACGCAAATACGTGGGCAATTTATCCAAAGCAGCCCATTTAAGTGCTTCTTCATCATCTTGCTCGTAAGAAGACCTTGAGAAAGCTTCCAAGTTACTGTTCCTCCATACGTTAGAACTGCTTGTGCGTGCACTGCTTATTCTGGACCCTTCACCACCCTCCATTCTTCTATACTACTAAACGAAACCCCCTGCACGGATACTGAACTCTTTTTCGCTCTGCATAGGACGTGGCGAAATGAATGTTTCTGTTAACAGTGAAAACGGCAAAAACACCGCCACCCAGCGAGCACAGCTTTCTCGAATATGTACTTGACAGGATTTCTGGGGGAAGGTTATAGGAATTTTGAGAGGCAAAAAGCACTCCTCCTTTTGAGTGTCCATGACCTTTTTTATAATAGCACGTTAAAGCGCCACCTTTCGATACCATGTAATTAATACAAAATATTTATTAATATTTTTAATCTATATATAATTAAAAAAATAATTTTCTAGAAGTTAATGTCAATTTTAATATGTGTATATATTGCTCATGACTATTTTTGCTCAAGTTCAAATTAATCTGCAATTTACCAGCTTTGTTTATATATATTTTTATCAATAAAAAATAATATTGTATAACAATTAGTAATTATATGTTATAGTATTTATTTACACATAAAATTGCTAATCATTATAAAAGCTTATTTATACAATTTTAATATTTCTAGAATTAAAAAAAAGCATCATATAATAAGATAGAAAATAATTCAAATTATGTGTATTTATTACTTTTCTAAGAAAATAAAAAAATTAAGAAAAATATTATTGGGAAATCTTTTTTTTCATATTTATCTTAATTTGTAAGTTTAGGAAAAAATGCCGCATAAGTAAAGTTAAGTTTTTTTTCTTAAATTTGCTAATACATATAGATATAGGTTAATTAATTAGGTTGTCTCTCAACATTTTTCTAGAAGACGTGCGCTATTTGTTTTCTTTTTTAAGAAAAACTAAGTCAAGTTTTTTTTTTCTTTTTTTCAAATTTGCTAATTTATATTTTTTTATTAATATTAATTTGTAAATTTAGGGAAAAAATGCCGAATAAGTGAAATTAAGTTTTTGCTTGCTTTCTTGATATTATTTTTTTTCTTGTTTAGGTTTTTTGCACTAGAGAGAATAGAAATTTTTGGAAAATTTACTGTCAAGATTTAAAGTGTTCAAGGCATCTTTCTAAAAATCTCGACTTTAATGAAAAAAAAATCTTAAATTTATTATTATTATATTTTTTTATTTACAATTTATTGGTCCTTAACTAGGCAGAATAGTTATTCTTTTTTTTTTTTTTTATTTCATAAATGTCTAGTCCTTTACCTATAATGCTGTAAATTTTTCGGAAATGAATATTCTAGAAGTGCAGCACAGCAACAAAAAGAATTAGTAGCCACTGGCGATGGCTTGAGGATTATTAATGGAGGTTCGCTTTGTCAATTGTGCAAGCTTATGAATTAATTGAATTTGGTTTAATGTTACTGTATGATTATCTTTTTTTTTATTAATAAATTAACTTAAATAACTTATTGAGAATGTATTACCCCATATTTATAAAGTTAAAAATTTATTTTTTCCTCGATAACGTGGAATTTGGTTAATGTGCCCACGTTAACTGGCTTATTCCGAAAATGGAACGTATCATTAACAACCCTTTTGGAACTGGGGCGGGGGTAAGTCCCCCCCTATCACACGTTGAAGAGATTGGAGTTATACATAACGTGCGTTTGTTGGCTATTCATTTCTCTTGATTACACAAACGTTTTGCTCCAGAAAATTGCAAATCGAGTCAAGAAAATCTTCTAACCACCGTTTTATTTAGAAAAAGGCAAGTGGGCATTGATTTCATTGTGCAGTTACATGGCGGCAATTTTATCGGATGACAGTTGCGTGTGCTTGAATCATAATTATTCGATTCACTCAAATCAACCCATAAGCGCTATTCAAATTATTTCTAGTCAAATTACACAAAACGATGAATTTGACGCATTACAAACACAAATTTATATATTATTGTTATTATTATTATTATATAATTTTAATATTTTTTTTATAAATAATGTTGACCATCTAACATACAAATATAAGTTCAAGCAGCCAAAGCGCATAAATTTGCCTATATATAATCAAGTCGAATTATTTTTCTTGAACATCTTTTGGGAGATGGGTATACCAATATTCGCTAACTATCTAAAGTATTAATTAAACGTTTTACTTTGTGCTCTTGTCCCCCAAGAAACAAAGAACAAAAAATGAAAACCATTTACTCTCTGCGTTTATAAGGTGACAGCTAGCAGGTACAATTGCTTTCCGAACAATATTATTACACCTTTGGCTGATGCATGTTTTATTAAGTTTTAATGTTTCCATACATCTCTGTTTAACCAAGGTTTGAAATATTATCTTACTGATCGAGCGCATTATTAATTCTGCCATGAAATTAGGTATCCTTAGCAACCATTTCTGGTTTTATCAGTGTAAATTTTTTGTGAGGCCATTGCTATGTATGGTGTCATTGTGGCTATTATCCTGCAAACCAAATTAGAGAGCGTTCCTGCATCAAATATGTATGCCCCCAGAGTCTCTTAGAGCTGGATATGCAATTTTTGCATCTGGGGTCATGGAGGGCTTTGCAGACTTTGTCTGTGGGTTGTGATATTGCTGTTGGAAGGATGTACCATCGATGTAAGGATACAGCTACTTATCACCCTGTTAAGAAGTGTTGTCTGTTTTCTGCCTCATTTATTTAAAACTTTTATTTTGGCCAGCAACTACTGGATTAAGGGTAAATTTTATTTAAGTTGCTTTGAGGGAAAGAGGATGCCTTTGTACCAACTTTTGTCCGATGGATTTTTGTAGACACGCAGCATATTTTTTGCAGTGGTTGCTTTCACACCTAGTCGAATGTTGTGCAATTTAACATTAGTCCAATGTTGATGTCTATGTGTTTGATGGGGATGGAGGAAAGCATGCTGCTGACTTTGCATGCAACCACTTGGCAAGATTCATTGTTGAGGACGAAGGTTTCCCAAGGGAGATTGAAAGGATTGCTGCTTCTGCCTTTATACAAACTGACACTGCTTTTGAGGAGGCTTGCTCACTGGATTCAGCCATTGCTTCCGGTATCACTGCATCGACTGCTCTTGTTGTCGGGACGATGGCATTTCTCTATCCACCTAGCTTATTAGTATCTTGACCTATCCTTTCTTCTATAATATATGCTGTAATTTAGACCTCTCTGTCATCCCTTGAATTTGCTATTCTGTCTTCGTGAATCTCCTGGTTTCAGGAGCAAGAAGCAACGAAAAAAATTCTGTGACTAGGTATACAGTTTAGTGTCATAATCATTTATATGGCCTAAATGGTTCGTCGTATTCATGATGCATGATAGCTTGCTTCTTGATATGTCTTTGCTGGCAGGTCATTGATATTGTGTCGCTGCGGCGAAGCAGTTAAGATGTGCAGGGATCATAAACCGATTTGCGGCAAAGAGAGGAACCGCATTGAGGCATATGGGGGATATGTCTATAATGGCTACCTCAATGGACAATTGAATGTGGCTCGTGCTTTAGGAGACTGGCATATGGAAGGAATGAAGGATAGGGATGGTGGGCCACTGAGTGCAGAGCCTGAGCTTATGACTATGCAATTAACAGAGAAAGACGAATTGCTCATTATTGGCTGTCATGGTTCATGGGATGCGTTCAGAAGCCAAGCACAACGATCCAGTCATGTGCGGCAAAGATCTGGTTGATGAAGCCTTGAAGAGGAAAAGTGGCGATAAGTTGGCTGTTGTGGTGGTTTGTTTCTAATCTAAGCCTCCGCCGCCAATGCTGGTTGCACCATGGTCTAGGCCGCAGAGGAGCTTCTCTGCTGAGGGTTTTAGGGAGATGCAGAGTTTCTTAGATAGCTTGGCAGATTGAGGTTATGACGAATGGTTAGTTATTCCCTTCTCTTTGATTTTGGCTATTTTGTCACCCCACTTGTCCCTGCTTTTACGTTTTAGTTGTAGTTTTAGGTTTTGACAGCTCTCAACTAGAAAGTATATGGCGGCAAACTCCATAAGATATTTTGTTGCTTTGTAGAAGTCATATTGTCCTGGTCTCTGTTGTTCCCGGATCTCGGTGCTGCATTTCATCATTGATCTCATGCTGATAGCTTGATGTGTTGGAATTGTCTGCCATTGTAAGCCAAGCCTAGTGTTCCATTCTGTAATGTGAGTAACACTTAATATAACATTCCAGTTTCAAACAAGATAACAATGAATACACTAGATGGTGTGTAATAATTTAATGGACAAGTACTTGCGCAATTTATTTGAAAGGCTAGTCTTAGTGTCTAAAAGGTCACAAATTAATGGTCACAAAAATAGCTTGTTTGGTGAAGTTTGAGTCGCATAAACATTTATGATGCTTTATATTAATTTTGTAGCAGACAATTCTAATACAGCTCATGATCTTGAACGTCTATGGTTTTGCAACCACAAGCTCAGTTATTGCTTTCTGTGTTCTTTCAAAGAGAGAGAGAGAGGGAGAAAGCGAGAGATGGATAAAAAAAATAATAAAACCCTCATGATGAACACTGCATACAATGTGGAAATCTAGCATTTTCTTCTTCGGTTTCTCATTCTGATAGAATTTCTTCCTTAAAAGAATACCAGCTTGTAGACAGGAGTAGCAGTGGACCTTAGGGAGTCATGTTCTCTTTAGCTATGATGACTCACAAGCTCGAGGTAAGGATGACCGCTTTCCAATATATCTTACATAAAATTCTCATCTTTTCTGGAAGTTGAATGCCTTAATCGAAAAGGCAAAGATGAATCCGAAGAGCACAGATAATCCAACAAGTACGATTGCAACAACTCCTACAAAGTCACGCTGAAACCCAAAATAGCTTCTGATGAAATTTTCCACTGTTTCACCAGTTTCTAGTTTTTCCTTTATGTCTCCAAACTGTGAAGCAACCAATCCATACAAGGTCCAAGCAATAGGGCAAGCCCAGTAGTACCATCTCCACCAGATAGGAATCCTCTGTTGTAAGAGAACCAAGAAAAATAAAACGTGTTTCAGGTTCACCTTGTTTATTCATGGCCTCTTCTGGATATTATTAAATATTAAACAAAGAAGAAAACAGGATAACTAGAAATTACCGGCCAAGGAATAATGAAACCTGAGAAAAGATTCCATATTCCATAAAAGGAAGTTGAGACTATAGCAGCAATGTTTTGGTTGGGAGTTAAGGCCACTGCCATCATCCCATAGAAGGTGAAGTATAAGAGGGTGAAATACATGATGAAGATGTACCAAAAGAACTTGGAGGCTGCCCATTCGAACCCAATCATCACGTACACTATAACCCCATATATGAGAGTTTGGGCTAAAACATATGGCAGTTCAATCACTATCTGCAAATCAGGACAGACATTGTGATAAACTTTCCAGGAGCATGAAAAAATGAAAAAGAACTTGGGAGATGTTAACAGGAGCAGTGAAGTTACATGCCCAAAAGCATATGCGAATGCAGAATACATTCCAGCTCCCCTTTCTCTGTAAAAGACTGTTCTCTCGATAGCTACAACCGGCTGTGATGACATAGAATTCTGAGCTCCTATAAAAAGGACAGCAGCATACATGGAACCCATTGCATTGAACAGATCCTGTGAAGTTCTCCTGGAGTTCAGAAAACATTTCCATCAAGTTCGAGAAAAATTACGACGACGGAGGGCATTCAATCCCATGACCAGTATGTTGCTTTACTCTGTACCTTTTTGAGCCTAGATTCCAGAATATTGTCCCAAACATCAAAGCAATAAATGTTGTGAATAGCATCCTCACGGCAGTGTATGATGGGTTTCGCCAGTATGACCAATGTTGCTTCCATAGGCAGGCCATACATTGTGTTGAGAGGGACTGTGAATATTGAGTTGGGAAGTATAGATCCTTTGAGCCTGGTGCAGGTGCACTTAAATCCTTGATCAAGGCTTTGGTTCTCCTGAGTTGTTCATAACATTCTTCTTATAAAATTTCATGAAAAAAAGCATGTACCAAACAGTGACAATATTTTGATCACGTTGATTCTTTCCTTTCAATTTAGGTACATATGCACGTTTTAATTTGATTTTTATCAGAATAAATTCTAACTGCAGCCTCTACGAGTCTTTTTCCTTTCCCATACTTTGGCATAAAGTTGATCGCCTCACCTGTATAGTTCTGAGTTCTTGTATATATCAGTGAAGTTGACCTGAAGAGCTTCTTCTTGTCCAGCTGAAGTAATCTCCAACATCCATGTTGCAGGATTGTAACCATTTTTTATCTTGGGAACTCCTATAACCTTGAGAAAAAGTAAAAATTTTTCAATTTAGCAAATTGGAAATTTAGATGAAAGATCTTAGTTTCTTCAGTAACATGCATCTAGTTGTGTCACCTCAAAGTAATTAATCAGGTGGCATGCGTGGCGGCCTATTGGACCAACGTAAATCTCCTCTCCTCCCCTTTTCATCAGAAGTAACTGCAATGCAAGCCTCGAGTAATTAGGAATGTTTAAGATATTGAAAACTACAACAGATAACCAGTACCTTAGTCAAGAAAATATGCCTCACCTCATCAAATGCATCGAATATGTCGATGCTTGGCTGGTGTATGGTGCAGACCACAGTTCGCCCAGTGTCCACAGTGTTCCTCACTGTTCTCATGACTATGGCTGCTGCTCTGGCATCGAGGCCAGAGGTTGGCTCATCCATGAAAATTATAGATGGATTAGCAACAAGCTCGACTGCAATTGTCAATCTCTTGCGCTGCTCAATTGAGAGACCATTCACACCAGGTGATCCAACAAGTGCTTCTTTTAGGGGGGTCAGCTCCACAAGCTCCATGACTTCTTCAACGAACATCTGTCATCCATAAATGAAGTCAAGACCAATACCTTGGATTAAAAACATAGTGGAATAATATTCAATCCTAATGAATAGAATGTACCTTCCTTTTATCAGCATTGACCTCAGGAGGTAGTCGCATCCATGCAGAAAAAACCAATGATTCATAGACCGTAACATGTGGTGAGTGTACATCAGTTTGCTCACAGTATCCTGAAATGCGAGCAAATGTCTCTTGATTCTTAGGGTAGCCAGATATTGAGATGCTTCCCTCAATGTAACCACCAGTTTTTCTTCCAGCCAAAACATCCATCAGAGTGGTCTTGCCAGCACCGCTAACACCCATTAGAGCTGTTAGGATTCCTGGCCTGAAAGCACCATTGACCCCCTTCAAGAGTAGCAGACGGTCCTCAGTAATACCTTGAGCTCTCATTTCCTGTAATTGTGTATAATGTACGCACATCCTCAGTGATTAGCATGGTTTCGAAAGCGTTGCTTATGGTCACTCTTACGAAAATGATAAAATCGCTTGAGATACCTGTGGCATGTCTACAGCATATCTGATTTCATCAAAAGTTATCGAAAGTGGTTGAAAGGGGAGAACCATTCCTCTCTTGCTGTTGGGAGGGCCTTCACTAAAGCTGCTCACTCTTCCAGAAGAAATTCTGGATGACACACTTCTACGGCTCTGATCGCCTCTTCCTGCATTTTTGGTTTTCAATTTCAAAATGCTTAATCAGAGGTTAGTTCATATTGCTGGAACCAAATCAAAAAGAAGAAAGGAAGCAGGGGTTGTTGGTTCATATATGCACCCACCCAAAATGCTCTTTCTGCTTGTTGACAGTTCAATAGACTCTCCGGTTCTGATAGCATTTTTCTCGCCCAAGGCTTCTTTAGATAGTATTGTCTGAGGTTTTCCGAATGCTGCAATCAGCACACTCATCAGAACATTGGCCCTACTATTTTCTTTAAAAGAGCAGTATTTCGATTCATATATTCTAAATTAAATATAATACTAAAATTCAACCATCAAATCAATTTAATTTATATAAAAACTGTTGTAAACAAGTTTTAAATTCAAAATTGAAGCTTAAAACAGAAATACTTACGATTAAGATATTTTAAAGCAAAAATGAAAAGGGCGTTGAATAGGAAAATATAGCCAATCAAAGCAGCCACCGCAAGCCAATACCAATATGCTTGAGGAAACAATCCACGAGACTTCAAGACCGTAACTCCTAATGGCTCGGTGGAATTAGGAGGAATCTGAAAACACATAAATTTCACCAATAGTGCTTGATCAAAACATTTTCCTTGGGACTCTCGAGATCAATTTTTTTTGTTCTTTCTCTATTGAAATTCAGCAGAAGGGAGCTTACATGACTCCAACTATGCCCAAGAAATTCATTGACAGATATACCATTCTGCACGTACATCAATGGGGAGATCCAGTAACCCCATATCCACCATTTCTTCACATTATCTGATACAAAGATGATATGTAATATTTAGCATCAGAAAACAAGTAATTTCACCAGGCAAAAATGAACATTCGACAATTCAGAACATGTACACACCTCTTGATAAAATGAATCCGCCCAGAGCCAGTACAGCAAGTAATACAAAAGACCCCATTGTATTAGCAACAATGATATTCCTTCCTAATGCAGCGGTCAAGCGGAACAAGCCAGACGCCATCTGGCCAGTGCACACGAGTATCAGAAAGTGCTTAAAAAACCTGGAAATGATCACAAAATTTAAGTCAATTAGTTCTCTTGGAATTTTGAATCTAACCATGAGAACAAAATTGCCCAATCTTTCCATTTACACCACCTTCCAATGTTTGGATCAAAGCCTATGACATTGTAAGTCATGATCACCCAGATGGCAGTTTCTACGATGGTGATTGGGATCTTGAGAATCCATGTGGGAAGAGCATATGCCCATGCAGGATAGAAGAGAAAATCTCTTTGCTTGTAGAAGACAGGAAGTTTCATAATGGACATTGCAAGCTCTGAGAACCCATTGAACATCAAGATAATGATTGCAAAGAACAATGCACCGGCATATATCCCACCATCAGCCACTGTGCTACGATGCATCTCCGTTCTTAGAAACAAAGTCATTGTGATCAAGGCGACAATAATAAGCTGAAAATATGAATAACCAAATGCGTTTGTTAGCATCTCCGTATATTAATCTTTCTATTATGGCTAATTTTTGTCACTAATTTACCCATTTGGTCTTTCCATCAGAATAAAAAAGGATTAAAACTCACTTGGAATAGCTTAAAAACATAGACAAATGAATTCCTCTTCATGAGTAAAAATTCTCTGGAAACACAAGCCTTGAAGATCTCCTTCTTGCTGACACCATACGTTTTGGTTGTTAGAGCGGCAGGGTGTCCTTTGGCCTCGTCAAATGGTATGGCCAGTTCGTCTCCCAGTCTTCGACCAATATGGAATGACTGAAATGCTTCTGAGAATTCCTTCACAGAAACAA
The DNA here is from genome assembly GCA_037897445.1 of Ceriops zippeliana. Taxonomy (NCBI): domain Eukaryota; kingdom Viridiplantae; phylum Streptophyta; class Magnoliopsida; order Malpighiales; family Rhizophoraceae; genus Ceriops; species Ceriops zippeliana. The sequence continues at coordinate 2,573,060 of JBAPLH010000005.1, forward strand.
AGCTATAAGGCCCATCTTTGTTGGCCCAGTATTGCTCTTGATCTTTCCTTGATGTTACCTGTTGCATTGCAGGATGTAAAAAAGGTTGCTTGTCATCTAGTTTTATAAATTTGGAAGATTTGTGGGCCATGCAAATACAGAAGAAACAGAACAACCGTACTTCTTGTAAGAAGTCAGCTACTCCTTTTCTCTCAGGGCATTTGAAACCCATGCATTCGAAGAACTCTAGCACATTTTCTCGTGGACCTTGGTATGCAATTTGGCCATCTGACAGGAGGATCAAATCATCAAAGAGTTCATATGTTTCTGGTGCCGGCTGCAACAGAGAGATTAGAGCGGTTCCGTTCAGAATGTGGATAGATTGTCCGAGTGATTTCACTATTTGGAATGTTGTTGAACTATCCAAACCGGTTGATATCTCATCCATGAAAAGTGCTCTTGCCGGTCCAACCAACATCTCCCCTGCATGTTACAGATCAGAAGATATTCAGGCATGTAGTGGCCAATTCAATGTTGGAATTATCATGGCATCATTTCGGGTCAACTTTACCTGTTGTTAGTCGCTTCCTTTGTCCACCAGAGATACCTCTTATCATTTCATTTCCTACCATTGTATCAGCACATACTTCAAGTCCTAAGATCTGTGAAATTTTAAAACAAGAACGGTCAAATATCCGTATTTCCTTTTTAATTTTCCCAAGAACTCGTGGGCCTTATTGAATTTCAGGTCGATACCTTAAGAATATAATCTGTAACCACATTGGTCTCCTGCTCTTTTAGTGCTGCTGCCTGTAGAATTGCAAGTAATATTAAAAAAATTTTCTCTAATGATAGTCTGTGGACTCCTACAGATATCAGTGTCTTTCTCACCTTCATGTAGACATCAATATCAGGGTCTGGCCTGATATTTGCCGCCTTCTCCCTTCTTGACAACTCTGCCAACATCTCTGCAAAATTTCACAATTTTACATTCAAAATGACTGATTACTCAATTAATAACACCTATGTCAGATGAGCAGGTTGTTTCCTTTGGTCACTAACCATAACGGGTTCCGACCCCCTGGCATCTTGCAGAGAAAGCCAGCGTTTCTCTCACAGTCAATTCTCCTATGTGAAGATCATGTTGACTAATATAGGCTGATGACCTCTGTGGTACAAACTCGTCCATTCCATGACCATTATATGTAACTTTTCCTGAAAACTGAAAATTTTAAGACTACCAATATCAGACAACAAAAAAATCGAAGCCAATTCAATTCTACAGAAGGACTAGTATGCACCAGGAAATCCCGGCTGCGTCCTCACCTTTAGATCCTTACCCAGTTTTGCCGCCAGAGCCAATAGCAATGTGGTCTTGCCTGAGCTCGGGGGGCCTAAAAGCAGTGTCATTCTGCAACAATTTTTTATTAACTGGGTGAGGAATGAACAAATCTGGGGACTTACCATGATTTGGTGTGTACATTGAATCAAGATAACACTTCCACGTACCTTCTGGGCTTGATAATTCCACTAACATCATGAAGAATTGGGAATGGCTTCTTTCTACTTGGAAGTACGTGAAGGTAATTCAAGAATCCCTATTGCAAGAGACAGCATATATGAGTAAAGGAGTTGTCTATAATTTTGGTTCTCTAAAATATATGTCATCTATTTTGGAAGTAAATCTTATACTTCAAACATGTTAACGGAGAAGTTAAACATCGTTGGTAATGTTCTGCATCCAACATAAGCTTCTGCTTCGACATTTATGCGTTCGAAACGAACTTCAATGCTTGGAATCTCAATGCCAACTCTGCATTTTAAGTTTCCAAATAGAAAAACGAAACACAGGGACAAAAGAGCTTTAGAAATGTATTTATGAAAGTTTTGACTTGTAACTATGCTTTGTAACTGCAGTAAATTTCCATGTACCTGTCAGTGCGTTCCCTGAGCTTCAACAGGAAGTTTTCATGATCTTCCTCTGCAATCTTGACAAGCCTCTCCAGCAAATTCCTTCTCTCTATTGATCCGAGGCTTTCTATATCAACCTCTCTCGACTGACCCTCTTTTTCTGTGAGAATGCCTCTCCTTATACGCAAATACGTGGGCAATTTCTCTAAGGCAGCCCATTTGAGTGCTTCTTCATCATCTCCTCCGTGGGAAGACCCGGAAAAAAGTTCCAAGATGCTGTTTCTCCCCATGTTAGAACTGCTCATGCGTGCACTGCTTATTCTGAACAAATCACTGCCATCCATTTCTCACTACCCAGATAGAAAATGATCAAAACACCACCAGATAAAAAGAACAAGAAGAAGAACCAAAAAAAAAAAAAAACCAAAAACCCACAATTCTTCTTTCAATCTTTCAGACAAGGAATGGTGGTTAATTTATAGGAGTTTTAAGAGGCAATGCAACTTGCTGTTATTATCTTTATCCCCATTCTTTGTGTCTTTATTTGAGTGTTATTGAATGCAAAGAGAAAGAAATAGTAGATTGACTTCTTCGAATGAAGGAGTTTGAAAGTGAGAGCCTTAGTTGCTTAAAAAATTAATTCGTCCCAATTTCCCTTTCTTTCTGATATTAATTGTAATGAGCTGAAAGCATAGAAAAAAGATAACAGATACGAACGTTCGGTTATATCTATAAAAAAAATAAAATAAAATAAAGCCCAGATAAAAACTATCCAAAGAAAATTTTCGTTAATAATTTACTAAAATGCTAGAATATGAGATATTGAAATTATTTTATATATATATACAGTTAAAATTGTTTAACTAACTAAGAAAATATCATAACATAATTGAAAAAATATTTAATGATTAATTAAAAAAATTATCTAACTAAATAACAAAACGCTTGATAGATCAAAACAAACAACAAAAAAAAATTAATAGTGCATATATCTTGAAGTTTAACTCAAACTCTCAATTAAACTCTCCAGAGAAAAAGAACGAGAACAAGAAAAATAAAAAGAAAACCACGATTCTCCTTTCAATCCTTCATGAAAGGAATAGTCGTTAATTTGTAGGAGTTATAAAAGGCAATGTAGCTTGTTGTTAGTATCTGTATTTCCTTACTTATTCTATCTCGTGCGTCTTCATGAATGCCAAAAAAAAAAAAAAATGGTGGATTGATTTATTGGGATATGCTTCATTGAAGGAGTTTATAAGTACTTATATTACTTAGAAATTAACTCGCCCCAATTTCACATTTTGTTACGTAAAACATGAAAATTATTCTCTATTGTTTTATAAATTATATTATAATTTGTATTTTATAATTTAATTATTTGTTTTAAAATATTTTAGTATAATTAATACTTTTATTTAAAATAAAAAATAATTAAATTAAAATGTTTTTATATAAATTAAATATACTAATACTAATTATATATATATATATATATATATCTATATAATTTTTATAAATATATCTTGCGCTAACACGTAAAGGCATGCATGCGTACCTCTATGCTCTATGCTCCTAGACCGAGTAATGGTCCCAACTCTTCGAACTTTACTCGGTATCCTCTTGCTGAAGACGTAAGCTCATTTGGTGCATTACATTAGTGGCATCGCGCTTCAGTGAAAAAAGTTGATGAGTATAATTCACCTGAGTTTTGGTGGATTTTTTTGGAGAAATTAATTAGATGGATTAAATTTACAGATTATACAAGAAATTTAAGTATTAATAAAAATCTATGATACGAAGTTTCAGAATAATTTGATGGAAAAATTAAAAGAAATGAAGGATGATGTAGAAATATTTTTTTTTATTTTATGTAACAGACTAATTTTTAATTTTACTTGATGTTGCTTATACAACGTCTAAAAATACTTTCAATAAAATATAAGCATAAATAAATTTTTTCCCTCTTTTTGGTCCATAAATTTTCTTTGCTTTTTTCGAACTTCATTGCATGATAGGATTTAACTAAATTCCAACCAGAGTATTGTTAGCAGAAGTCAATCTAAATCCCACGCATTCTTCGAAGTTCATTACACTTACAGATTTTTTTGCAAAATAAAAATAAATATATATATATATATTTACACAAAATTATTCCTTGCACAATCATAATTAACGATAAAGAAAATAAATATATAATTGAACTCAACCGCGTCCAAGTGGGGGTGGGTGGGGGAGGGGGGGGGGAACAGTAGCAAACGTACGAAAAATTCTAAAAATTAAAAATAGCTAATTGATCGTCAACCGCTGGAACCAAGTCAAACTGTACTCGGAGCTTCCCGAATCTTTTATGATTGAAAGAAGCAAATCCTTACAGAAAGATCTTGTCTCTACATGCAGCCCACGATTCACGCGGGCCCACAAAGAGGAAAATAAAAATGATTATAAAAAAAAAAAGGACTATGTAATGTAACCCATTCTAACTCATCGTGATGCATCATGCACTAAGAAAAAAAAAAAATCATTCTGACCCCAAAAATAATTAAAAACACCGAGAGCAACAGTATTGTTTATTTAATTTTGAGGAAATAAGGTGGGGTCATTGATGATCTAACGGGCCGTACAGCAAAATATGATAAAAATAAAAATAAATAAAAGAGCTTCTCTGGGAAGACAGCAAATTTTCTCCTTTATTTTGTTTATTTAATGTTGTGGATACAATACAATAATCAAACTAGTCAAATATGACAAGGAGAGACAAAAAAAAAAAGAGAGTAAGCGATTAAAAGAAAAAGAAAGTGATAGAGATAAGTGGACATAATTGAAAATTTAGAGTAATTATATAAATATATTTTTATTAAATAAAATTAATAAATATATTTTTAGTAATAAATAATGATACATCATATTAAGTATACTAATGAAATATTATTTTTTAACTATAAATTTTAGTTTGTGTAATTTTTTTTTATTTTTTTTTTCTAATTGTTTCTAATAAAAGATATGTTTATATAGTATTTTTTTCCTAAAGAATTATATATGATAACATGTCCTACAGTATCTCTATCTGCTCTAAGAAAAATTTAGGTGGTCATTTTTCCTTTAGTAACTGACTGCAATAAAATATATTATTATCAATATTTTAAGTAAATTCTTTTTATGTATCAAACATAGTTAAAACTTAAAAGTTGTTCCCATAAAATTTTGCCCCGTTAGGCTCCTGCCCCCTCCGCTCCAACTTATTCAAGAAGTTGGTATATTCGTTTGCCCCTGCTAAAATTTTTATTATTATTTTCTATATTTCAATTACAGATTATAAATTATTGTTACTAATTTGTTTTTCTTTATATTTAAAAAGATAGTTGAATAAAATTAAAATTGATTTAGTCCTTAGTCATAATTAATACTCCAAATGATTTATTCGATTTTAAATTGAGACTTATATTAAAAATAGAATATGATCAACATAGATATTTGGAGATGAAAATCTTAAAATGCAATGCAATGACAAAATGAATTACTAGTCTATAGAGTTTGCAACTGTGGTAGCTTGACAATTGTATGGATTATAGATATTCGTTTTTGCAATCCGTGGTGTCAATTTAATCTCAGGTTGAATTACTATCTATGAATTACCTTTGTTTGGTCCCCTGGCTATCTCCGGCTTAATTTGGTTCCCCTCCCCTTTTGTGTTGTGTCCATTTTCACGTTTTCTCATTAATTTAATTTGGCTGCGAGAAGTTACGTCCATTTCTATATTCGATACAGTGACAGCGGACTTTCTAGATTTACATCATAATGCAGTTTTTGAGACGAGGACAAGTTTTGGAAGAAAGCGAAAGCTGCAGCTGCAGGAGGCTGGCATATTCCGAAATCATGTGGAATTTAATCTCATCGACAACTCCAAACTGCCTGTCGAAAGTGATGGGGTCAGTCCCCCGCCCCCCCCCCCCCGACAGACGTTGAAGAAATTAATGTTATTATATATAATGTATGTTTCCAAATCTGTTGCTTATATTGGCTATTCATTTCTCTTGATTATACAAACATTCCCCCTCCCCCAAGCATATTACTAACGGAGGCAGGACAATCTTCTAACCACCGTTTCGATTCCATTACCCTAAATAGTATCAGTCACCTGGCGGCAATTTTAATGGATGATCTTAAAAAACGATTGTACCATAATTTTCAGGCGTTTCAGTCATCATTTTACGTAATTACTCAATCAATTTAAATCGACTTATAAGTGTTTTTTAATTTATTTTAAGTAAATTTACGTAAAAGCGATGAATTTGATGCATTAAAAATATTATATATATTATATCATATATTTGTAATGTTTTTAATATATAATAATGTTTTTATTGAACTTTTTTGGGAGATGGGGATAACTATAACGTTTTACTCCGCGCTTTGTTCCAAAAATAGGAAAACAAAAAAAAAAAAAAGAAAACCATTTACTGTGTGGGTTTATAATCCGACGGTTAGCATATATAATTGCTTTTCGAGCAACATTTGACACTCGCCGACGCATATTTTGCTACGTTTTAATATTTCCATATCTTTCTGTTTAATTAAGGTTTGAAATATTATATTATTGATCGAGTGCTTTATTAATTCTGCCGTCAGATTGGGTACACCGTTGTCAACCGTCTACATTTCAACTTCATTATTGCAATCGTATAATTTGTTCGACAAAGCGGGTATAATAAATTTATCATCTTCAATTATATATTTTTTAATTAAAATTTACACTTTTTTATTTTTTAAATATAAATTAAATTAATTTGATTCCTTTTTTTGAGTGAGTAAAATTTAAAAATTTGGATATTTTTTACCAAAAAAATTAAAAAAGAAGAAACAAATTAAAAATTGACCAACTAATAAATGTGCTATCAATATATATATATAAAGTTAGATACACATGTTTATCTATTATATTATTATAATAGCTATGTCATATATTTTCATATTTTAATAAATAATTGTACTAATGATAAAAAATAAATATATATTTTACAATCTTATTAATATAGTGCAGACTCATATTTTAAGTATATCAAATTAATATTTTTTTTAAAAATTATTAAAAGGTTAATTGAATCATAAAGTATATAATATAAATGTTTTTTATTCTTATAATTTTTATAGCTTTTAATAAAAATTAAAATTTTAAAAATACAAATATAAATCTTTAATCACTAAATTTCTCATGAAAGATTACTTTATAGCATTTATATAATAAAATATATGTAACTTTAAGTCAAATCTCATGCAAATAATATAAATATAAAAATATAATTAAAAATATTATCTCCATTGGTGCTTATTAAAAATTGCAAATGGTCTACATTAATGTCTTTGACTATAAAGTTTTACTCTATAACTTAATGAAAATGCATTGTCAATCTAGCTAATATAGGAATGATATAATGTTAACAATAAAGTGTGAAAGAATATGATAAATAATGTATTAGGCAACTTGTCTTAGAAACCCTTAAATTAATTTGTTATATACATCTTAAAAAGTTAAAAAGTTAGGAAATAAGTTAGGCTAATCATATCAAAAGCTTAAGGAAATTAAGGCTTAAAAGTTTCAATCTTAAGATGCTACAAAGTTAATCATTCTTTTAATAAGTCAAAATAATATATTTTTCCAAGAATACAAAAAAGTATAATAATGTTTCCTGAAAAAAAAAAAAAAAAACCTCAATCTTATTCATTTAGGCATGTAAATATTACAATTTAGGAAAACTTTAATTATACCCTCTAATTAAAGAATATAAATCTATTTTAATTAAAAAATTTAAATTAGTTTTGATTAAGAATTCTAAATCTGTCTTAATTAGTAATTCTTAAAAATACTACCACAAATGATATAAAGTCAAAATAAAGAACTAATTAATGTATCAAGATTCATCTAAACCTACGAGACCAAATAAAACTAAGAAACTAAACTTTTTTTTACATATAATTCGACCTTAATTTAAAATCTAGCAACTTAACACAAAATCAAACCTATTAATATAACTTAGCGTACAATGGAACATTTTCTTAACTTGGTCATATAGCTTAGACTTATATCATGAATTCCAAATTTTGTTCTTCCAAGTCCTAAATCTTGTTCATCATCTTGAACATAAAAATATGTGATTATCTTTGATGTAGTATTAAAAACTTTTAGAATAGTCTTGAAATCTTATGGAATATCCTCTTTGTTATACAGTTCCATGATTAACTCTTATAAAACCTATTTCATTTTTTTTGTCCTTATTTAGTCATTGGACCACCAATTTTTTTGTAAAAAATTTAAAAAATAGTTATTTTGTTACATTTAAATAACACTTATTTTCCATCAAAATATTAATGAATTGGGGTTAAAATAAATGATTTAAAGTGAAGGTCATCCCAATATTTAAATTATTGGGCTTCGCAGCCGTGCCCAACCCACTAGTTATTGTGATGGTAATGCTAATGTAGATAAGGAAGGAAATATGTCTAATCTGAATTGTTGTTCGACCCCACGAGAACAGTTAGGACCGCAATTTTGGATCAGATTATCCTCGTATAAGAACCATCTCATCCGTTGTCAATGGAACCGCGACCGTCTCCCAATGGACCCTCATTAGGGCGGCGATGGGACGACGGCAATGAGGCCTGCTCCAATTATGGGTTCAACCCAGGTTGGTCCGTAACCCCTTCTTCAAACATGGCTAAATATGAATTCTATATTCTCCAAAGTTATCACATGCACCCGTTAATTCTTGTTCTTTGATAGATTTTTCTTGGATCTTACGCATCTAAAGAAATTTGATTAAATTTAATAATACTTAAATAATATATATATATATATATATAATTAAAACAAGGATGTCAATAGGAGCGACATAGGCGCGAAGGTTTTTTCGGTTAAAAAAAAAACACTTTTCGACAACCAACCCATGCTATACGGAATATGGGCCTATATATATATATATTATTGTTTTTTAAGGTTTAGAAGGACAATGATTTTATTCAAATAGGCCTCACAAAATTGCAATTACAGTTACACGCGCGAAGAGCACAGCACGTGTGATACTCCCCCGACCTCCTCCTTTTAATTATCTCAAAATCATAACACCAGATCGGGCTATCGTCGATACCACTTCCGAAATCACGGCAGGATTGGCATTTAACCGGAGAATCAGAAACCTATAGTGAAACGGGAACATGTCAGCGTCGGCAACGGTGGGAGATCCGAGCTCTTGGGCGCGTGCTTTAGTGAAGATCTCCCCTTACACCTTCTCCGCCATCGGCATCGCTGTCGCCATCGGCGTATCAGTCCTAGGCGCTGCCTGGTACATATAAACATATGTATACATACCTAAAGATGTATATTATACGTTCGTTTGTGGCGATTTTTGCCTCGGTTTAATGAATTTATTTTTTGTTCGTGTATTTGTTAGGGGGATTTACATCACCGGAAGTAGTTTGATCGGAGCTGCCATCAAGGCCCCTCGCATTACTTCTAAGAATCTCATCAGGTGACGAACCCTAGGTTTCTTTATTTTCAATTTTCTTTTATCCGATCAATTTTGTTAGTGCGGATTAAGATTTTTATGTTTATTTTCAGCTTGTTTTCTGATTTTCTTGCCATTGGTTTTATATAAGCGATTGACTGATGGCTGATTGGCTTTGTTTTAGTATCTATTCGTGCTATCAATTTCTAGGTTGATTGCTTGTGTACATTGTGTAATTGCAGTATTCTTATTTCAAATGTCTAAAAATGGGACATCAGGACTGCAGAAGTGGAAGACAATCTATAAGAGGCACAAAGATTGATTAATATTCTTGTGGCATCTATTTAGCAAGATAATGCGGAGAAAGTAAACATCTCTGTGCTTGACTAGGGTGATACCCAGCCATTGCACCTCCAAGAGCAACATAGGCTCAATTACTGTTCTACCAATAAAATATAACCCGCAGAGGGGAAGGGGGTAGGAAAGAATTGGAAAATTCGGAAAGATGGCAACTTCAATTGAAATTGATGTACTTAAACTAATTCCTTTTTTACTGTATTGAAAATAACCTGCTGAAGGATAAAGCTTATGAGTTTTATATATTGGGCTGGTAAGATGTACGTTGTATGTAGTTTTGTACTTTGCAGACTCATCCTGCCGATGAGTTTTTTGGAAGCTAAGCATTTTTGTACTCAACATATTTCTCTGAAAGGATAATAAACAGTGTTGATACTAGCATTAACAACGGAAGCACTACATTTTTGGCCAGATTCTAAATATTATTACTTTATTGATTTTATTTGCTTTCCATTTTTTCTCAAACATATCTCTTTGTGTGATATTGCCATTGACCAAATGAGTTAGGTCCCCTTACTGAGATTATTTCTGCAACTTGCTAGCAGTTGTTCATGCTGTTTTTGTGGTTCCAAGTGCATCTCTTCGCATGATGAGCCACTGATCAAGTGAATTAGATGCCTTTAGTGAGATCATTTCCCCTGCTGGCTAGCAGTTATTCAGGGTTCATTTTTACCTCCTGTCCTTCAACCAGTGGAAATTTATTTTTACTTGTAGTTGGCATTTATAAGTTCATTTGGATGTTTGAAGCAGTTTGTCAACAAGTGTACGTACGTATTTTTAATTGATAAGTTCTGCAGTGTTGGCATATTTAGTGGAACTGCTTTCAGCATTTTCCAAGTTAAATAATACAAGTGATGCCTTTGATAGTGATTTGGTTGAATTTCTGGTTGTCAGTGTAATTTTTTGTGAGGCCGTTGCTATATATGGTGTCATTGTGGCTATTATACTGCAAACCAAATTAGAGAGTGTTCCTGTCTCAAAGATGTATGCCCCGGAATCTCTTAGAGCTGGATATGCAATTTTTGCCTCTGGGATCATAGTGGGCTTTGCAAACCTTGTTTGCGGGTTTGTATCTTCATCCTTTACCGATGTGTCTTCAGTTGTCTATCTGCATGTAAATAACGAGCTGATGACTGATGTTTTGGCAACAGGTTGTGTGTGGGAGTAATTGGAAGCAGCTGTGCACTGTCTGATGCCCAAAACTCCACGCTTTTTGTGAAGATTCTTGTGATCGAGATTTTTGGTAGTGCACTTGGGTTATTTGGAGTGATTGTGGGTATAATAATGTCAGCTCAAGCAGCATGGCCTGCAAAAACAGCTTAATCGATGGTTCAACAGGGGGATGCAAAAGATCAGTTATAATGGAGCATCTTGTATTTTGGATACTCCAAATGAACCATGTATTTTATTCTTTAAACAGTTTAGTCTTATAGAAACTGGTATGGAGCTGCAATGTAGCTTTATTTCTAGTCTTGTAGGATTGCATTTGTCGCATTTAGTAAAATCTGGGGTCAGAAGAACCATCAGCTCTGTTGGAAATATCGATGTGTAATTTTTCTGTCATGCTTGTTGGCTTCGAAGTTCTTTGCGTTATGGAAGTACGGAAATCTTGCATCCACATGATTTTTCACTTCTGTCTTGCGGATTTAAAGAGGAAGCTGATCTTTTGAATTTATGTACACTAAAGTGCAAGGCTCTTGAAAAATGGATGTTCTATCCACGCGAATTGTTGAGCGAATGGACGCGTTAAGTAATTTTCCGGTGAGGTTTCTCGTCCTGTAAACAGAGTTCTTGTCCTGTGATGTTTCGATTTTAAAGGGACAAGAACAGTTTCCTAACTTGTCATATTTTGCTTGTTCTTTCGTGTTGCCAACGCCGTTTTGCGGCTGCCTAGCGTCTCATTTCCCCTCTGTTTTTCCCCTTCCCTTCACAAGCGTGAGTATTAACTTCAAAGTTCAAATTCTATAGATTGTTCATCTATGCAATAGGTGTGTGGTGGTCAATTAATATCCCCTACCATAACAAGGCTGCGTTTTCCAAGAGGTTTGGTAGTTTATTTTCACCAATACACAAATCATACAAACAATCCTTCTCAATCTATACGTGACTCTTGAGATTTAGCGAATGGTGGCCCGTATATGAATTGTACACATATAGCATAAGATTTTTTGAGTCTCAGCGAATCTGGTGTCTCTTCTTGTTCAAGTGGGGCATCAAATCAACCCACGATCAAAGGAGCACAAGCAAAGAAAGGCATATTCTTCTGTTGGAGTTCTTCACAATCCTCCGGACTTGCTGCCTCCGGAACAAAACGCACACGATCAGGAAGACTTAACCCTTGCTTGATACAACCCAATCGCCGTGAGTGGAGGACTTGCTTTGAGGTGACCGGTAGTCTAATGCTCTGATATTCCTCAAGAGCTGAGGCCAAATTTTTGGGTCCCCATTTCTCGAGGCATTTGCCTAGGACAGCTGCATCTAATATTGACATGTTTGTACTTCTCAAACCGTGAGGTGTTGTAGGATGGGCAGCATCTCCAATCAAAACGACATTGTCCCAAACGATTTGTTTCGGAGGATCACAATCATATATGAAATTCAAGAAAGGCTCTTTTGTTTCTCTCATGACTCTCACCAACTCAGGAACCCAAACCTTCTCAGCTTCTTGGTATATGTTTTCAATCATGTCGCTGCTTACTTTCATGGTAACGGAATTTCCCTGCAAATATTTTGAGAAAAAACTGATCAGCTCCAGCTGCCTTGACTGGTAAGAACAAGTACATACTCAGACATTCACACCCACACAAATAGCAAATTCTGGGACATTTTGTTTCTACGAAAATTTGTTGAATTCGCAGAGCATGATACGAACAGTTTAACAGTTGAACAAAGAAAAAAGACAATCACCTTCAGTTCAGGCTCTGGTTGATGGACATACCAAATCCAGTTTAGCTTTCTGTGGGGAAGCTGATACAGCGCAGAGTGGGTTCCAGAGCTTAGTTCAAAGTACAAACATTTCCCTAGACAAGGATACAACCTTCGAATTCCCAACATAGTGTCCGAGTTCTCATTTCCTGAAAAATCAAGAACTCCTCTCCAAGCACAGTAACCTGAGTATCTGCAAAGAAAATGATCCACTCCACATCAACACAGAAAATGTACCGGCCCAATTTCCTCATTTATTGCTACAAACCTCAACTTAAGGTCAGGAAGAAAGGCGTGGCGAATTGAAGAGAGACACCCATCCGCTGCAACGAGCAAATTCCCATTTATCTCGATGATCTCATCGGTCGGAACAACTCTGGTCTTGATGCAAACGGAAGATTTGTCTTGAGAAATGCGAAACGATTGGTAAACATGACCCCACGAAAAAATCTCCGGTGGCAAAGCATTATAGAGAATGTCGTGGAGATCAGCCCAATGGGCAGCTCTGAAATCGAAGTTGTCATCTCTTGCCAATATTCTACTGCCCCTTTTGTGCTCATCAGTCACTTGGTTCTGCACAAATCAATTGCATCAACTTCGCGAAAAGCAGGAGATTTTTATAGCTATGCCACACCTATACGGACCTGATCAATGTAAGGGGCAAGGTGGCGTCGTCGAGGAGATTATGCTGGCGGAGCCAGAAGGCGATGATGTGCAGGGCTTGACGGTCAAGGCCGAGTCCAGCACCTGTTGGGCTGCCTTTCGGAGGTGAGCTTGATTTCTCCAGAACCACAACGTCCCATCCCGCCAATAGCAAGGCGTGCGCACACGATAATCCTGCTATGCTGCCCCCGACTACCACAGCCGTCGCCCCCTGCTTCATAGCTCCCTTTCTTTCTCGAATCGCGTCGCTTTGGATAAGGCCACGTATGGCTGTGGGCGCGTGTGCGGCATGCGCGGATGAAGTTCACTAGTTTACTTTCCTCCTCTCGTCATAACTCATAATAAAATTGGCCGTATTTTTACGCACTTGCACAAAATTGAGTGCATCTTCTGGACAAACAAACGACATGCGCTAAAAAGGGCATCGTTTGGATTTGGAATTTGACAATTATTTCTACTCATTATGAACGAATTCTTTCGAGGTTAATATTATTAAGTTGATAATTTTTTTATAAATTAATTAAATTAGACAATTAATGAGTAGTCTCAATTTTAAAGATTATGATTATCCCTGAGATACTCTTTTTTTTTTTTTTTGTTCTCTTGCTAAAAGAAAAATAAATAAATAAAACATTTTCACTCATTAGCTGCCAACATGGAATCTAAAAAATTAAATGAAAAATGATTATGCACGAATAATATTGAATTTGAGAATCGCATAAAAAGGGAAAATTTTTTATGGGGCCCTTAACACAATTTAGTATCATGTTATATCGTATTTAAATATTAAGATAATTCATTCCCTATATTTCATAGATTCAGACACTATCATCTGGTGTATTGCATTATACCTAGAACACTCAAAATCATAATAATAATAATAATAATAATAATTTCCTTTATTTTATGTTTTTATAAAAAAACTACGTAGAGAATATATTGAAAAAAATAAAAGAACCTTTTCCATGGCGGAGGAGATCAAAGGGCCCAAGTGAGAGCCAGAACTAGCTAGCCCATTTAAGTTATTGGGTCTTAGAACCAGGCCCCGCCGCCCTTCGCAGTTTCCAAGCAACCACAAGGGAAAAAGAAAAAAAAAATTAAAAACTTCAGGAGCATTAATAAAAACTTTGCCCTGCTTCCTCTCTAGGCAATCAGCTGCTCTTATTTTGTTTTATATGTGTTTACTGAATGATTTTTAATTCATTTGAAAAATAAAAAAAATCCATAAATCTATAGATATTGGGCTTTGCAGCTCCTTGCTTTCATTGTTGATCTTCTCTCAAAGAAAGAAAGCGAAAAAAAAAAAAAGGCTCTGTAGACCATCGGTCTGTAAATCTGAAAGGGAAAGAAAATGGGAGTGGGACGTGAAGTATCAATATCGCTGGACCGAGTGAGGGACAAGAACGTGATGCAGCTCAAGAAGCTCAACACCGCGCTTTTCCCTGTCCACTACAACGACAATTATTACGCCGATGCCCTCGCCTCCCTCGATTTCACTAAGCTTGGTTCGTTTTTTTTTTTCCTTTCCAAATATGTATTTGTTATACTTCAGTGTTTTGTTGTTCTTTTTTTTTTTTCTATGTCAACGCGTCAATCTTCTTTGTGGTATGCGAATTGCCTTCTGGGTTTTGCTTATTGTTGTATTTTTGTTGATGGGTTTTGCTTCTTATCCATTTTTTTTGTTCCCTCCTTGTAATTGCTTTAGTTTTTTCTGCCTTGCCTAGATTACACTTCCATGGATTTCTAATTTGTGCTTTCTTCCTGGTTGTTGATACGTGCTGTGAAATGCAAGGGAAACTGAAATTAGAGACAAAATCGTACTGGGTACGGCCATGTGCCTTCTAAATGCCAAATGCAATTCATTTGAAGCAATAACAATCCAAATAATTGCACGCTTATTCTCTTAATTGAAAAGTGGGGGGAATTCATTTTTGAAAAACAGGGAAGTTTTGGACAACAATTGGGAATTTCCCACATAATTAGTGGCATCTGAAGGTTAAAGCCCAAAATTAATTATTGGTGGATTTCACTAGTTGCATACAAGCTGTTTTATCTTAAGCTTCTAATTGGTTTTGTTGTGCAGAGCACGGAGAGAAATGTGTATCCATACTCCTTGCATATGCATGCACATGTATGGAAGGGGTGGGGATGGAGAGAAAGTGCTTCTCCGTATCCTGAAGATAGTACTAGCCTGTTCACCCTCATCTTTCATTAGATACAGTACCCTTCTTGTTGTTTCTTTAATGAAAGGCTACATAAAACAATTGCTGTTTTAAAACTTATTACTGTTTACTAACTATAGTTGACTATTTTGTGGAGATTATGTTGTGTTCCAAAACAATTTAGCACTTGCACATTTCCATCTTTGTGTCATAGAAAACATGTATCTTTGATGTATTCATGCTAAGGACCTATGCTTGATTACAGTGGACATTAGCTTAGAAGACTGATGGTGGTTATTCATGGACTCTTATCTTAAAAAGGCTACGTTAAAGGATCCTCCTTGTGATGTAAACATGGAATACAACTTAGATATGTGTACATGGCATCCACATCACATGGTGCACATAATGTGTTTAAACTTGTTCTTGAACCCACAGATTTGTTGTCCTTGGGGTTAAAGGTATATGTTTCACATCATGAATTTGCAAAAATAGTCAATTCTCATGAAACCTTATTGTTTGACTTTCTCATCCAGCATATTACAGTGATATCTGTGTTGGAGCAATTGCATGCCGGCTGGAAAAAAAGGAAGGTGGGGCTATACGTGTTTACATCATGACATTGGGTGTTTTAGCACCATATCGTGGGCTAGGAATTGGTGAGCTACCTTCTTATCCTCTTAAAGTGATTATTATTGGCTCATTAAAGAAATCTCTGTCCACATACTGGAGTTATGTTTTTAATAATTCTGTTTTCAATACAGTCAGGAGTTTCTGATCTTAAAATAAATATTTTGAAAATATGCCGACTTCTTGACTTATTTCAGTTTTGCTGGAGAAAAAAAAAAAAAGGAACATCAGAATTCCTATGATAGCCTCATCCTTTAGGTTTTGTGGGCTGTTTGGCAGAGAGTAAATGTCTAAACTATGAACTATGAAGTCATAATTAACTTTGAACTTGGGGCCAAATGAAGAACAATCCCAAGTCATTTGCCTACAGTTCTTTTCTAGTTTTTTGCTTGATTTTGGGGGGAAAAAAACTCTTGTATAATGCAATCGTGTGATATTTTCTGAATTGTGCAGGTACAAGGCTGTTGAATCATGTGCTTGATCTCTGTTCCAAGCAAAATGTTTCTGAGGTTTACTTACATGTGCAGACCAACAATGAAGATGCCATCAACTTTTACAAGAAATTCGGATTTGAGATCACAGACACAATCAAGAACTACTACACCAACATTACCCCTCCCGACTGCTATGCTCTAACAAAATCCATCGCTCCTCATGCTAAAAAATAAAGTTAGTGGGTTGGCACTCAACTTGGAATCCTTGGTTTTCTTTGCTACACAAGGAACATTATTATGGATCATAGGTGAATTATCCGTGTAAGATTATTGAGCTTGTTGAGTTAATTTGGATTCCATTGCTGCACATAGTTATTTCAGCAAATCTGCTGTGCAGCTGATTGGTCAAATTAAGTTGTTGCAAGTCGTGATAGCCTACCGACCTCCGGAATTTTGTATTCACTGAGATCATAAACTTTTGAATATGTTCTTGGTCTGCTTCCTGGGTTTCTTTGAATTTTTTGCTTGCCTTTGTTTTTCATATACGCTAAACTCCACCCATTAGGTAAATCACTGAGATGGGGACTAAGCGCTCTTATGTTGGGACCAAGCCATCGTTATGTGTGAGTTAATAACATCAATAGCATTTAGTTTTATAAATTCCAGACAAATGATGAAGTTGATTCCATAGTTGACATCTTGTTAAAACTTGTCGAGTCATATTGCTTCATGATGACCTGGCAATCTTGGCAGAAACTCCTAGTCCAAGCCACTAGTCGGGATTTGCATATCCTCACTGCGACAAAGGTGTTGCAATCGGTCGTCAGAGAAGCACAAATGAGCAAGACAAAGGAACGTCCATGAAGCAAATATGCTACTCTTTCACCTATATGATTATCCATATATGGTATATATACAGCTTTACCATACAATGGTCAATTGGGCTAATTACGTGAACGTGATAAGAATTGCTGTATTGTTTACATAATTTTCCAGTATAGAGTAAGCAACAACATCATGCATGAAGAGGATGGACAAATGATAATTCTTAATTGCAAACGCATCATATCTGCAAATGTTGTCTAGTAGGCCAAACCACCAGCAAAAGCATCTCCATCATGAAGTAAAGACTCTGTCAGCCAATAACCATCCCACGAACCACCAATTCTCTGCAAACAAGTAGCCACATCTCAATATGTCAATAAGGAGAGCAAATTAAATGCCAATGTATGTAATTTGAATGTATGGCTACTCCTAATGTATAATTTAGCTTCTAATTTGTCACTCAGTTGTTTATCCGGGGCACAAATTGTTGCTGTTTTTTTTTTTTTTTTTTTTTTTTGAGACTGTTTAACAGATTTTTTACAGCTACTCTGTTTAATGGATGCCATACATTTGCCTTAAATTTTCCTCAATCAGAGATCTTGGGTTTTGTATTACAGAGTTTCTAACTTGGCAATCGTCCATCGAAAAAAGCATAGGTTCAAAGAACACGGCTAGATCTGACACTTAGAACCACCCTTAAACCTTTTGGTCCACATCTCGATGTCAAGAATGTATCATTTAACAGGCATAGTTTTCAACTACACTTAAACCTTCTTGGTTTGTCATCCAAATGTTAATGTCATGCATGTCAAATACAAGAAATTGCCTTTGGCTTCAGAACAAATGGTCCTCAAGCTTTCATGATTAACCAAATTAACTACCATAAATAATGAAGGCCATAAGAAGGCTTTCAAAAGTGGAATTTGGTACATAATTATCCTGAATGGTAGTATTATATGGTGTAAATATGAACCAGATATGGTATGCACGGGTGAGATGAGTGTGACAGCAAAAGGTAGAATTACCTGCACCATAGTAAATTGAAATATTTCTTCCTCCCCTGGGCGATTACCTTGAATCCAAACCCGTTGCTTGAATTGGTTCTGTTTCACCATGTGCAAACAGCCAACATTCACAGCAAACATTAGAACATGGGGGAAAAAGTAACTTGCATGGGACAGTAGTTCAGATTCACAATCCTCGGCTAGAAAACATATCCAAAGATTGTAATGATACATTCAACAGTTAGCTCACTCAAAATTGTATTAAAAGAAAAAAAGAAAAACTCAGCATCAAATAATGTAAACAATTCCATACCTCTTCGACAAACAAGCTGCTTAAGATCTTTCTGTCCTTGTGACCAAGCAACACTCTATAGGTTGAATGGTGAAAAATCCTTCTAAACCTTTCAAACTGCCCCAAATCAAAAAAGGGCCCAAAATAGGTTGATCTTTCAAAAGGATCAAATCCAGCAAACTGCAACAAGACAAAACAAAATTAACCACAAAGCCACAACTTTTCTTCCTAATCAACAAAACCAAAAATAGAAGATAAGAATAAAGAAAAAAAAAAAGTCCAAAGAAGTTGGAATGAGGGTTGCATGTTACCCTATACATAACCTCGATCCCATAATCTTGGCGGGGTTGGTCATTGAACTTGAGTGCATCAAGCTGATGTTGAACAGCTTCCTCTGCTCTAAACTATAACGACAAATCACCAAATATTTGACCGGCCATACAGAAACAAAGGTAAGAAATTTACATTTAATCTTGGTCCAAAGGGTCTCTTCCTAATCCTACGAGATTCAAGCCTGAAGAGAATCGAACATTAACAAAATTAGCGATAGTATCAGCTCTGGCTTCAATCATAATTGAAATAAATAAATAGACAAACAAACAAACAATAAATAATCGAATGAAGCAGACTAATTTGAACGGCACACCACTCAGCGGAGAAAATCTGGAACATCGGCGGAGGCTCTGATGCCGGAGGTCAAAGAGACAGTTGCCGGCTTGTTTTCTCCGGCGAGAGACTTGGATTTGGACAAGAGAGACGGAGCCTTTGCAGTCGGCAGAGATGAGCAGAACGACATAGTATTTTCCACCTCTACCAGGAAGTGAACTTTCTTCCCGCGGATTAGTTATTATTATTATTATTTTGCAAAGGTATATTTTTTTGTTTTTAATAACTTTACACAAAAAGGAATTCGCTAAATTGTCCCAATTTTATGAGTTGTTAGTGCAATTGAAAAAATTTGAAGTTTGAAGGCTAAATTTAATATTTGGTAAAATGTTGAGGGCATAATTGGAATATTATCCAAAAAATTCAACCGAACGGAAATTTTTGATTAATACAATCCAACGACACGACGTATTGAGCCGTACTCGGCTCCTAAACGCAAGGCTCAGACAGCACAGGCCAGCAGCTGAAATGACCAATAAACGCGCGGTTTTCTAACTCGAACGCCGTACAGTTCCCTGTCAATGAAGCGCTCTGCTCCTCCCCCGCTTCCGTTCCTCGCCGCCATAACCGCCGTCACCTCCATGTCTTCTCGCTCTCGTGTACTTTCTTTCTCACTGTTTCACTACCGCATGCTTGTCTGCACATACAACGTGCCTGTTGTTGTATCTTTTTTTTGTTTTTCGGTTCAATCTGAATAGAGTTATTTAAATTTAAATATGAGGTAAGCAAAAATGGTGGTTTTTGGTTTAGTACCAACGTGGCGGTAGAAAGCAATGGGGGAGAGGCTTCCCCGATCGTCCGTACGGAAGGGAGAGAGGCCAGCAATTCGTGAGCGGAGACTCTCATTTCCGGTCAGTCCATGACGCCAATCTAGGGTTCCGCCAGGGAGGAGACCGCGTTATCAGTCAGCGACCACCGCCTCGGTATCAAGGCCAGCAATTCCGCCAGCAGCCGCGTTACAATCAAAATCAACAGTTTCGGCAGCCTCCGCCGTTCGACCCAAATCAGAATCAGACACAAAATCAACATGTCCGGCAATATCCGCCGGCCAATCAGAACCAGGCTTCTCGTCGGCGGCTTCCTAAGCCGCCTGATTATAGGAATTGGGAGTACGCCAAAACGGCACCGCCTCCTAATTCTGGTAATCGTTTCTTTTTGTTCATGCTAGGATGCTTACTGGGTGCAAATTTTTAGAAGAGAAGTATCATTTTTATACTGCAATTTTGTTTGTTGATTTGCAGAGAGATTCATAGTTCTTTCTTATAACATACTGGCGGATTATCTTGCAATTGACCACCGGAGCAAGCTTTATTTTCACATACCTCGTCATATGTTGGACTGGGAGTGGAGAAAAAGAAGCATACTTTTCGAGCTTGGCCTATGGTCAGCTGACATAATGTGCTTTCAGGTTATTGCTCTGCCCTTGAGGTTTTAAATAAGTTGTTCATTAGAGCAAAGCTCTTGGGGGGAGAGGTTGGGTTTCAAACCACAGCTCTGTCAAATTTCCTTGATATGTAGGCTATAATTCTGATATGTCAAAAATAATGAATTGTTTGCTGGTAATGTTCCCAGGAGGTTGATAAATTTCAAGACTTAGAAGAGGAATTGAAGCAATGGGGTTATAGTGGAATTTGGAAGGTCTTTCTAGAAATCTTACCATCTTTGTGTTATGTAATATGGACAATATTATTCTGCCTTATTTTCTCTGTCTTCATTTGCATTCAGTAGACAATCTGTGTTTCAAAGTGGTCTCCTTGCTACTAGAATTTTTTCCTTCTCTCTTGCACCAATGACAACCCCACTTTTTACTGGAATCTAACTGAAACAAGAGCCCTAGAAATACTGAAATTCCAATAGACAATCATGAGGCGAGGGGAATGATAAAGGACTACGAGCTGCATCCAACGCTCAAATTGTCAGTCTAGTTAAGATTTTCTTACCATGAAGTCAATTTCCCCATCAATATTTATTTGAATGTATGCATCTTTATTAGCATATTCTGCACCATTTAGCGCATCTACCTAGCTTAAGTTTATAATTTTCCAAGTTATTGGGTAGTCAGAGTCAGCATTAGTACTGATGATAAAAAAAACTTAATTGTGTGTACTTTTTCATGTGGTTGCATCATGAATGTTTTTTTCTGGGTGGGTGTGTGCCTGTGTGTTCATGATGCATGGATATGGATACACGCATACAACACAGACATGAAGACATTTCAGTGCTTAATTGGGACATATATGTGTGTGTTGGACATGTTTCAGTGTATGATGTGTTCAAAATGTGTCATGCAAGTGTATGCATTTGACACATTTCTCCAATATGGATATGCATGCTTATAGGTGTAATGAATGTCATAAGTTGTAAGTTGTTCACTTTAGCTACAGAAAATAATGATGTTAATTTTGTAAAATATCATGGTTGAGAGTAAAAGAGGCATTTCAGTGCACAAGGCTTCCACATTTGTGGGATTTGCGGAAGGGTCAAAATGCGATTAGAAATTGACTAAGCATTAAACAGGGCTTATCAGATACTGTTTAATCAAGGGGTCATGCTATAGACATAAACAGTCATAGATAAGTATGAGATGATATCCTTCCGATGGGATAAGAGAATTTCCGCTCTTATTTATTATTCTAGAGTAGCTGTTAATACGAATAAGAGAAACTCTGTTATAGCCATTTCTGTACATTCAATGTACTCTACGGATAGAGGAATACATAGAGTTGAACATAGTAAAATAAGAAATTGAAAGATTTTGTTGAAATTGTTAAGAAAATGACAAGTTGAACATCCTTTTTATTTTTAAATGGCCTTTGTTAGGAGCCTGAAAAATGTTGTTTATGCATAGATGCGGACTGGCAATGCTGTTGATGGTTGTGCAGTCTTTTGGAGAACTTCAAGGTAAAATACTGTCTTCAGTAGTTAGTGGACCCTTCCTAGGCTTGATCTCTTTGAGGTAATGGATTTTTTGTTTAGCTCCTATGACGAAGAAAGCCTGTATAAAAAACTCATTAACAAGAATACTGTTTTTTATCCATTGGAAAATAATTGCTCTACTGGTGTTCTTTGTTCTGTTCATCCATCTGGAGTTCTGAAAATTTATTTCCTAGTTTAAATTGAGTCTATCAGATATTACCCTTCAGCCTGTCTCATTAATTCCTTTTGTTGGAGGCTTCAATATGTTACTTTTATGTTAGGTTCAAGCTACTTTATGAAGAATCTATCGAGTTCAATAGGCTTGGTCTTCGAGATAATGTTGCTCAGATTTGCGTGCTAGAGGTATGTCTATTATATTTGAAACTCCATGGATGATTCTACTTTTGTGCTTCATGCGTGTTCTAAACCCTTTTTAACAAATTGATTGGCGTGCTTTCAGTTAACGAGTCAAGATTCCATTACAAACACAACAGCTCTACCTACAAGGTACTAGTTCAAGAATTATCAATTACATTTGTTCTTAGATGCTTACTGTTTCACCCTGAACATTCTATGCTTTTTAGGCAGAATTTCTTCCTCGCTTTGCAAGGTTCACTTAATTCTTTTTCCCAACTCCTGTTGCATCTTGTATCTTTTTACTTTATTCTCATATAAAAGTCCAAATCTGGTTTGCAGCTCAACAAGTTCTAATAAAGTTGTTATATGTAACGTTCATGTGCTTTACAATCCAAGAAGAGGGGAGATCAAGCTTGGTCAGGTATGCTATATGCATGGTTCTCCATACATGATTTTCTTTAACATATACCATCTACATGCAGCAGGTGAGCTCCAATCTGGTGTCCGTGTTTTTGCTTATCCCTCTTCCTTCCTCCTCCACTCCTTCCTAGCCATCCTCCCTGAAGGGCAAAGAAAGTAGGCAATTTGGAATTCAAAGAAGTAGTAAATTTAGTTGTGGCCATGTGTGTCATAACATGATGCATCTGCCTATATGCTTGTAGTTTAAGATGTTCAATTTTTATGGAGCTTTTATTTCTCTTGTGCTTGTCTCCACCTTGCTTGTTCTTTTCTGTCGGCAAAAATATTTCTGCTTTTTTTTTTTGTCCTTTTGATTCATGGAACTTATTCCTTTGCTTCTGTTTTAGAATAACTGGCTTTGCTACGATGATTAGCCATCATCTCCTACTGTACTGAATTTCCTCTTTGTTTCTGACATGAACTACCTCATAGGTTGGTAGAATAACTGGTTTGAATTGAGTTTGCTTTCTCAAAAATTACTCCAATGGCTATAGTTTCTTTGTTTTTACATGCATCAATGGCTGCTAACTGTTCTCACCTTTACTTCTTTTTCACTATGATGACTAATATAAGCATCTACATTTTTATTTTCTTCTTCATTGTTATTTTGTGTAAATTACTTTATGATTTTGTCTTTGCAACTTATATAAGGTCAAAGAAATGCTTTATATGTTTGAAGATAAAAATTGATTTGAATGATATGTCTTCTCTTGTAGGTTAGGTTGCTACTAGAAAGGGCTCATGCTGTTTCAAAAATCTGGAATGATGCACCAGTGGTTCTTTGTGGTGATCTTAATTGTACTCCAAAGGTCGGCATGTGCATTTCTCAACAGCATTTGCATCCTTTCATTTTATGCCAAGTTTCCTTTTTTGTTCTGATAGCGCGTCATGTCAATTTATTTCATTTGTTTTTTGTACCAGAGTCCATTGTACAAGTTTATCTCAGAACAGAAGGTAATTTTTGGCTTTTTCCTGATTTGCTTCACTGTTTGATGGTTCAAATGCTGGAAATGCAATGTCAATTTCATCAATCTATTGTAGCTAAATTTATCTGGAGTGGACAGAGATAAAGTATCTGGACAAGCTTCAGCTGCAATATGTGCTTCAAGGCCATATAATTCTAGTTTTGGTCCAAATCCTAGTCCAAGGTAGGTTTGCATCTGGTGAACGAAAATTTCTTCTGTGGTAATCTCTAAAGGTTTTGTACATGCCTCTAGTGTTAAATCAAGCTTGCTAAATTTTTCAGCACACAGCAATCTAGTAACTCAATTCAACATCCACTCACGGTAGATCATAAGCTAGATGATTGCCTCTCAGAAATCCAAAAGCAAAATGATCCTGGTGAAAGAACAGAAGGTATTGTTTTTATCAATGACTACTCTCAGCCTCAATGTGTTAGAACAGATTTGGATGCCTCTGATACATGCACCATTTTGGAATCTGGGAGTGTTGGTAGTGGAACTTGTCCTGAAGAGGCAGAAGCATGGCAGCAGAGTGTAGCAGGCTGCCACCAGGACAACACTGTTTCACCCACAGTAACTTCAACTGATGGATGCAAGGAAAACTCAGCTGTGTTTCTTGCCAAGAGCAAGTCCTCAGTTGATCAATTGAAAGCTGGGATTGACAAATCACCTCCTCAAGTAATATCTGACCCTAATGAAAGTAGCCCCAATGGGAATGACAGGGAAATGGAGGTGGAAACAAATTCCAGCACCATTTCTGTAATGTCGTTATGTGAACATTCCCAATCAAATGCTAATGCAGAAAGTTCAAACACAAGCCTTGGCATCGTTGCACTTTCTCTTGAAGACTCATCTTCTGGGGGTTCAGGACACAGGTCATCACAGTCAGTTGTTAATGATGAGAGTAGTGGGATGTCAGCACCTTATCAGGCGACTATTTTGAGGGAATCCACAAGTGTATGTGTTTCAGAGGATAAGAAACTGGAAAATGTGTTTCCTGAATTTGAGGAGGGAATATCAGGTGAAGATGAAAGCACATTTTTGTCTTCTCTAAATGATACTTGTACATATCCATTAAGGTCAGATTTGGATTGCCCCTCAAAAGATTTTTCTTGGGATCCAAATGACCCACAGTTGTTTTCACCTAAGTATGAAGTTCTGGATAATTTTGCCCCGGGATTGGATACCGAGGCTGTCAATACTGAGAAAACTCCATATAATCGAGCATCATGGACTCCAATGGAAATAGTAACTGCTACAGGCAGTGCAGACTGTACCAATTTGGAGCATAATTTAAAGCTGAAGAGTGCATATGTAGAAGTTCAGGTAGGGTAGCCTTTTGTTTTTCTTCTCAGGTTTTGTGGTTTAGGTGTGTTATGTTCTTGTCTAGTATTAAACACTTTGGATGCAAAGAAATAGGTCGAGAAGGAATGGTATTGGTTTGTTCATGAATTATGATGTTAAACAGTAAAATCTACCTGTTCATGAATTATGAAAAGCTACTGATTGAAATTAAATTTTAAGTACTTTGTAACTTATAGAACATGACCATATCATTGGACAGATATAAAAAGAAAGATTGTCAATTGTCAGGGGCTGGATGGGAGTAATAGGAAGGATTAGGTTCCAAAGCAATATAAGTTAGCCCTGTTCTTTTCATGAACTGCTTACTATTGGATGCACTAGATATTTTCAGCTTGGGAAGAAGGGAAACTCCTTTCATTGGTGTACTTCCTTCCCCCTTTCCCTTCACTTTTCTCCCTAGCAAAGTGAGGCATAAAATATCAATAGCTGGATATCTTATGTTATGCTTCTTTGCAGGATTGTTCAGGGACAAGAGACTTAAATGGAGAACCCTTGGTGACCAGTTATAACAGGTGTTTCATGGGGACAGTTGATTATATATGGTAAGTCTTCCATGTTCCTGCTCTCCTATTATGGTTTATTCTGCTTTTCCTATTTAGCTTTTATCTGTAATGAATATTAGATTCTCTTTATGCCCCAACTTCTTACATGGGCAAAGTTTTGCTGATGAAGTGATGTGAATATGTTGTTATTTGGGGTGTAGTGCTACAGTCTGATGTAACTTTATGTTTGGCTATCATGATTTGATCAAATGTAAAGAATAAAATAGATTGAAGGTTATCTGCCTGAGCTATCAGAGAAACAGTTTCTGTGTGATGTTGTAACTGGAACTCCAAGGTTGAAGCTGCGATATCAGGGGGTTTTGAAGGATATTTTGTTTGGTGGGGCTATCATGATTGCTACATGTGGCGCAAAGGAATGGACCAGGGGAAACATTGATTATGTTAGTTTTCCTATAATTGGAATTGTGTGGAATATACTGAGGTATTATTTTCAATTTGACCACTCATCCAGGTGTTCTGAAGGTCTGCAGACTGTCAGGGTGCTTGCTCCACTACCAAAACATGCTATGCAATGGACACCAGGATTCCCAACTAAGGTACAAAAATTGTCTCCGATGCTGCTCATATTTCCTCTCAAAATAGCTGTTCATATAATGGTTGCCTCTTCTACTCATTTACTTTAGCAAAGGCCAAGCAATGTATTTCACCAAATTTGGGAATGCAAAATTCCTGCATCCTGTTTTGGTCATTGGGGGCCTTTTAATTTTTCCCCACAATTTCCATTTATTGACAATTCTATGTGGTTCATCCCTGAGACCGAAGTCATTTACTGGGAAAAAGAGTTGAGTGAATGCAATAAGAATAACTTTTTATGTGATTTGCTTTTAAGAGTCTAAGTTTGTCTTAATTGTGTTATTCAGAAATGGGGCAGTGATCACGTTGCCTTGGCTTCCGAATTGGCTTTTAACAAATGCTAGAACTGATGGCAATAGCAAAGTCCACTAGCACGAGCCAGCTTTTGTGTTCGTTTGCAATTTAGAACTAATAGCAATGGAAAAGTTTAATAACATGAGCTAGCTTGTGTTTGTTTCCAATCAGAACAGCAGTCCCGGCAATTAGCTTCTCAAAGAATGTGCGAGTATTACCGTTACAAGAAGCTTCTTGTGATTTCAGATGATGATATTCTTGGAATTGCCCTGAAATATATTTTTGTTTTCTCTTTTTTTTTATCCCAGCTTGTATGGAGTTTGATAGCATTATCACTATTAGAGCAGATTGTTGTTTTTATGTGATTCATTACTGCTAGGTGCCTAACGCCATTATATATGCTGTTGGACCACTTACTTTTCACACATATGGTTTTGATTATGACATGGCCTCGACTGCCGAACAAACCTGAATTTTCAGTCTACACGTTTCATTTCAACTTTGCATCTGATAAAAAAAAAAAAGAAATGAAAAAAAATACTACTGGAAAATACATGCAATACAAAATCGGTAGCTTTAGAAATATACTGCCCAATGCCTCTTTCGAAACTTTATATACATGAGGTGCGCCATGGGCAATAAAAATGAGGTACGTAATCTTGCAAATCTCACTGCGGAGTCCAAACTCAACAACCAAGAAAACCAGCTACTAACAACGAGGAGAAACCAATAGAGCATCTGGCAACGTAAACGGTAATCCATCCATTGGGAAACTAATCACTATATTGGATAAATAGAAAGTTCGTTTAGTCCTTAGACGACTTGTTGATAAGAGACTTGTGAATATGAGGAATTACTCCACCACCGGCTATTGTCCCTTTGATGAGAGTGTCAAGTTCCTCATCACCACGAATGGCCAGCTGCAGATGCCTGGGGGTTATGCGTTTTACCTTCAGATCCTTGCTTGCGTTACCAGCCAGCTCCAACACTTCAGCAGTGAGGTACTCCAAGATCGCAGCAGAGTACACGGCTGCTGTTGCTCCAACTCTTCCATGGGCTGTTGTTCTTGTTTTCAGCAGCCGGTGGATCCGCCCAACAGGAAACTGTAGAAAAGATAACACAACTATAAATAATGTCAGAGAGAAGCAAGCGGGACAACATCATGCCCTTCGGTAGTTTAAATGTCCAGTTCGTCAAAAGAAACTCATTTTGAATAGAGAAAAGGAAAGGCCAAACAGGAGATAACTAGCTGTGGGAAATGGATCCACATCTGTGACTAAAACAGTTCTCAATCCGACAATTGAAAAAGTAGCCACCATCTATCAAGCATAGGGATGCCAAAAGCTAAGGGATGCAATTACCAATTACCAGCACAGCAAATATTGGATCCAAGACAAATTTCGACGACTAAACTTACAGGAAATGCATTCAAGAGTGCCAAATTTAAAGGCTACAAAATTAAACCTCCTCAAACACATGTCCAGCATGCTCGTAAAACAATCCACACGCACGCACACACAGAGCTTCGAAACTTTCTCTGGGTGATCTTGATGAAAACTACAAGGAGTGCGGAAAAATTGGAAGGAATTGTAAGACATCGCTACACAAGAACAAACCAAAAAGAAGCAACTTCTGCAGATAAACTACTTCTCTCAACAGACCTAAAGCTACACAAGCCCAAGAAAATCATTGCCGCTCCAATTTCACAAGTACTAAGCAAGTGCTGCAACCACTCAGCAGTCAGCCCCCGTCTACGCAGTAAACTTTTTCACTAACAAATCAAACACCAGCAAACTAAGCAGGACAGACTTGAATCAACCATTGCACATGTGTGTGCATTATGCGTAATCGCCATAACTGGGTTTCTCTTTCCCATCACCATCCACCTTTCAGACACACTTACGGTGTCCTTTGATCATACTCCGCTGTGTATATATATGTGTGTGTGTGTTTTCACAGCCCCTGACACGTTTCCGCTGCCTTAACTGTACAAGAAAATCCCAGATCAAACGTCCAAGCATTAGGCAGTGAAACCCATAAGGCCATCCAATTTGTATCTCCACTTAAAGAGTTTTAACAATCATGTTCCATTGAATAAATAAGTAGTAAACTTTTCTTTTCTTTTTTTTTCTTACAATAAATTTAAAAAAAAAATCGAAACCTCAAAGGATATCATATCATGTTAAAAGTGTAACCAAAAAAAAAAAAAGGGGTGACATGGACAGAAGACAACTTACAAAAAAAAAAAAACAAGTCGAAAACAATGAGATTAGCCACAAATCGAATCGAATAGAACACACGTATGATCAAAGTGACCTGAAGACCAGCGCGCGAGGAGCGAGAGATTGCTTTCTTCTTTCCTTTGTCTTTTCCTTGGGCCGGGGTTTTCCCAGTTATCAACCCTTTTGCTCCTTTTCCCGACATACTTCTTTTCCACCCCCTCTCCCCTTCTTTTTTTCTTTTCAATCAATCAAAATTAGAAATACGAGAGACACTCATAGAGAGAGAGAGATATCAGCAGTTCCGAATTTTCAGACTTTCGAGATCACGATTGAACAGAAGCGAGAGAAATAGCTCGAGAAAGATAAGAGCGACGGCGTCGCTTTGTAAATTGAATACGGCACCGTATTCAGCGCGTTTTTCATCTTTTCTACCTCTCTCAATTTCATTTTCTCTCCTCACTCCTACTCCATTCTGCAATAAATTTTGAATTCACCTCTACTCTCCACTTTTCTATCTTCTATTGATACTCAGAAATTTTCATCGTATAATAAAATTCTCAAAAATTATAATTTAATTAATTATGAATTTTATATTATTATTTTTCCAACTCCTTTTTAAATTTTATTTTATTATTTATTTTCTTTGGGAGTTAATAATGGAGTAATGGGTATTAATTACTTTCTTTGGACACTGATGAGACAAAAAGCCTAGTCCATTGTTTTTGGGCTTATGTTGGCCCAAAATGGATAATGGGCTAGGACCATTGATTGTGCATAACTGGTCTGGCCTTAAATAATAATAATTATAAAAAACCCGAATTTGAATAATAATAATATTATTATTATTATTATTAATGTGTTCAACTACATGCCTTCAAGGATAGTAATTAAATTGAAGATCCGTATACGCATGCCTCCTTGCAGTACAAATTATATAGAATATGATAAACACAAAAATTAATTCTATTCTGTACAAAATTAATATAGAGAATTATGAAAATGATAGTGACAAATTACAGTTTCGGATTGCTTAATTATGCCCAAAATAGAACGAATCACTTAATTGTAAAACAGAACTCTATATTCAGCACAAAAATGTTGAGATTTTCATAGTCAAGTTATATACAAATAAAAAAAAATCAAATAAAATTCCACAAAGTAGCATGCAATTAATATGGTCAGTTTTTGCATGCGATGTTAAGTCAACTTCTTGGGTATTTGCCAAAACCACACCCCAAAAAAAACAAAAAACAAATCATGTCATTCAAAAGATAAAATGGCTTAGACAAATTATATATACCTACAACACGTTTGGGAATTGCATAATTCTTTGTTTTCTCAGCATCTGTGGGCATCGGATAGCGATGGCATAAGCGACGCGACGGTGGACGACTGCAGCCAAAATATAAATGAACCTAAAGTGATGTAAATGATTAATATTAAGTAATTTCTTACAAAAAGAAAATTTGAATTTTTCCTTAAAAAAAAAAAAAACAGTTTTTTTAAGCCTAAGTGACGTCATCTGGGGCTTTGATCGAGGCTGAAGCCTCAATCCATGTACTTTGGACAACTCTCGAACACTAAAACAGCAGTATGTTAACTCAATTACGCGACAAATATGATACCAACGTTATGTAATGACCTACATCAATTCAAGACGGCCATTAAAGATCACACCTCCGAAACTCACACAGAAAAGGAGTAGAGACTGGTTCTCAACCTTGGAGCTACAGATAAGAGACTCCTCCTCCTCCCCCGTCGCTACCGCCGCCGCCGCCGCCGCCTCCATCGTCAGTGGTACGTGATGCCATTTCGTATCCTTACAACCCTTACATTTCCCATTGGTACTCTATTATTCCAATACCATCCGCAGGCAGCTTAAAATTTTTAAACCCGAACATCGGATGGCAGGGAGGGTGAGCAACGCTGCCGATGATAAAGACCTTTTTAACGTAGGTCGAATAATAAAAATTACTTTCTAATTATTTTACAAATTATATTTTGTAATCTATTTATTTATTTTATAATAATTTAATAATTTTAGTTAAATTATTTAAGAAAAATATATGAATTATTTGCAAATTCTTTTTGACTTATTTTTTAATTAGTCATTAGATTTTATAATTTGTATTAAAATATTTTTCTCAATTAATTAGATAATTTTAAATTATAAATATATATATATAATTAAGGGTTAAATTATTTTAGGAATTATATAATTTAATTAGTTGAATACTTGGATGTTTTTATATTGCGAGAGAGTCATATTTTCTAATAAAATTTAATTTTTTTGAAAAAAATCTAATCAAATATTAGTTTTTTTGTTATCTTGTTTTTTCTCCGTGCTCAAATTCAATTTAATTTGACTTGAAATGTTTGAATTCTCTAAATCTATCGAGGATATATAAGGCAGATTCGTTCAATAAATAATTGAACCAAGAAATTTATTATACAGAAACAATTGCTGACAATTACAGATTCAATCAAAATATCAGCCACGTGACATTGACTTATGGGCGGCCTTGGACCTCTGCTAAAAGAAATTCCGGTTTTTATGTATTCCATCACACCCCACACAGGAGAAAGCGAAACGCTTCACGTCAGTCCTGACAAACTCTGCAAGCAACCGCTTACGATTTGAAGTTTGAAGCCAATCGAAAGTATGATTTAACAACATAACACGAATTGATATTCAAATACGTGGTTTCATTACCAATGTATGAAGGACTTGTTGGAACGAATTAGTTTCATTTCGATCCTTTAAACAAAATAATCCCTAGTTAGCAATGCATTTCGAGGGTGATGTACATGCATACACAGAAGGGGTCTCTTCTCACTAGTTCTGTAGACCACAGAGCTGATTTGACGGAGCTATTTTTATAAATTATTAAATACTCTATTAGAAATTCAACCGCTTGTTTATAACACTGAAATTCTCAAAAAACATTTATATACACACTTCATTTTTTTTAATACATACATGCATATATACACACACACACATATATATATATATACACAAACTTGGATAGCTCAAGTCGTGAGAGATCTCAACTTTCTGCAAAGCACAACTTCGCTTTGTGGTTTACAACTCGGCCCACAATTTTTTTTTTCTTTGTCTCAGGTAAACACTTCCAGATAAATAACTGTTTGGTCAACTCTCTATCTTGTCTTTTGATGATGCTTCTTATTCAGCAATTGCCTCCCCCAAGCTTATCCGGTAATAATTAATGCGTTATTGCACAGGGAACGATTCAATAATAACAATTTTTTTTTTTTGGGGGGATATCGTAAGTCTGTTTGAACTGTTTGGCCGACGACTACATTGATTTTTCGAGTGCCTCAAAAACATCATTGCTGATGCCTGGTTGGCCGTTCCATGGTGGGTAGCAGCCACAAGTTTTCAATTGCCAAAATCAGTCAGCATTGACCTTCTTGTTTGCACACTTGGCAAGCCAGTTATGCTTTCCTTCCTGACAAACTTATTTACAACAAATAGACCTTCTAAAAAAATGTTGCCACTGTTTTAAAAAATTGCTAGACGCAAAAAAAAAAATTCCAAGAAAAAAAATTCAACAAATAATTATTAAAAACCGTTGACAATTTTTTCCCACCCTAACAACCTGTTAGAATATATATATATATATACTATAACTTCCTTCATCCCAACCCTGCTGACGGAAAAGAAAAACAAAAGGTTAGATTAAGCTCATTCAATAATTTTATTTTTATTGAATTTAATGTTTCCTTTAACGCATTATTACCACATCAGGATCACCATCAAATTTTTCCAAACGAGAAAGAGTTTCATTCAATTACATGTCCCATCAGCAGTTGGATTCCAATGATCATGATCTGGGGCGCTAATCTTGGCATCATCAGGAGATTCAAATGAAAAGACAATTAGGGAAAGCAAGCTTTCTTGTTGACTGTGCTCGGTTCAGATTGACAATGCTTGTGTAACTTATTTTTATCTGTTTTGCATGTAGCAATTTGTGCCAGAGATGGCGCCCGATGTAACGGGCAGACAACTGAACAATTAGTTGTCTCACATATTAGAAGCCCAGCGCCACAAAAATAGAAAACCCTTCTGTCGCATTGCGTATATTCTTCATCTTACCAAAAAAGAAAAAAAATGTTCGCATAAATTGTGTGAGTGCAATTAGTGGAACATTTCAGCTTCAAAACTGCTGATATTAAAAAGAGAAAAAGAAAAAAAAAAAAACTATTTTGGGCGAGCCTCGAGTTCCAAGTTGATTAAAGGGGCATAACTGAGATTTAATGCGACGTTTGACCCATTTCTTTAATTTTATATATAAGAGAGGATGAAAATAAATATGAGTCACCAATATTATCCAATTTTCAATAGAAATGTTCAAATCTTGAGGAATATGAGATTCATGATAAAAGAAAAAAATTATATATTTTTATTATATAATTTGCAGCATAGTGTCAATTGTTCATTTGCTTTACCTTGTATCATACAAAAACCAAATTGGTAGAATATTGCAAGGTTTCCTTGGTGTTTTTTTTTTTTTTAAAGAATATAATTTGCTCGTGCCGGATTTCGACGGCCATGCAGCGCATAATGATTCCTGTATGTTGTCATCATATCTATATCTACGTATTTTATTCGCAAGTTGAAAAAGGAAACTTTCTGCAAGTTCAACACGGACAACGGTTTCTATCGTTCCTTCTTCCGCTCTACGTCGAAACGATACCACCAGAGTGTTATTCTAGAATCTGCACACTGCACGAGGATGAGCTATACAGGCATTACGTAGAAGCTCTATAGGTTTAAAAATTTTAAAGCCGAACGTCAGATAGCTCGGGAGGGTGAGCGACGCTGCCGAATGATAAAGACCTTTTCTAGATCAATTTGGTTTGACTTGAAATGTTTGAATTCTCTACAACTATAAAGGGTATATACGGCAACTTCGATCAATAAATAATTGGGCCATGAAATTTATTATAAAGAAAGAATTGCTGACAAGTACACATTCAATCTAAACATCCACCAGGTGGCATTGACTTTTCAGCTGCCTTCGAAGAAAATCCCGTTTTCATGTCTTCCATCACACCCTACACAGGAGAAAAGTGACGCGCTCTAGATGAGTCTTAACAAACTCTTCAAGCAAAAGCTACTTACAATTTAAAGTTCGAGACCCTGCGAAAGTCTGATTCACCAACATAACACGAATTAATATTCAAACGCGTGGTTTCATTGCCAATGTGTCCACGGACTCGATGGAATTAATTAGTTTCATTTCGATCCTTTAAACAAAATACTCGCTAGTTAGGAATGCATTTCCGGTGTGATGTACATGCATATACAGAGGGAAGGGGTCTCTTTTAACTACTAGTTCGGTAAATCAAAGTGCTGATTTAGTAGAGCTATTTGTATAAATTACCAACTATTCTAGTAGAAGACTACCTCGTGTACTTAAACTTATATCACACCCTCATTTTGACCAGTTAGTGCTTGGCATTGTTTACGTGAAGAAAGAAAATTTGCGAGAGCATCCAAGACTGAAGAGACGAGGGGAAAAATACAATTGGACTCCGAGCGGAAAAGGCCGCAATTAATGACCACTCTGTAGATGAAAGTGAAGGCCGAAAAAATGAACTTACTGTTGGAACTCTACGTTAATCGATGGCGCTGAAGCGTCGACAAGTCCACCAAAAGCGGTTGTTGAAAGGACTATGGTAGCCCCATCACTTGAAGGCCTGGACACTGACGTTTGCGCGCGATCAACGATCCTAACCTGGACGGTCTGGCTTGGATTAGTGCATCTCCACCCAGAGCTTGCACTGATGCACCTTACTACATATTGCCTGCCACACGCTGCTCCATTGTCCCATAACCCTTCGCCGGCTGCGGCAAATAGATTTGTTGATGGGAATTGTGATGTATCGCGACCAAACAGGCAGTTGCTGTCATTGCAACCCAAAAAATTAAGAACCATACAAAACAATAAAAGAAAACAGAGCAGCCTAAGTCAATATGTAAATGGTACTAGAAGCTTGCGCCACCTAATTATTTGGTCAGCGGGGAAGGGGTCTACAGATAGCCAGATTCAGATCAAGCCTGCAGCCCCATTTCACGATAAGGGTGCAGTTTTGTGGCCAGATGATAGCTACAGTGTTTTTTTTTTTTTCCTGGAAACTTCAAATTTTCTGTGAAACAGAATGTGTAACGAGTTTTGAAAATGTCAATTAATATTTAGTTACACATTTTATTGAATTAATTAAACAACATGCATGCTATTTTGATTTGGAAAAATCAGAATTTGGAATTCAAAATTTTATTTTATTTTTGTATTGAGTGGAACTCACATTCTAATTGATTTACGAGTAAATTATCTAGCCATAAGCCCTTTATTATTATTATTATTATTATTATAGCAAAATTAAAGTCAACACCTTATGAGGGCCAATGAACTCTAAGTCAAATGTTTGGGGTTCTAACCACGTATGGATGAGAAAACAAAAACGAACTTGTCCTTTACGAGGGTTCGAGGAACTTACGTGTATATGGGGGGCTATAGCGAGCAGCAGTGCCAATGTCGCCATGACAGGGTTGGGAGAGCGTCGTCAATACCAAGAGAGATACAAAAGACAAAGATTGCCTGGGGATAGACATATTTACGTTGCCTGAAGTGGGGGGGCAAGGGCAAACCACCTACGCCGTTCCCAATCTCTTTTGCTAATCTAGAACTGTATTGCAACGCGGCTACGAAATACCCTATTCCACGAGGAAGCTTGTTTGATTGAATTCACGATGGAATGCGTGTGCGTCTAATGCATATATATGTGTGTGTGTGTGTGTGTGTGTGCTTGCGCGTGCGCGTGCATATGAATACTTAACTATGAATAAAACAAATGACAGACGAGGGAGGCTTGCTCGGTCAAGCTGGGCCAGGAGGTTGCCGACTTTGGACGAGCCCTTTAATTGGCTGGCATGTCGCCATAGTTTCATAGTTTGTTCCGCCCAATGTGATGTGAAAGTATAAGAGAACAAAGTAAAACTTTGCTGGCTGTTATTATTATTATTTTTTAATTTAAGAGATTAGAGACTTGTGAAATCAGATGTATACATATATTTTTTTTTATCTTAAAAAAGAAAAGAAAAAAAAAAGATCAATCTAATGTACCGCAGTTCTGCCTGGCTTATGTTGAGCATGCCGTCCCCCCAACATAGAGATCAACGAAGACAAAAGACTGTTCTGGGATTCTGGAAGAAAGTAACTCTTTTTTTTTTTTTTTTTTTTTTTGTTGTTGTTGGTGAAAGACATTATTGACTATGAACTTTATAAAATTTGTCGATTCAGGTTGCAAACTTCTTTTTTTTGTTCAAATAAGATCACCAAATTTAAAATTTTTTTCCATTGTGGGTTTTTTTTTCCACAAACACCGTTACGACTTCTGTTAGAACTCAAATACTTCTTCTCTCTTTTCCCCCACCCCCGGGCCGACCATCGTCACCGTCATCTCTGTTTTGTGCCAGAAAAATCTAGCAAAAATTTATCTGCCAAAATCAAGCAAAATATGAACCAAACTAAAATCCCTCTATTCGCATCTAAGGAATTAAAGCCAGATAACGGGAGAAAACAGTGAATGAGGAGAGAGAGAGAGAGAGAGAGAGAGAGAGAGAGCATATGTTGTTGTAGAAGGGTTGAGTAGAAGGAGACCGTTCCATTTGGGTCTTTTTAGGTAGGATTTCTATCTTTACTTTCTAATGGTTTTCTTTGTTAATGGGTTAGAATGGGCTTGATTGATACTGGTTTTCCTTTAATATGCTTTCTCTGCCCTCTCTCCGTTGGCCTTTTAAATTTCGGGTTAGATTTCCTAGAGAGAGAAGTGAGGATAGAGAACAAAAATGAAAAATGTAGATGAGAGAGAGAGAGGAGAGGGAGTGTGGTACTTGAATTATACCCTTCTCTCTTGCCCATAACGAACCTATGCAATTCTTGTCGATAGAATTAAATGGCAGCAGTGTGTTTGCCTATGTGGTTCGGTGGTGGAGAACGGCGGAGATCGAAACACCTTGGCTTCGGGTGCTGTGAACGGTGAACTTTCAATTCGCGATGGTGGACTTTGTTCCCTCTGGTGCGTCCTTTGAGATCCCCATAATGACAAAATTTTAAATGCTGGTGGCCTTGATTGAACAAAAAAAAGAAGTTTGTGACCCAAATTCACAAAATATATAAAATTCATGGCCTAACGGTGACTTTAACCCTTTGTATTAATTCTATCTTTTCATTCTAATCGAAGGCGCATCATTTTAGCTAATAAATTTTACCTCTCTGAAACTTGAAGTAATCTTTAGGGTAAAAAGAGCTTGAGTTCAAGATTCAGTTAAAATTAATTAATTGAAAAAAAAAGTCCTTTTATATCATAAACTAGGAATTAAGAGATTTAAAACTTACATTCTTATGGTCTAATTCCAAAATTTGGGTCATGGCTTACAAGCTGGACAGCATCCTCACCTATTATTTAAGTTAACCATTGCAAAGTTATTGATATCAAGCATAACGTCATTGTAAACTGTAATTCATTAGTATTTGAGTATTTTTATGATTAAAATTCCCCAATTCTTAATCAAAGTCAACTAATACAATATAATATATATATATATATATATATATATATATATATATATATTATAAATACTGCTTTAGAAACAAGACCGTTCCCTCCCTCCGCCGGCGATACAAAGAGGAAAAAAAAAAAAAAAAAAAAGAGGTAAAAGAGCATTCTTCTAGACATATTATTATAAATAAACGTGGTGGGTACAGGCTTTCAACTGTCAAGTTAGGCAAATTCTGTTTTTCAGTTCCATGCCTTGCTGCCAAAATAAAGAGATATGCTGCGGCTTTCAACCCCATGTTTTAAGTCCCTTTGTTTCCCAATTCAACTCTCTTATTGCGGCAGAACCTTCCCAGCAGTTACGGTTGTTTCCAGTTTTCAATCGGGTTTTTCTTTTCTTCTTCTTTTTTTTTTTTTTAATAGCGGTGTCAAAAAAATAAACAAAAAAGAGGCAAATTTGGCAATAAAATCTGGTAGGTGAGGCAACTAATGGAGACAAGAAATTGATACCATATCAAATTACATATTAAAACTTTATCTCTACTTGAAGATTCAAGTAAATAAATGAAAAAAATTATAAATATTAATCATATGAGATCTAAATTATTTAGTAATATAAAATTTTCTATTCTTTAACATATTATATTTTCGATTTCGAGTCCTTAATCTCAACTTCATGGATGATAATCACGATTTCATCATCAATACGTACGTCGATATGACAATGCGAGGGAGGTAGAGTAGTGTCCTCAATCATAAAGGGGAAAAAGTCAATAGGCTATTGATTGATGTTAACTCTATATTACACATTGCTCTGCCGTGACAGGGGTTGGAGGCTAACCAAATTGCCGTGTTCGCTAATTCTCCGATTTTATTTTATTTTTTGTCATCTCGTTTTCACGTTGTTGGCATAATGGCTCAACCAAGTCCAAGGATTCTGGAAGAAAACGATGGCCAAACACAATCTGATCTCTCAATTACTACTAGAATCAGTTAACGTTGCCAGTAAGGCAAGCAATATACGATGAACGGCAGCATGACAATAATGTTTTCCGATGGAAGATGGAAAACACACCTTCTTTCCTCACGATTCACAAATTCGTCGGGATTTGTTACTTACCCAGGAGCGAGCTTCCGAGAAAGAGGGAAAGAGAGACAAGGAGCACGAGTTGTAATATGAATGTCGCTTTTTCAGTTTGTCGTGGTTCTTTGATCTCTAATTAGTAACCCAATTATTCTCATATATATAAAAAAAGGAAAACAATGAGTGAGCTCACTTTTTGGGGGACAAAAGTTATTCGTTGAATAAAATAATTCAAAAGAAGAAAATGTCACTTACCACCATATATGTATAATTACAATTTGTCCATTATAAAAGTTTACTTAATCGGATTCTTATAAAAAATTATTCTATTTATAACTTATTAAAATTTTAAAAGAAAAAAATTCAATGGATATTGAAAAAGTTTTCAAAACTAAAAAGATTTTAATATATATATTAAAAAAATAAATAGGGAGGCATGCTATACATTTTAATGCAATGTATATTTGTTAAAAAAAACATATAAAATTATATTAAAATTTAGATGTAAAAAGAATATTAATTTAAAATATACAATAGTACTATATTTAAAAATAATTTCATTTCTGTACACAAATTGCTACAATGCAACAGGTTGCGGTGACTATCTTTAAAAATACAACAAATCCTTACATTGATGTGCAACCGACAGGTAAGGTAATAGGAATAGCACAAAGTTGTTAAACCCAATAATTTTAATATTTAAAATATTAAAGGAAAAAATATTCATATTATATTTTTATTTTAAAAAACAATTAATTTGAAATAACTAGTCAAATCAATTAATTTAACCAATGTAATTTGAAAGGTTTTAAAAAGATTTCAACAACTAAAAATGGTCAAATTTAGTAATTTAACTAATAAAATTTATAAAATTAAAAAAAAAAAAATTGGACTCAGTTGGCCAACCAATATCAATTCAT
The DNA here is from genome assembly GCA_037897445.1 of Ceriops zippeliana. NCBI lineage: Eukaryota > Viridiplantae > Streptophyta > Magnoliopsida > Malpighiales > Rhizophoraceae > Ceriops > Ceriops zippeliana. The sequence goes on from JBAPLH010000005.1 coordinate 2,612,708, forward strand.
TGCGTGAGATGGTATTAGGCATCCCATATTAGGCCATGATTGGCCCTCGCATATGGGCAAAATTGTTTTTAGATATTTACTTTTATAGGGTATAAAATAAATAATATCTTATAAATTTGTAAAATAAGATTTTTATTTTTAATATGAAATTTGAGTCTTTTAAAATATTTTTATTGCTAATAACATTTCTCAAATTTTATTATAATTTGTTAACTTCATTTTTATTTCGAAAATTTTGTATGTACAGGGGATTTTAAAATTGAGTAATAGGTAATTATTTTTTTCTTTTACATATGAATTTAATTTAATTGTTTTATTTCCACGTTCTTACAATATTTCAATTCTTATTGTGGATCTTCGGGTTCTTTATCTGGCATAAAAATGAGCCTTTTTTTTATACTTTTTTATATGGAAAAAATATGGTAAGATTTAAAAAAAATTAATTAATTTTCTTCTAAACGACTGCCCTGCCATTGTTTGACATCAAAGCCTCCATTCGCAATTTCAGTTCTAGAACTACAATACCAATTATAATGAAATTAAATATATATATACACACATATATATATATAAAAGTAAGGAATACAAATTCTTTTTTCGGGCCCTCCCTTTGCTGATAAAAAAAAAAAAACAGAGAGTAAGAAATACAGACAAAATTTACAAATATAACTTTTTTAATTATTTTTTTAACAACTAAAAAAGTATTTCGCAAATATATAAATCATTATTGTATTAAGCATTCAACTTAAAGACTTTTACCTGAATACTATTAGATTCGAATTGACTTATAAAAAAAATGAATGAATGCAATTAAAATATGAAAATTTTCAGGTTGCATTTGTATAATTTTTGTTTGTGTAGATGCGTTAATAAGAATGCAAAGAGAGAAAGGAAAACGGCCTGTTGGAGACTTTAAGGCTTTCAAAGCTATTAGTGAGAGAAACCGTGGGCTGGGCTTGGCCCAATGATCAATGAGTTTGAACCTCCAGAGTCACACACTCTTTTTTAATTATTATTTGTATTCCTCCAATACGGTTATTTAGTAAAAATGTGAGGGTTATATTCGTCATAGTAAGATTCCGAAGAACAAACCTACTAAGCCTGCTTTGGAGCAGCAACAAAAAAGCACAGGGCGAGGACGAGGACCAGAGCGAGGCGGTGGAGATAGACGAATAAGAAACCGAAAAGGAATAGAGACGCTAAACAGTTTTCAACAAGAGACTCTCCTCTCTGCCGCCGCCGCCGTGCCGCCATCGTTGCGTGGTTTGTGGTACTATTTCGTATCCTTATAAACCTCTTTTTTTGGGGGGGGGGTTCTGTTTTGCTTATTTCTGACGTTATATCTTGGGCGTGATATTCAATTAAATAAGCAATCTGCCTGCCTTGCCCGTACAGTTACTTAACAAGTTCTTGACGGAGATGGAGATCAAGCATTTGTCATTTGTGCCCGACAGTCCTCCGCTTTCTGTGATTTCGGCTGCCAAGGTCGCCGCAATCGCTCTGCCCATTGCTGCTGCTACAACTGCTACTCCCGATTCGCCTTCTACTCCAACTCTTATCTTCTCTAATGGGTATAATCTTCTCATTCTTCACTTTGTTCTTCCTATTACATCTCCTCTCAGTCTTTTTAATATAATTTTGTTTCTTTCTTTGCTTTCTTTAATTTTGTGACTTTTTTAATCTATTTCAATTCTACCGTATTTCTTTGATATGGCGTTTGCATTTTGTTTTCGATATGTATTTCACACGAATGCCTGCGTTTTATCTCAATTGCTAGGCTCAAATTGCACGGAACATACACAATTCTTCGTTACATTGGTCGAATTGCCAAAATTCACAATTTCTATGATCGGGATGCATATGAGTCTAGCCAGGTTGAATGATTTTACTCATTTCATAGTTTATGATTTTGCTTTCAGTACTTTCCTTCAGCTTAATGATGATCAATTGTTGAGACTCTCCTTATCATGGTCTCTTCTTTCAGATTGATGAGTGGTTGGAATATTCTTCTATCCTTTCATCAGGGTCTGAATTTGAGAATGCTTGCCACTATATGAACAACTATCTGGAAAAGCGTACTTTTCTGGTTGGGCATTCGTTATCAATAGCTGACATTGCAATCTGGTCGGGTCTTGCAGGTACAGGTTTTCATGGTTACTTGTAATTCTTGTTATTTAGGGTCTGTATTGTTTGCCTGCTCTTTCATGTTTCAACTGCTTTGACTAGGATTTCTTGTACTTTTATGAATGGCTGACATGGCAATCTGGTCGGGTCTTGCAGGTATAGGTTTTCACGGTTACTTGTAATTCTTGTTATTTAGGGTCTGTATTGTTTGCCTGCTCTTTCATGTTTCAACTGCTTTGACTAGGATTTCTTGTGCTTTTATGAATGGCTGACATGGCAATATGGTCGGGTCTTGCAGGTAGAGGTTTTCATGGTTACCTGTAATTCTTGTTATTTAGGGTCTGTATTGTTTGCTTTCTCTTTCTTCTTTCAGCTGCTTTGACTAGGATTTCTTGTACTTTCATACCGATGTATGTTACGTCACACTTGTTCTGTCATTGGAATTTTTTGTTTTTTTTATTTAGCAAAATAGACTACTCTTATTCAAAAGGTTATGCACCAGCTGTTTCCTTTAAATTTAGGCTTGATATGAAAATCATGTTACTTTTCTCAAGTGAGAAAAAGAAGAAATTATGGTGTGTGATTGAATGGTTTTTTTTTTTTTAATGGCTGAATTTTTTAAACGACCTTCTCTAGAAGAGCATAACACTTTAGGCTATGCAGGAACTGGGCAAAGATGGGAAAGCTTAAGGAAGTCAAAGAAGTACACAAATCTAGCACGTTGGTTCAATTCAATATCTGCAGAATATTCTGATTCCTTGAGTGAAGTCACCTCTACCTACACTGGCAAAAGAGGCTTGGGGAAGTCTGTGCCAGCTAAAGCCAAAGAGCAACAGCCCATCAATGGCCATATCTCTGAAAAGGGTATAGCAGGCGGTGGGTCTTCATCTGAAGTAGATCTTCCAGATGCTGAAATTGGAAAGGTTTGTCTGCGATTTGCGCCAGAACCCAGTGGTTATCTTCACATTGGCCACTCAAAAGCAGCACTACTGAACAAGTACTTTGCTGAACGGTACCAAGGTCGGCTGATTGTTCGATTTGATGATACAAATCCTTCAAAAGAAAGCAGCGACTTTGTGGAAAATCTCCTAAAAGATATAAAAACATTGGGTATCAAATATGATGTTGTTACGCATACATCAGATTACTTCCCTCAGTTAATTGAGATGGCGGAAAAGTTGATTCACCTGGGTAAAGCTTATGTTGATGATACACCACGTGAGCAAATGCAGAAAGAACGAATGGATGGTATTGAATCAAAATGTAGGAACAACAGCCCGGAGGAGAATTTGAAATTGTGGAAAGAGATGATTGCAGCTACAGAAAGGGGATTGCAGTGCTGTCTTCGTGGGAAGTTGGACATGCAAGACCCAAATAAATCTCTTCGAGATCCTGTCTATTACCGTTGCAATCCTGTTCCTCACCATCGAATTGGGTCCAAGTACAAGTTATACCCAACGTATGACTTTGCTTGTCCATTTGTTGATGGTCTGGAGGGTATAAGTCATGCGCTCCGATCTAGTGAGTACCATGATCGAAATGCTCAATATTACAGGATTCAAGAGGATATGGGAGTGAAGAAGGTTCACATTTATGAATTTAGCCGGTTGAATATGGTATATACACTTCTTAGCAAGCGCAATCTGCGCTGGTTTGTTGATAATGGAAAAGTGGATGGATGGGATGATCCACGATTTCCAACCGTCCAAGGAATTGTGCGTAGAGGCTTGAAAGTTGAGGCATTGGTTAGATTTATTCTTGAGCAGGTAAGACAACATATGACCTTGTGCTAGACATTTCCACTATGATATTTTTGACTGCCAGTCTAAACTCTGAACTGGGCACCGTATCTATTTTTTCAGGGGGCATCAAAAAATCTTAATCTTATGGAATGGGACAAACTGTGGACTATTAATAAGAAGATAATTGATCCCGTGTGTCCTAGACATACTGCTGTCATTGATGAATGCCGTGTCATGTTGACCCTGACTGATGGTCCCGAGAAACCATTTGTTCGCATCCTAGCAAGGCATAAAAAATACGAGGGTGCTGGGGAGAAGGCAACAACATACACAAAGAGCATCTGGATAGATCAGGCTGATGCAAAATCAATTTCAGTAAATGAGGAAATAACCCTAATGGATTGGGGAAATGCAATAGTGAAGGAAATTAGAAAGGACCAGGATGGCAATGTGACACATATGACTGGTGTTTTACATCTTGAAGGATCTGTCAAGTCCACAAAGTTGAAGCTCACTTGGCTGCCTGATACAAGCGAATTGGTTAAGCTCACTTTGGTGGAGTTTGGCTATCTGATTCGAAAAAAGAAGGTTCTCAATCTGTAGTATCTTCCTTTTGTTTTGTTCTCACCTCAAAATGAATAGTCCTGTGCTAATTGAAAACTTTGAGTTTTAGGCCAACATCCTTGCTAGTTTGCATTCCTAGCTGCCTTTCAAGTTTGATTTATCTATAAAATTTCTGACTACTGGTTTGAATATTTATGGGTGCAGCTGGAAGAAGGAGAGGATTTCAAAGATGTGCTTAACCCTTGTACAAAGAGGGACACTGCAGCACTGGGGGACTCAAACATGAGAAACCTGAAGCAGGGAGAGATTTTGCAGCTGGAGAGGAAGGGCTATTTCAGATGTGATGTTCCTTTTATCAGATCTTCCAAGCCTCTTGTTCTTTTAGCAATTCCAGATGGCCGGCAGCCTACCTCTTCGAGCTAGACTTGCTGCGTTTTAGCTCTTTAGAATAGAAGAAACCGAGTTGCATGTTGCTCTTGTAAATGTCGTGAATGAAGATCAGTAATTCTTCTATTCGTCTCATGTGGGGAGACTCTTTTTTGTCTCTTGTTGGTTCTAAACTGATTCAAACTCATACGAACGTTATGAATTGAAGGATAATTATTGGTTACTCTTTGATCCCTTGGCCTGGTGAAGTTGGCTGTCCAGGTTTCAGGCAAAGAAAAGTGAGTTGGAGTAATTTACTTGTGATTGCCATCAGAGTTTAGATGTCAGCAGAATTGTGATTTATTCATTCGCAAAAGCCCATTCGTCATGACCCACGTGCTTCAGTCTGCATCATTATAGTATACAATTGTGGGCCTAGAGACTAAGTCCCAAACCATGTTGTTCGTCTTACTTCTGTTTTTCGGCTTTTTTTTTCTCATTTTCTTTCCCTTTGTTGTGAAGTCCATTGTCTATCGTCTTTTTAAAGAAGTCCAATGCCCTTTGTCGTGTAAGGAAAAGGAAAACGTGAATACTGAATGTTAAAGGACTCGGGCAATTCGTAAAAGAAGCAAGGTCTTCTCAAGCTTACTTAATTCGTTTAAAAACTTGATTCGACTGAAATGAAAATTTAAGTAACTTAAATTTGTAAAATTTAAAATTTAAATAACTCAATTTAAAAATTTAAAAATTTTAAAAATTAATATATTTAAAGTTTGATGTGTTCAAAAATCGATTAATCAAAAATTCAAAATATTTGAAACTCAAGAAACGCAAAACATTGAAACTCCGACTAGACCCAACCCGCACTTTTAGTGATCCAAGGCCCAATTATCGGAAACCTGGGCCGATCCAGCCCAACTTTCCAATCTAGTTCCTTCCTCATTGTTCGTGTGTTTCCGCAAACCCGAATTCGATTTGATACAATCGGATCGGATGTCAAATTGATTCTCTCTCTCTCTCTCTCTCTCTTTTTTTTATGTCTTGGCTCCCTCAAATTCATTGATTCTTTGCAAATCTAATCCGTCCCTTTTTCAAGCGTGTCATTTTTCATTTGCTGAATCAACCTTTTTTTTTTTTCTTTTTTCTTTCCAACAACTATCACTGAAAATTCCTCGCATCTTAGCGGAACCATGAACAGTTTTTTGCCCATTTTGAAAGATGAAACAATATTGAGGAGCTGATTGGATTTGTGAATCGTATCCTGATGGGAACTGTCGCAGCAGCTCAGTGCCCACACGAAATCGCTGCTTTTTTGAGTGGAAAATTTGGTCATGATTTCCGGAATTCAACACCTCTTTTTCCTTATAATAAAGTGCAATTTTCAAGAATTAACTCGCACCCAATTTCAAATTCCTCCCATGGTTTCAAGGTATGAAATGCTTCTTCATTCCTTTATTTGAGACTTTCAGTTTTCCATGCGCTGCGCAGTGGATAGAAGAACAATTTTGTTTTTAATTTGACAGTGGAGAACCAAATGCGGCAAATGCAAAGCTCGTAGCCTCCATTTATTTATTTATTTATTTATTATTTCGCGGGCCTCCAGAGTTTATTGGCAACCTAATGAGATTGAAGAAGAGCATAATATTCCTGAATCTTGAAAGTTGCATTTGTTTCTGTTTGAAGTTACCTTGTTTTGTTTAAGTTAATGCCTTCATTGCCTAACTCTGGAAGAGTCACGGCCCGATGATGTAGTCTGAAAGGCGGGAAATGTGCTGTATGATCAGTAATACTGATGGTAAAGCAAAATGTTTTGGTGCATCTTTAGGTGGAAAGATGAAAAGGAGTCTCATAAATGCGCAAATTGCAACAGAAGCATACACTCTGGCAGCTCTTTAACAGTTTTTTGAAAAGCAAAAAAGTTAGAGCACATGTTTGTAGCTGTTTCCAGTCTTAAATTGTTGCATATTTATGTGCTAGGCATAGATTGTTTACCTTGGTTGGTGTAGAATTAATCTGAATATGGTGAGAATGGTGTTCAACATAATCCTTTGATTTGCAGGGACTTGTTGGTCGGATATATTCTTTACCTGATATTGATGATATCTTCTGGGATAAAGTCCCCACACCCATCCTTGATGTCATTGAAAACCCTATCCACTTGAAGAATTTGACCCTTAAGGTTTGTCAATGAATTGGTAGTATTTTTTGTTAAAATGTTTCACTCCTATTCACGACTTTTTCATTCTCATTAGAGCATAATTTGTGCAGGAACTGAAACAGCTAGCTGGTGAAATAAGATCAGAACTGTCCTCTATACTGCCAAAGACAGAAAATTCCTATAAGGCCAGTCTGGCTGTGACAGAATTGACGGTTGCCATTCATCATGTTTTCCATGCTCCAGTAGACAAGATACTGTGGGATGCTGGGGAACATGTAAGACCCGCAACCATAGTGTTCTTTATGCAGCAGCATTTTAGTCTTGTGGGTGAGACAGACAGTTTGTAAGAGTTTGCATGGTGATCTCTTGGATGGCCAGTTCTGAGGGATTATGGGGAGGGGCTAGGAATTAGTCATGTTACTGACCTGGGCCCAACACTGCAAAGTAATTGATCTTTCTTAGTTAGACTGGAAAACTAAAGATGGACATCACTTCATATATCAATTTGTATATTTTTTGTTGGCAGACATACGTACATAAAATTCTTACAGGAAGGAGGTCCCTTATGCGCACAATGAGACAAAAGAATGGTATTTCTGGGTTTACAACTCGCTCTGAGAGTGAATACGATCCATTTGGGGCAGGACATGGATGCAACAGCATTTCTGCTGGACTTGGTAGTATTTCCGTTTTGTCCGTTTTTATGCTTATCATCTAGTTGCTCATTTTCACTCCTCCGTAGTAAAAAATTCTCTTCAGAATTCTTTGCACTTAAGTTTTCCATCTATCAATAAGTCTCCTCCTAGGGTATTTATGAGTCAGAAGTGCATAAGGTGGCAACTACTCATGTCTTCCCAGAATATGGTTGTTAGATCATAATGTATAATCCATATCCAGGGTCTGAAATGGTTTCTTAGCATGCTATCAGCGTTTTCATAATCAAGTGATCATGGGTTCAAATCACGTTGTCTTCATATTTAATTATGAATTTCTTGCCTGTTCATGCTTTAGATTCAAGTGATCCTGGCTTGTTCATGCTTCTAGTCCAGTTCTAATGCAAGTGTGTTGGGCTTTCACGTAAGGGACGTGTTGAAGTATAATATATGATCCACATGTTGGGCCTTACCTAAAAGCATTAGTTTTTAAGTGGAATGATTTTTTTACAGTTATACTCTATATCTCCATGAACCATTACTCATGTAAAGAAACTTAAATGTGTGATTCATTTTTACCATTGAAATTTGTCTTGGAACTTGAATCTGGTTATTTTTCATCAGGTATGGCAATTGCACGTGATATAAAAGGAAAGCGAGAACATATAGTCACCGTCATTAGCAACAAGACAACTCTGGCCGGTCAGGTCTATGAAGCAATGGGCAATGCAGGCTATTTGGACTCAAATATGATTGTGATCTTAAATGACAGCCATCACTCTTTACACCCAAAGATTGAGGAGGGCCTCAAGACTCCCATTAATGCTTTATCTAGCACCCTAAGCAGGATTCAGTCAAGTAAATCTTTTCGGATGTTTAGAGAAGTTGCCAAGGTACTTTTTGCAATTTTGGGTTCACCTTCTTGTCTAAACTTGTTTGAGACTGCTATCTATATAAGAGAAACAGAATATTTGAGATATTGAAAAGTAAGACTTCACGAATTTGTTTGGCAATAATTACTGGTAGCAGGTTTCTTGCCTGGTGCTGACTTTATATGTTCGTGATGTTTCTCTCACTATGAGTCTGTGAGAGTTAATACGTTCTTTTCTATCTGCTGTAAAGGGTGTTACTAAGAAGATGGGTGGGAGTATGCATGAATTGGCAGCCAAGTTTGATGAGTATGCACGTGGGATGATGGGACCACGAGGGTCAACTCTCTTTGAAGAACTCGGGCTATACTACATTGGTCCTGTTGATGGACACAACATTGATGACCTAGTTTGTGTTTTACAAGAAGTGGCATCTTTGGATTCAATGGGTCCAGTATTGGTACATGTGATAACAGAAGAAAATCGAGTAGAACATAAGCAAAAGAGTAATGCGATGGAAAACCACCAAGAAGGTATGTTTTAATTTTCCTTGCCTTAGTTGCATTTATGCCACAAATTATTCATCATTTCTGTACAAAGTAATTCCCAGTTTACAACAACATATGTAAAGTTAATTCTTATATTTTTACATTCACAAATGAAATTATTGTATCAAAATATTCCCAATTAAGGCTATCTTCATATTTTGAGGTATAGTGAACACTCAGATGTTTACTTATTATTATGGATTATGCCTATGATACAACAAGCCATGAATAGGTTTGGCTTGTATGTTTGGACCATGTGTTATGTGCATGGTTTCAGGATGCTCAACTTGACATGATTGTTGGCCTCTTAGAATGTCTAGCCAATTGTAATTTTGACACAGATCAATAAGATGCTTAATCCTTTATTTACTTAATGTCTTAGCTTGGTCTTTCATAATATTGACAGATCACCTGACTGCCCACCACACATATGTGCAACTGTTGCTGGGTAAATAATAGGCAATATGCTTTGCTAATATATATATATATATATAATAATTAGCACAATGAGTCTATCAATGCAATGATATATGCATATATATACTATGATGGGGAATAGTGGCCACCCTATCTGGTACACTTATATGACAGAAGTCAACTCATTTGCCTGTGATTAGACTAGCAGGAATTGCACATAGAATTTTGTTTTGGTCTTGGGAGATGGTTGCTTTATTTTACAAAAATCATAGCCATCAATAGCTTTTTCTTTTTCTTTTTGTTTTTTTTACAGAACTCGTAAATCATTCATGTCCCTGGCTTATTTCTGGTTTTTGGTGCCAAATTAATCTCTCTTGCAATAGTCAAGCTGGACCTGTTACTACTTTTACATGTTTGTATCTCATATATACTCTTCCTCTCCCTTTTTGCAGGTTTGTGTAAACTTGATTCTTTGTTGTACAGTATTGACACAAGAACATATAGCGATTGTTTTGTGGAAGCTCTAGTTATGCAGGCAGAGAAGGACAAAGATATTGTGGCAGTTCATGCAGGAATGGAAATGGAACCATCACTGCAACTATTTCAAGAAAAATTTCCAGAAAGATATTTTGATGTGGGGATGGCTGAGCAACATGCAGTTACATTCTCTGCTGGTTTATCATGTGGGGGTTTGAAGCCATTTTGCATTATCCCTTCTGCTTTTCTGCAAAGAGCTTACGACCAGGTTCTTTCATCCATTTTCCCACCCCCAACCCCTGCTGCAGTTGGGCAATGTCTCCTTTTCTGTCTCTCTCTCTCTGTGAAATGAACCCACATGTTCTTTTGGTAGCATGTCCAAGCATGTTTGCCTGTGTACAAATATGCATTAATGTGCTGTTTTAAATTCTACACAACTGATTATGAGGTACTATAGAGCTAGGCTTTCTGTAACATGATAATTTTGATACGTGTACTCAATTTGTGGGTGAAAAGGAAAGTTCTTTAACTTTGCTAGACTTTGTCCTTGAGACTTCCCCAGGTAGTCCATGATGTTGATCGCCAGAGGATCCCAGTTCGCTTTGTCATTACAAGTGCAGGATTAGTAGGCTCTGATGGCCCCATGCAGTGTGGTGCATTTGATATAACATTCATGTCCTGCTTACCAAGCATGATTGTTATGGCACCATCGGATGAAGATGAGCTTTTGGACATGGTGGCTACTGCAGTCCACATAGATGACCGCCCAGTCTGCTTCCGTTATCCAAGGGGTACAATTGTTGGAACTGACCATTATATCAGTAGTGGGATTCCAATAGAGGTAATCTTCACATCCTTTTAATATCATGTTCATTTTTCTTTCCACTGATATCATATTTGTGGGAAAAGCTAATTTTGTGGCTTGTCAAAAAGTGTATCAATTGGTGCCAACAGTGCTACTGTAAAAATGCTAGAACTAATCATTCTTTCTTTCTCTTAATTTTCTTACTTTTTTCATTTTTTTTTTCATTCATGCTTTTTCAAGATGTTGATTCATCCTTTACTGTAATTTCACATTTACTTCTCTTTGTTTAGTTCCAATCCTAGTCTTTAAGATAGCTATCAAGTTTGCCATTTTCCTTTTGGCTTGAGTTTGATTAAATTTCTTCTCAAGCAGATTGGAAGGGGGAAGGTGCTTGTAGAGGGTAAAGATGTTGCTTTACTTGGGTATGGGGCAATGGTTCAGAATTGCCTCAGAGCTCAGGCCCTTCTTTCAAGAATTGGTATACAGGTTACTGTAGCCGATGCAAGATTCTGCAAGCCACTTGACGCAAAGCTCCTTAGAGAGCTATGTGAAAATCATGCCTTTCTGGTAACAGTGGAAGAAGGCTCTATTGGAGGTTTTGGATCCCATGTTGCACAGTTCATTGCGCTCGATGGACAACTTGATGGAAGAATCAAGGTATATACACGAACTAGTTTGTTCAGAGAGAGATATATGCTTCCTGAAGCATTATCACTGCTTTTGGTGTAGTTTTTGTTACTTCTAAATTTGTCTTTCTGGTCTGAATTTAACTTTAGTTAAAGCCTAGAATGTGTGCGTTAGGAATTTAAAGCTTTGTGCCCTCATCCCACTTCTGATGCTTTCCCGATGACATTCTCCAGTGGCGACCAATTGTTTTACCAGACAACTATATAGAACATGCATTGCCTGAGGAACAGCTTGCTCTCGCCGGAATAACTGGACATCACATTGCAGCAACAGTGTTAAGACTGCTAGGTCGCACCCGCGAAGCTATCCTTTTAATGTGCTAGAAGCTTGTATTTCTCTGACCTTGTTGCAATCAATGTTACTTATAGATTGAAGCCGCCTTAGAAAAGAGAGTCGGAAATGGATGGAAGCTTAGAGATGGTCGTAGGCACGGGGGTTTTTCTTACTGATTCTTGCGCCCTCTACGTAAATTATTGTCGATTTATGCAAACATTACCTTTGCTTTGCTACGATTGCAAAGGGATAAGAGTAGGCACCAAAACAGTGGTTCATGCTTGCTTGCAACATTAGGAAGCAGGCGATAATTCTATTGTTATTATTATTCTTTTACAGTAGCGTTTTACCATTATTTCTATCCATGATGTACTGGATCCTGGAACCGTAATATATGTCAGGTGACGGGATAGCTTTACCATGATTATTTGTTTGTGGTATAAAAAGGATTGTGCGCGCGCAGTTATCAAATAATTACAGTATTGTAATCATAAATACATGAGAATGGTAAAAAATTCGATCTTAGCTCCATGTTGTCTCACCTAAAATGGGAGGTTAATGCACGTACGAGAATTCAAACCTTGGTCAGCTGATTTATGGTTGAGGAATCGTGTCATGGTCTATCTCCTCCTATGTTCATACTTTATAGCCTGTTAACATCGTTACGCCAATGTTAGCATGCTTTCCGCAATCCCGCTTGAGAAATTATATCCTATTTGTTTTATTTTTACCTTTCCTCAAAATTGATGATTTATACATATATCATGAAAAGGATGAAAAGAAAGGGGAAAAGAAACTTACAACAGTAAAAAAATTGCATTCTTTTGCCTTCACCGATTCGCAAGTCATGATTAACGGTGAAGTAATCCCCTTCTCAGGCATCTATCCTGTGACAAGAACAAGATGATCGCCGTCTCTAACCAGCTCAATGTCCTCAATTTCAGCTCCATCTTTTGTTACGATTTTGCTGGCGGATAACCCAAACTTTTTGACACCGATCTCAAGTAGTTCTTGAAGTGACTTTGGCAATAAAACAAGCTTCCCGGCAACTTCACCTCTTTCTGGGCAACTAAGAACTACTCTAGGCTGATAACTCCAACTCCGGAAACCAGGAAAACCACCCGGAGATGCCACTGGATCAGTCTCACCTGTACAACTTGGAATATTAACATCTTAACTCGAGTACAAAATCAGTCACTGAACGAAGCTAGTTGCTCCAAGTTTCTTTCATTACCGAGAACTCGTAACATTGTTCCAAGTTTCTTATCTTATATGCTGTCTTATAGTTCCTTTTTTAATCAGGTCATTAAACGTTTAAGGTCCCTTATTTGCAGTACACAATTCCATATTCTGCCTCTAAGGCTTCTATTTCCCTTATGTCATGATAAAACAAGGCATATCATGATGGAGTATCAAAAAAGGGAATACTACTCACCCACGTTAGCAGCTGACATGATACCAAAAAGAGAATTACGGAAATTATTAACTCTCCGCCTAGGTTGACCATCTGAGCTTGTCATTTCAGGAACAGGTGTCCTAACATCACTGTGTGAATATGAGGCTATAGCAGGATCACTGCTGTACTTTGCAATATGCTTCCCATTATATGGCAACCCCAGCTGCTTTTGAATTGTGGGAATTGGTGCTCTTTTTGGCTTTTGGCCACCTTGCAACAGAACTTGTATTTCTTCCTGGCCCTGATAATCTGCCAACGCTTTTGGTGTCCATCCATGCGCATCTGGCATGTCAATATCAGCTCCTCGATCTAATAGGAACTCAACCATTTCGGTGTTTCCTTCAGATATAGCCGCATGAAGTGCTGTAGTTCCACTCCTAGTGGGCAATGTAACGTCTCCACCATACCTACCAATTTGCTTGAGCAAATCCAGGTTATTTTGTTCAGCCGCTGTGGATGCATATTGGCCCACATCACCAGAAGAGATAGTTGCCCCATTATCAACTAGAAGTTTGACCACAGATTCATGCTTCCCCAGTAATGCTTCCCAGAGAGGAATATTGCCATTTAAATCTGCATGAACAAAAGCAGATAAATGTTGGATCCATATTTCTCTCCTTTTCCTTTTAACATTATTAACAAAACCAAATCAAGTGTAAGAACATATCAGAACTAGAATAAAAAAGATTTCAACTGAGAAGACTGCTTTCCACAGTTTTAATTGCTGCTTGAGCAGTCAACCAAAACTGTAACCAGGCAAAGAGTCCACGTGACAATAAGAATCCAAAATATGTACAAAACTTGTAGCTTTGGAATGTAGCACAATGGATAACATTAAACTTGTTCCTTCACTCCACTTTCATTCATGGAACACTTCACTTGGGTATTCCTTCCAGAACCCTAAGCGTACTTGAGAAGAATCCTTTTTGGCTTTGAATGTTAAAGAAAAAACCACTACAAGAAGTTACCAACTTAACCAAAATTTAAGAGTACATTATGCAATGCAAAATATTGATCCACCATACACCAGAAAGAAAACCAAAGGTACATATATTTATATAAAAGGAGCCGTTGTCGTTGGTAAGGAAGCATAGAAAAATGAACAGCAGAAAAATGAAGCAAGTATATATGATTCTTGTGCAGCAAACTAAGTTCTGCATTTGCTGACTGGCTTTCTAATACCTTTGCTGTTAGGATCTGCTCAAATTCTAGAAGTAGAACTACACAATGCTCATTGCCAAGTGCTGCTGCAATATGCTGTTCCATGGAAGAGCAATGGTGAGAAATTATAAACATTCAAGTGTGCATTTATATATAGTGTAAACATGCATATTTTCCCACCAATGCAGTTCGCCCATTGTTGTCCAATTCATTTGGATCTGAGCCTCGTCTCAGCAACTGATGCAACAAGAGATCATCACCTCTCAGTGCTGCAAAGCACAAAGTAAGAGGCAAATCTGTTCTGCCCTGAGCCAGCATGTGCTCTGTCTCTCCCAAAATTCCTTCCATCGCTGGATCCTTCAACTCTTTCAAATGCTGCACCAATAAAAAAAAAATGTTATACGGCTAATGGTATCTATTCTCTATTCTACTCTCCTAACAATAATTTGTTTCTCCAAATAATCTACTTAAAATAACTGCCATTATCCTTTTAAATGTCAGGTAGAATTAAAAAAAATATATATTAAGGGCAATTAAAAATGACCGTAGCTAAGGTGATGCAAAGCATGTCAACTATTTGTGCAGAAAGAAATTACTGTTCAGCATTTTCTGCAAACAGTGGATATATTTTCTCATTCCTGTTTTTTAGGTACATTTGATAAAAAGCAATTGTGCATTTAAGAGGAGGATTTAAGTAAGCATGAATAATTTCTAGAGTGCTTTCACTAACTGCATATTAAAATAATAATAATAATAATAATGAATATGTGAGGAATGGCACTAGATTCAAGCTGGATGCATCACATTGGAGCTCCACCTGGTAAGAAACGTGGGAACTTGGTTCTTCTGTTACTATATATGATGATAGCTGCCCCCTTTGAAGGATGAATCAAACAATTTCCCCTTTTTCTCTGTCAGCTTACTGCAGGATAATTAATGGAAGAAAGCAACTAGAATTGCAGGTGCTCCTTGTTTCATAACTTGCAAATGGTAGGTGCTGTATATGTGCAAAGGACATATCTAAATCCTACTAAAATTAATTTAAATGGTAAGGCTGGGGATGGGTAAGGTTGGGTGGGGAATTTTCAGAAGCTTTGTTAACTACCAAAATGTTATCCATAATGAGGATGATTATTACAACAATGCAACTAAAATATTTGAATCAATATAAGTTTTGCCTACCTGAAGAAGATTATTCATGATAATTGCACCATCTCCAACATTGGCCTGAACAATATTTAGAAAAGAAGTACGGTTCAGACGCAGCAATTGAGTCAAACGTTTAGTTCGAACTGTGAACAACTGTGGCCTGTAACATAACACGCCAATTTCGCCTACTATGTCTCCGTTCTTTGCATCACCAACGACCTATGACATTCAATTAGAGGCAAAGTTAGTTATCAAACTAGGCAAGCTCCCAGTAAAATATGGTATGCCAATATAACTGACAAAGGTAGTGGAAAAAGAAAAAACTATTAAATTGTTTAGCTTGCCTGTTCTAGGGCATTCCTTTGCATGATAAGTTCCTGCCAGGCAATATTGTACATAAGCAACTCTGATGCACAACATAACAAGAATGCAAAAATGAAGAGATGCTTGGTTGTTTAAGCCAACTTAAGTGATGGAAATTTTTTATGCTTTTTCCATTTTCCCACCCTTGATTATGTGTGTATATGCAGTGCGTGGGTGGGGGGCTGCTGGAAATCTATTCTTATTCACCTCTTTCTTCCTACTGTCCTTTTGTGCATCTTAATCCAAGAAAGGAGAGGGAGGAGAAAAATGTGAAAGTTTCACTGGAGTCTTTACATGATTTGCATTCATGTGGCCTGCAGTGGATGATATATCCATTCCCTCATGCATGCAGCCAGCGTAAGCAAAAAGAAAGGGCAAATAGGGAAGCAAAACTCTTACCACAGCACCTGTGACCAATATATATAAATCTGTTGGCGCTTCGTTCTGCAAAATCACATCTTCTCTGGGAGGAAAATACTCAGCCTTCATCTCAGAGACCTTCACATGACCAGGAGAAAAAAAAATCTACATCATGTGGTAGTTTTTAAGATAGACAGGTAAGATAAATCACAATCAAAGGGAAAAAAATATATATAATCTAAATCATTTTGGTAGTTGGATATGATTCCATTCTCAAAGCAGAACATATTAGGAAGATTTTGCAACATGTCAGGTATTTGAACAATCATAGAATTAAATAATCAATTAAATGCTGTTTTGTAAGATTAAAACATAATCATTCCTGGTTGGTAAATTTAAACAAGCCTCAACAAATAGTACAGAACCCCCAAGCAAGACAAAGCAGTCTTAGTATGGGTACCAGTTGAAAAAGTAAATCATTTGATACCCCACGAAACAGGTACACATTATCCACCAGTGAATAAAAGAGATAATTTGAAATGCTTGATTGAATGGCTTTGGGCAGGGAATCCAGAGTCTCCTGCTGATGCAATCCTTCTGCATTGGCTCTGTACTTCAAACTCAAATGAGCAAGCATCTGATCTTGCAAGCGAAAAGGTAGCCGATTCCTGTGGGCAAAACTTGAGGCAGCTTGTATAGTATCTCTCTGCAGTCACACAGAAATGAGATGAGCATAAGAGACTCAGTGAAAACATTTAAGGCACTCAAAAAGACCAAATGATTTAAAATTGTAAATGGTTAAAATCAAGGTGAAAATCCTCAGAGCAATCAGATACAAATGATTGAGATTAAGGTTTTCATTTTTTTTTTTTCAGTTAACTGGCTCTAACTAGCACTCAAATTCAAGACGTGCAGCTCTAGAAATAACTCCAGTACTAGTGAGTTATAGCTCATTGGAATGATTAAGATTGAGGTGCACACTTAAGTACTTCAAAATTTCACTTCATTACTGCTCAAGTCATAACAAAATGGGAAACAAGATATGCTTTCTAATAATCTTAAAGCAACTTGTAAACCCTAAAGAAAGCTCTGCAAATAAAGTGTCAACACATGAAAGCAAATCAGAAAATCTTCTATGGAAAGAAAGTTAATTGCAGTGGTCTAAGGAATTTCAGATGTTATTGCATAGACCAACACGATTAGAGCTTTATACTTAATGTCGAAGCTAAAACTATTGAAACAATAACAGATGTTTATCTCTTGTTTTATTATAACAAGAAGCTTTCAAAGTAATAGAAAAACTGTGAATAGCATTGACTCAGTGGATGCAATACAATTGTTTGTCATGGCATCCATAGGTCCATTTCATTGTCAAAAGTGCAATCACAAACTCAAATCTTCCAGAAAATGGTTTGCACAAAATGCTGCATCCACTTGTTTATAACATGTTATAACGATGTTGAGAAATCCAAATAGAGCAATATACAAATAACAAGACAACTTACTCACAAATTGCCTAGTTCGACTAGTTGCATGGACAACCAAGTTGGTCATATTTCCAATCAAATATGATGTCAGTCCAAGATTAAACATCATGTAAAGCATGACAAATACTTTCTCCCTTGTATTTACAGCGTGAAAGTCACCATAGCCAGTGGTAGTAAGTGTAGTTATGGACCAATAAATGGATGTCACGTAACGGATTGACAATCTCTCCTTGTGAAAGTCTTGCCAAACAGACCCAATCCATGTATCCTGTGGATTTCTATAATTTGAAGCCAGACGATAGTAGAAGCAGCCTGCTACGTGCACTACAAAGAGAGTAACCTGTAAGAATGTTACAAGCGTGACGAGAATGACTTCATAAGACCTGCCTGTTTAACAAAAAATGAGCAAACATTTCTACCAAATACTCACACAAATAAGCTTCGAACATCGAACCCAGAAGTAGTTATAGTTCCTATCTTTTTCCAGTCTGCCATAGCAAAACAATTTTGCAATGAGAGCAAGTGATGAACAAGAGAGAGAATTCAAGACACTGTCAATTCAGTACGACAGAGGGCGTAAAAATAAAGAAGCAAAGCCATGCGTAGCATAACGCCTTAACAAATTGTCTAATCCTAACTCCAATAAAAGGCAACAGGACAGAACTTAGCGCGGAGAAAAAAACTAAAAGGAGAACAAATCTGGAGAGAGTTTACCTTGAAAAGAAGCAACTGACTCTCCTGAGACGCCAGAGACGAAGCATGCTGAAGTATCCATAGGATTGAAGTCTATCAGGCAATACAGCCCTAACAGCTTCAGATGGGATTGTGGAGATGACGTCAAAGGCCAGCCAGGTTTTTATGTACCTCCAAGCAATAAGTTTATGGTCGTCAATGAGGAGGTAAGAAGATCTATCAAGGTACGCAACAAAGAAGGTCACAATGATGTCAATGGCGAAAATTGCATTGACAACATTGTCAGCTATTGCCAGACCTCCTCTGGGCCTATCAAGGAATCCAAACTCAAATGGAGACACCCATGCCGTGTAGAATACCAGAAATACCAGGAATGTCTCCCATAATCTGCAATCAGCATTTTAAAAAATATAAAAATTCCCGTGAAGGCAAGCTAACTACCTGGCGAAGCATGAAAAACTCAAACGAATCAAACATTCATATGGATGTCGAAAATTATATTGAAAAAGGAATTTTCTACAACTGAAGTATGGAGTAAGGTACCGGTAACGAGGATCAAAGGGAGAGACAATGAAGCCACGGAGCTTAATGCGGCGAGTGCTAAAAGCAGTGGCGCCAAGAGAGGGAAGAATGTCACCGTTGATGCTGAAACGGCTGCCGTCGTCTATCGAGTATTGTTCAACCTGTCTTTCTCGAGTTTTCCTCCTTTCTCCTCCTCCTCCTCCTCCGCCGGTGCTCCAATCTTCTCCCTCCTGCCCCGTTCTTTCTCCTTCTATTCCACAAAACAGCACTCCTCTCTTCGCTGCCATACCTATTCCCTCTCTCTCTCTCTCAAACGCATCAACCAACCACCACCATCGGTCCCTCTCTTATTCTCCCTCTCTGCGTATTCCTCCCGCGCTTTGAATTAACGTACTACCAACGTTTTCCGCAGATTTTTTTTTTTTCAGATGTAAATCATACAATAAATGTGTGGGCGTCCTGACGAGCAGCTGGTTGTTTGTAAACTCTCTCTCTCTCTCTCTCTCTCTCTCTCTGTATTTCTCCTCTTATTTTCTGCTATGACCAGGTGCCCGCCAGACCGTTACGTGAGTGCCTCATCGCACATTAGGGTCCCCTTTTCTATACCTTTTTTTTTTCTTTTTTTTTAATAAAAAGGAACTTGATTATATGTGCAAGTCAATATGTGTGAACTCTATGCTAGCCATTAAATTAGGTGATTATTGGCTGTTATGTCCGATTAACGGTTAAAGATGAGCAGTAGAGTCATTCGCGGTAATATTGTGCGTATTGAATTCTCCCTTTTTACAAACTTTTTAAGTTTCTGTTACGTGAGACGGAAACAGATTTCGATCGTCTTATTTAACAAACATAGAATTCGAATTTACACAGCATGGTAACGTGACTGATCTAAACCAAGCCAAAAGAAATAACAAACCCTTCCTACGCTCCATCTTGGCCGTTTATTTTTAAATCAATGGCTAAAATGAGGTTGTAAAGCGAAAATTTCAAAAATCTTGCTTGTTTCAAGTATTTTCAAAAAAAAAAAAAATGAATGATAAAATTCCAAGATGTTCCTATCCAAAAGGGAAAGAAAAAATTCCAATGAGTGACCTGACCTCAAAAAATTTAAATGACCCATCATTTAGATTTTAAACTTGAAGAGTTTTTCACACATGGGACGCGCCAAAATGTTAGGAAAATTTGATCTTCCATTGAGCAAAAGCAAAATTTCAAGGATTACCCAATTTCAAGAAATGGGCCTCTTTTTTTTTTTCTTTTTGTTTGCAAGACATGTCCTCCAATTTCTGTTTTAAGCCCGTGGATGTTACCAAATTTGGTTTCCTGGGCTCAGAAAAACGTACGGCCATCTGGAGTTACAATTGTGGCAATCGCTGGACAAATATACCCTGCACTGGCTGATCGGAGGAATTTGCTAGTGCCATGCCCGACGGAAACGGTTATTAAATTATTCACGACAACGGAATCCTGAACCGGAAAAATAGTTCAGGATATAAACACAGTCCAGAATTTCCAGAATTAGATAGATTCAAATGGACCACACATTAAAAAGTTAGTGGGGCTCGAGCAATTATTAATCATGAGGACGTTGCGGCCATTTGTGCCTTGATTTTTCGTGGCCAGACCAAAACACCTGAAAAGGGTCCCCGTATCTCTCGGACGTCATTTCACGAAACCAGTGGCAGACGATTGATTCTTCCTGAAAAATAGCAACTTTGGAATTCGTAGAGCAGACTAGCCTTTTGGTGGGTTGCAGCAGAGACACAAGCGTGTGTAAAAATGTCGTCGATTTTTGCAGCCTTTTCTGCATCCAAGGAAGAACGGGCTCGCGAAACTTCACGTGCAGGCTCTCTCTCAAAGCGCCTCGGCAAATACGGTTGGCTTTCCCCTTTATTTTCTGCCCTTCCTTTTCGTCTACGATCGCACGACAATTCACGTATGGCTTGGTGTAAGTTGTATTTTGATTGTCTGCTCGTATTCGAATCGGTGGTTGGGGGTCCGAAACGACGATCTGTACGATCCATACTACGATTTGGACATCGAGGAGGCGCTTAGTCGGTTGCCTCGGGAGATCGTGGACGCCCGCAATCAGCACCTCAAGCAGGCCACGGACCTCTCCATGAAGCACGAGTACCTCCCTGAGGACCTTTGGGTACCTGTTTATCCTATGCTCGCTGATTTCAATCCTGGTTTTGTTAGGGATTTTGAACTTTGTCTCAGATTTGGGCTCAAATTGATTAACTATGTTTTTGTGTTGATTCAGCATACCATTATGCTATTGGTTCTTGGTGTTTGGAAAATGACAGAGGATAAAGAGCGCGATCGTGTAAATTGAGTATCTTGTGGAATCAGACCATTAATAATGTATTCAAGTTAGCTATAGACATGCGTTAATTGGCATCATTTGCAGTCTCCCTTGTTGGTGTATCCCTATCGAATACATTTGTTTAGGTATTAGTGATCACACAAGTTTCTTTATTGTTTCCTTTGCACTTTATGTAAATTTGGGTGTTTTCTTTGCACTGTATGTAGGCAATGCAAACACCATTCAGGAGCTATCTTAAACATATGCTGGCTCTTGTAAGTAATCTTGAACGGAATATATGTTGTTTGCTAATTCGTTTGCATCATTATGTTGAAACTATTAACACAGTTAGTATACAGCTGCTGAGCATATGATGTTTGTTGTTTTACAGAATCTTATCATTTAATGCCTTTTAATTGCTGTAAACTTTTGCTGACTGAAGATTTTGTTGTTTTGTTTTCGATATTTTCTTTCCGTGATTTTGCTCTGTTTTCTTTAATTTAATGGTAACAACTTATTTGACTACTCTCTTATTACTAGAACCTTTGGCTGTGAGCAGGATGAGTAAATGTCCCTTCTCATTCTCGCACGGACTTCAGTGCTTAGCAAGTGTGTATTCTGATATAAACTCATGGGCTCGTGGTGTCTCTTCTGGTTTCTATCCATCAGTCCATCTACATGTGTACTTTAATTTGAAACCAAAAAAAAAAAAAAAGAAACCATTCAAACCAAAATCAATAAAATTGATTGACTGGATTTCTTTTTGGCTGGTTGCAGTTCCTGATCTCTTCAAGCTGACTGTTTCGACCTTGTTTTGCTGGGACATAAAAACCAACCTGAAATAATGAACACCTCCACTTAACAACTAATTTTTAATATACAACACAATGCTCCTCTTTCCTTCATGTGATTATTAATAGCCATGTAGCTTAAACAGAAAGCATGCCATCCAGCATATTGTCCTAGTATTACAGTGCAGAAATGAATAATAAAATATAGGTAATGGCTATGAACCAGTCTAAACATACGCTGCATTTATCTATTAAAGCCTTGATGTTTCTACTTTACATGGATACAGTGAGTCATGTCTTTTATGTTATAGTGACTACCGAATTCTTCCTTCCCTTCAATTTTTCTGGGCCTTCTTTGATAATAATACAACATGTAACATGCCATGACCCAAGGTTTGCATTGCATTCTTTCCTGCATGCGTTTACTTCGCTTTGTAATCTTCTCTTTCACACTGCATATGTTATCACTTAAGATCTATCTCACCTAACAATCAACGCATAGATTTTTAAATTTTTGCAATTATACTGGAGATGGATTGACATGGATTTTGAAGTGTCTAAATGATTTGACTCAACATCATCTATGAGTTATGAAAATTCCTGTGTTTTCATCCCTTCCTTTCTCAATGTCTAGGTAGATTTAAGAGATTATGGATTGCCTTCCCCCTAAAGTGCTGCTACTGGTGAAAATGCCCTAGAAGCCAACAAGTAGTTACCTTTTAGTGCTGATATCTTAGGCATTATGAGAGTATTGATGTAATGATGAAAGTTGTCCGAGTAAAACTGTGCGAGCATTTTCCCTGTTGCTGGTGTTTCTTCTCTTTCCCTTCTATCTGCACCCAATCCCAAACTGGAAAAAAAAAAAAAAAAAAAAAAAACAAAGCAAAACGCTGTATAAAACAGTATTAGGACATGGGCATATGTTGAATGGGTGTTGAATCAAAGAAGTCAAGTACTGAGAAAGTTTTGTTGAGGTTTTGAGGAACACAAAAAAAATAGCAAGAAGCTTTTATGCTTATGGGAAATAAAAGATGCATATATGTGTAGTGTTAACATGAATCATGATCTTGTTGACGCATAACAGACCACTAACCAATACTATGTTTTAGTGGACGTGTTGCCATGAATCTCAATACTGAATGATTGAGATACTTAAGTAATCAGTGTAATGGAAAACTTGGCTAGGTATTCTAACTTTTGTGAAAATATCTTCACTTTATGCAGGTGAAGAAAGAAAGGGTAGAACGTGGGGCTCTGGAAGCTTTGCCTCTGTTTCGGCTGACCATTCCCCGATCTTGTTATTATCTACTGTAGTAATATCTCGATGAAGTGAATTTCTTGTTAAAAGTTTTTGAATATACTAGAATGTTCTGATGCAGAGGGGACTTTTTTTTTTCCTCTTTTCTTTAATTGCTTTTCAAATGATGTGTAGGGGTTGAATACGGTTACTGCCTAGTTATGCACATAGAGTTCTCTAATAATCGTGTGGAACCCAACTGTTCAACATCTCTTTCGTGGTTAAGTGCAATAAATAGTTCTTCCTAAAACCTAACAGTGCTGCGGGGTTTTCCACGGTCTGCATTGTGTGTATTACTCCAAGATTGGCCCCCTTTTCTGGGTGTACCCCGTCACACTAATGCTGTAAGAGGCCTACACATACAATTACATTTTATGATTTATCACTTAAATGAAGTCAATTTATCTATTTGACGATGCAATCATGAAAGTGGCTGTTTCTTTTCTACCCTGTAAATCCCTTAATTTCGTAAAGGACCTTAAATTAGGATCTCCGGGCGACTCTGTATTGGTGAACATGACTGACGTTTTGAAGTAAAATTTGGGGAGTTGCATTTGCATGTGCAGCTTGACGAGGTGTAGTTAGAAGAAGATCGTTTTCATTGGCAACAAGATATGTGTGACGCGCTTGTTTTAACTTACGTAGTCCTTAGATTTCAGGAGTAGCTGGATTTCTAGATCTAGAACAATTTCTATTTTCAGTCACCGAAAAGAAAAGAAAAGAAAAGAAAATTGGAGACAAACTCTGTACACGTTCCTTATAGTTTGTTACCAGGTCACATGATGTGGTAGCTGAATTTACATCCACAAGTTTTCCCTCCTCGATATATAGGACAATGGACATGTTTCCATGTGCAGATGTTTGCATTGCAGGCACCTATCCTGATACCCATACTGGGAATATAAATTATTGTCGAGAATTGAGCATTGTTTTTGGTTGCAGGCCCACAGCTACAACTTTTGCCAACTTCAGATTCCCGCAGAAAGGGAGGAGATGCATCGACATTTTATGCTTTTTATCGGCATCCAAGTTGATCTTTTGAACCCGAAGTCACTGGAGGGCCAATGCTATCCAGCGGCATGGAGTGCTATTGCCCACTTCCCCAAAAGCCAGCAACAGCATGGTCACGCATTCTGATGAAATGCAGACAGCCACACAAGAAATATTATTTTATCCGAAGTAAAAACAAAACACTAGTGGGGGAAAAACAAATAAGAAAACGCTTCGCGGAGACATGTCGCCTTTGCTTGGACCAGAACTTGCCAAGCAGAAGACAGGCTGGAGTAGGAACAGTCCATGATCATTGTACCCCTCATCTGTGTGAACTGTCGAAGTATACAGGGAATTGAGAATAAGTTTCATTTCGTGCAATTCGATCTACAAATAGACATTCCCATGTGATAACATGAGCCCATGCTTTAATGAGAAGGTTGGTCTTTGGTTTGCAATAATGTGCCATCGTCTTTCTTGCCTTTTGGACATTCGTCTCTTTTAACCCGTCCTTCTTAACCGATTGGCAAATGCATATGTCTGATTCGGTTGTTTTATTCACCTACAGAACGTGGGTCGCCTACAGAAAAAGGGAACATATATTTCTTCCATCTTATTTAACAGATACCCAAAATTTACGTTCGCGTTCATCCTTGTAGAAGAGTTTTTAGTATGTTAAGGTCGGCTTGATCCACGCTTAGCACAAGTAGCCTTGAACAGGTAAACCAGACTTACCTTTATTTATATTTTCGATGAGAAAAAATGCTATGCATTGCTGCTAGCGTATCGTTACAATGGCATGTCAGTCACCAATTATGATTTTTAAATGTCAATGCTAATGATAAATAATGCTCCTCTTATCTCAAAAGAAAATTTTCACGCAAAAATTTATGATATTAAGGATGAGGATTCATCAAAAAATAAAACTTACAGTTAAAAATAATATATATTTTTATATATATTTGTACAAGTAAATAAATATTAGTCAATATGATTAAGCTAATCACGATACTCGAATTCAAAATAAATTATTAGGTTTTCATAAGGAAGTAAATACAAGTTAAACTATCCGTTAGTTAAAAAAAAAAAAAAAAAAAAGGTGTGTTCCAACGCACGTCATTCTGTGAAATTTGGATTGAAGTACCCTTGTTTTGACATTATTTCTGTTGGTCGAACATGGCACTTTCATATCACAGCAAGCTTACCTTTACACCGAGTTCGTCGTTCAGTTCAAAGCAAAACTTTCGTCGCTGTAAATTCCTTTATCACAATTGACAGATGAATTTCACTTTTAGGTATTGAAAATGAAATAACAAGGGGTGGGATTCTAGTTTGTTAGGGTGTCCATCTTCACTCATTCTGCAATCATTTGGAGTCGGATTGCCAGTAGTGGGATTATTGACTGTCCCTAATCTAATGAAGATTCGTTTCTTGTGGAAAGTCGATACATGTCTGGATTCAATTTAAATCTTCTACGTCTGCCTTTCACGAACGCCGACAATAAAAAACTGAACAAAAGAAATATACGAAGCATTAGGAAGAAACCAGAAAAATTTTGGATAGAAATGCAAATTCGTTCTTGCTAAGCGTACCCCCAAAATTCACTAAATAAATTTCACAATAGATATCAGGCAGGTCATGCAAGTTTGACATTTTTTACCTTTCGGTACTAAATATTCTAATATTTATCAATAAATTATTTTATTGAAAATTTTAAGTTATAGAATGAATAATATATTATTTTATAATAAAAACAAACTGATAAATTGGCTCGATGAATTAAAATTATACTGTTATTCTTTTAAAAGTAATGTCATGTTGAATTTGCAACTTCAACTTTGCCATTAAATTCATTGACCACCATTCCCTTTGACTGTATCCTTAAATTCAGTGAATCAATTCTTATATATCCGACGCAATATTTCATGTGGATTGTATCATGCCAGTTGGGTTGATTTTCATGTGCAGATGCTTTTTTTTTTTTCTCTCTCTCTCAAAATTCGACTCTAAAATAATATAAGAATTAAATTAAAACATCTACTGTGTGCATGAACGATTTTTTGCCCTTTCTAAATACGTAACTCGCACCCAAATAATAATAATAATAATAAAAAAAACTGAACCATTAGATTCGATGAAGGCATCTATAATTTGATTACTTGGTCCTCGTTATCGCTAAGTCTTTTTTTGGGGGGAGGGGGGGTTAATAGCTAGTAGGTCTTTTTCAAATTGATTCAATTGTAAAATAAAATATTATTTAACGGATATATCTAGGGAATTCAATTAAAAACGAAATACTACGTGGGTGTATCTAGAGAATAGTCACTTCAAATAGAATTTCCCTAGATACCATCTGCTCAATCCCATTTTTATCCATTTTCGGTAATATATGAATTGTGCTCAAAAGCTAAAAAATTAATTACCCGTGGAACCCACAAACCCGTCGCCTCCTTTTCCTTTCCGCCCGTCCACCTATATTTTTGGAAGTTTGCAGTACAACTCGCAACGTACCAAGTGGATGATGCGTGTCGACGCCACCTTGGAGAACTTAAAATTAAATCAATTTTGCCATTTCTGCTCTTTATCTAACGTTCCATGCATGTGAAGGGCGCATGTAATAAATTCAATCAAAATATGGTATTGTGGTCTTTTTTTAGAACATGGTAACACACACTAGTGTTGGCACCTGAGTCAGAGTGCATGGCACCGTCTGGGTAATAATTCTCTCCGATCACTAAAGTTATAATTAATGACTCGTTGCCAGGCTTCTAAAATGCAAGCCATCGCAAACTGAGATCAATTAAAATTGAATGATGGAGCCGACAGCAGAGGATGGCAGAATCATAGATTATGACCTGTTTTTGATAATAAATGCATGGTCGATCGTGCATGCATGCACGGACTTCACCACCCCGGTAATGGTGCGTGTATAATCCTTTTATCAAAATACTGTTCAACCGATTTTGATGTTTCTAATGGCATGAACGCAATGGTCTGGGCAGGGAAACGCCAGCTCCGTCAGTTGGGTCGTCACATTCTGCAAAGTCCCAGCGGCAAGAGAATCCAGAATGGGCTGCCCCACTTCCGGGCGAGGTCGCCTCACGGATGAGTTTTGACACTGCACTGATTTTGTTTTGGGTTGGATAACAAACGACATTTAGTGCCTATTCCCAAACTATGGCTGGTGGAAAGTCATTGTACAGGTAAATCGAATTAAAGTTATTTATTAGTATTTTTATTTTAATCTTTACAAAAGATTACTTGATATTTTAATACTGTTAAATTTGAGTTAATTTTCATCGTACTTAGCATGAAATTCAGAATTCAACAATGCTATTTTGATATAAATTCTTATTTATTAGGAACAGCTAACAGAAAGGAAAAAAAACATTTGACTTCCAGATAATTTAAAATATATATATATATATCCAGACAATTATCAATCAAATTATTATCTCAACAACTATAATATTGTGATATAAATAAAAAAATTGAGATTTAACCAATAGCTCATGATTCTTGTAATCCCATTTGTTTTCTTTTCCCTTTTCTTTTTCTTTTTTTTCGTGGGAGCTCCAATCTTGTTATACCTAACTGAAAGAGCCAAGCTTCAACTTGACATAATAATATATAATTGAATACTATCAAAATAAAACATAATTTTGATTTCAGTTTCTACATCTTAATTACGAAGTAGTAATACTAAAGATACTAAAACTTCTTTTTTAAAAAATAATTTTTATTTGTTGTATGAATTTTATTACTTAACCTTATAATTTTGAATTATATACTTAATATGTGTTATTGTTAAGGAAAAAGAGTTGAGAAAAAACTAGTTAACTTAACTTTGATGAACCAAAGGAAGCCAAAAAATAAAGTAAATAATTATAACTTTTTTTTTAAAAAAAGTAATTAATCATTTTTTTTTAAATTTCTACTTGTGTCTTTCTAACTTATATACATTCAATTTAGCATAACTTTTAGTATTCTTAACATTACTTGTTAGAAAGTTACCTTGAAGATAAGGAAAATGGAATGAAATGATTTTTTTTTTTTTTTGTTAAAGTAATATGTTAAAGATTTTTTTTTTTTCAGAAACCTAAAATGAGAGAAATAGACCCAAAGAAAAGGACAACATACAAGTGATTATCAATAATGCTAGATAGGAGTTCCGATTGTGTCAAAGAAAACTGAAGCACTTATTTTCTATATAAATTATTGGATAACAAGTACATTTTTCTAATATACACTTGCATTGATTTGGCCGTTTCAACGACGCCCGACAAGGATACGAAAATTTGTGAAAACGACGAAAATTGGGGAACACTCAAGAAAATGAAGATCATCGTGCCATGGTTTGCCACGTCCGGCACCAGAGGCTAGATTGTCGAGGGCATAGGCCCACCCCCCTCCCCCCACCTTGAGAGACCCGCGGCCTAACTGGTTGTCCACATGCTAGCCGATCGATACATTGATGAGGCTGATACTAAAGTCGGCCCGCTTTATATTTTCCTGAGCAGCCGGTCGCCAATAGCCAATAGGTCCACATGGTTTGCTCGCTTGTGTTGAGAGCCCGGAAACAATCCACGATCCCTCGAATTTTCTCTGATTTCCGGATTTTTGCAGGTCGTCAGTCGATTCCCTGCAGTATATGCATGTCCCCCCACCCTTCATCCCCTGGGCTCTGTCGACCCCACAGATTGCTGGACCCACTTTCCTCGTGATTTGTTTCTCTCTGGTCTCTTTGGGAAATAAAATGGGGAAGTAGGGTGACTTTCCATAATCTTGAAAAAATAAATTGTGTTTATACACCAAAGAGTAAGTTTATTCCAAGCTGGTCCATCAGAAGAATAAATTTTATTATTGTTAATGAAAAAAATTCAACTTTTTAGAAAATTATACATCTCGAAGAATTATTTTAATTTGCACTAAATATTTTATTTTTAATGAAAACTTAAATTCATAATTTTATATAAAACAAATAAAATTTTTAAATATTAAATTTATTTTGTCTCGTTTTTTTTTTTAAATATGCAGATAATTTTTTATTTTTATTTTTATTTTGTTTGCAGCACTGTTACATTTTTTTTGTATTTCTTTTAATATGTTGTTGAGATTCTTGTAATTGTTTTTCAGTTACTAAATAATGGTGCATTAATTATCTAGATTGTCCATATATTGTGTTTATTTACATTATAATATGGTTATTTAAGAGCTTTATTTTTTTGTAATTTTCTGAGTTGTGTCATAGAGATTAAGCTTTAAGTTTAAATTTTCAAATTGAATTCATTCGTTTATCTTGCATTCTATTTTAGTTAATGATCACATTATTTCAATTGATAACTTAGGACTTGCGTGACAATTTTATGTTAACATGGACCATTATGATCTGGGGCACTTCTATATCATGAGCAGTGGGGCCTCCCCTAAAACCAAAAAAATTAGCCACATTTTTACTATTTTTGTTTTTACATAAAATTATGTTTTACACTCACTTAAAATTTAATTTCTTTAATAAATTAATTTATTACATCTATTATCTTTAAAAATAAATATATACATTAATTTAAATAATTATTTATAACTTAATTTAATTTTAATTATCTATAATTTAGATAAAATAAATGAAGTTACTGATATTTATTATATTTATAATTTTAATTATTATTTAAATGATCCTAGGCGATAAAATAAAATTTTTTTACATATAAATTAGTAAATATGTAAATTTGTAAAGATATATTTACTATAACAATAAAATATTCTTTTGTAATTAAAATGTCACAAGTTACAAATTTTTAAAATAATTATTTTTTCTTCAAACTCTGAGAAAAATATAAAAAGATTATATCTTAATCTTTACAAAATTAAGTATAATATGCATATATAAAAATTTTACTTAAATTAATTATATAACTTATTTATGGGTTTTATAATTGCTCAACCAACAAATTTTACTTCAAAATTAATGTTAATAATTATTATAATATTTTATTTTATTGACAAACTGTACATGATCTTATTCTCATTAATTAGAAATTTTGGATTCTTGTGTGTGATATTTCATAAAAAAAATTGTTACAAAAATGAATGATATTACACTTATTATATTAAACAAGATAAAATATTAGTTAAAATTTTTGTAAAAAAATTATCTTATTATTTTATTTTATTATTATTATTATTTTCAAAATTTGGGGACATTCAAGTTCACTTTAACCAAATCACAATTTGAAGTTGGCTTGAAAAATCAGGAATCTTTAATTAAGTCAATTAACTCCCTTTTGTGAAGGAAAAAGCTACTTGGGGAGTCATTTCGAACTTGAAAAAATGATGCCTCCTCGTTGCTAAACATTTTCTTAAAATCTAATCGGCAATCTAGAATTAAGTCAACCTTTGAACCCCCTTCTGAGAAGGAAGCCACACGGAAAGTCATTTCCAACACAGACAACAATGCCTCCTCATTGTTAAACATTTCCTCAAAATCTTGTTTTTCTTGAGCTTACGCCCACTTTTCATTAAAGTACACTCGTTTCTAATAAGAGATTAATTTTGTCCGTTCAATCAAAATGTTACTAAGCACTAAAGATCACATTTTCCTATCGCATCAAACATTCACATCCTTTGAGCGAGCATACCCACAGCACGCATTGTCATTTTTGGATCGGTTAGAAGTAAAGATTGCTCTTCTAATCATATATAGTTTTTCTTCCCATTCAAATGAACCCAAAACCAGACCTTTAAAAAAAAAGAAGAAGGAAACAGCTCTTTTTTTTTTTATTCATAAAACGATCTGTTAGAGCCAAATCCAAATCAAAATTAACAAATAAAATATTCATTCTAATATATATTTCATAAAGATGAGTTATTCTTATGTTTTTTATTAATAGGAAAAGGTGATTCTCATCCAAATTATAAAAAGAAAAGAATCTCAAATTGGAAGAATAACTTGACTAATTAGGAGTTTAGTCCAGTTTCATGTGCAAGACATGGGTGCATTGTAAGGGGGGACCAACGCATTTGAAGATAAATAAACACCATTTTTGTTAAGTTAGAACAACAAAAAAAAAGATTAATATTATGATAATTTTTTTAATTTATCATGAAATAATGTTTTTAATAATTTAGATAATTTTTTATATTTTATTAATAAAATTATATATTTTAATAAAAATAATATTTTTATGATTAAAAAAAATATATTTAACATTACTTAGAAAAAAACAAGATTAAAAGGATGGGAAGGGACAAAGAAACCCATGTGAGGAACGAAAAGGATAAATCTACCCTCCTAATAATGAGGCCAAAAAGC
Organism: Ceriops zippeliana; assembly: GCA_037897445.1. Lineage (NCBI taxonomy): Eukaryota > Viridiplantae > Streptophyta > Magnoliopsida > Malpighiales > Rhizophoraceae > Ceriops > Ceriops zippeliana. The sequence continues at coordinate 2,644,277 of JBAPLH010000005.1, forward strand.
ATGGGTGCATGTTCTTGCTTAAACTTGGGGAGAGAAACCACGGCACTTTCAACGGCCTTTTATCTTCGACCTCCAGTCTTCCACAACCACCACCACCACCGGCAGTTGTGACGGAGTCGTCGCAATGCATGTTTTGGATTTTTTTGGATCGTCATCACTCATCACTAAATAAGTAAAGAGCAAAAGAGAGGTTAATTTCGTCATTGGAAAATTAAGGGCCCAGTAGTCGTAACTCGTGAATGTCAATTTAGATATTTTGGTGGAAATCCGAGGTTTCTCTTCCAACAGGCCTTGTATATAATAAGCGCAAGCCTTCTCTCTATTTAAGCCTGTGCATTTTCATTCACTCCCTCTCATTCTTGCCAGTTTTCTTTCACAAAACAAAACATACAGCCGCTTGACAAAGGCAAAACATTTGCAGAGGGCTAGAAATGCAAGGGACGTACATCTTATTGTTGGTGCTGCTGTGCGCCAACTGCCACCTCGCGTTGTCCATCAGAGACGGTAAGCTCCATGGGAGCACTGCCATCCACAAAGGACTTTTTTTGTTTTGTTTTTCTTTTGCTTCAGTTTGCATGCCAATAAAACATGATCATCGATTTTGAGGAAGTGTGGAACCTGAAGTTAAAATTACCGAGCAATCTCTTTGGATTTAAGCTTTTACATTACAAGTATACAACTTTACTTGTTGGATGTTATAGTTCAATATGACCTTATTTGTGGGGAAGTTGTACATATTTGAAAGCGGCTGACCCTTTTCAGTTTTCCCTTCTCCTGGCCTTTTACCCGCCATATTTACTGGCGCACAGAAAGTCGATGGCCCATATATGTTCACGTAAATTTATAGTTATTCATTTTCCTTTGAAAACAACACTAATTACAAAAATTAGGTTAATTATTTTAATTTTTGCTGAGTGTGGTTTGTGCTCCACAAAGGATCTACTTCTACTTGAAGTTTTAAAAGATCAGAAGTTCCAAGTGGACATTCACCGGATGATCGAGAGAGAGAGAGAGAGAGAGAGAGAGAGAGAGAGAGAGAGGACATCAATGGTTTTCTTTTGGTACCTGTCTGCTTAGAAGAAGTAGGGTGATTAATTGCCATCCCAGAGGCTGTCGTGGAGATTGGGCCCAACTCATGGCTGGATTGACAGGCTGAGTCAGACGTGCACATGCTAGGTCAATTTTCAATTGTAACTCTGGTATGTCCTGACAAAGGTAGCACCAAAGTTGCCCGTTACCACTGGCCTTGTATAAATAGTAAAACCTTAATTTTTTGTCCATAAGGCCAAATTTCCCCGGGAAAACAGGCATATTCAAACCCCTTTTGTTTTTTTTTGGCCCTATTCGGGTTGTGACCAATGCTGTCCGAATGGGCTTTGATCAATTGACATAGTTCTTTTTTCTTCCCGCCCATTTTTTAAGGCTTGGAAATAAAAATTGAATTTTTAATAATATTATTAACTTCTACATATTAAAATTCACTTTTATTTCACTGAACTATAATCGTTAGTCTTTTTTATTTTTAATGTTATTTCGTAACGCTTTGTGAAAGTTAAAATCTTTCTACCTTTGGCAAACGGGTCTCGTCGTGCACAGAGAAGCATGCCTTTTCTTTAATTTGTTTTCTTTTTTGTTGAGGTTTCATCCTAAAAAGCTTGTTACGTTGTTAAATATTTTTTTGGTAGCATTTAATCAAAAATTGGAATTTTCCAATGCAACATTAATGCAGGCTTAATGAGAAATGGGAACTTCGAGCGAGGCCCTAATAAAACTGACATGAAAGGCACTCAGGTGATCGGACGTTATGCAATACCGGAATGGGAGATATCCGGCTTCGTTGAGTACATCAAAGCCGGGCAAAAACAAGGGGACATGTTGCTTGTAGTCCCAGAGGGACTCTATGCGGTTAGGCTGGGGAACGAGGCATCAATCAAGCAAAGATTTAAAGTTATTAAGGGAATGTATTATTCCATAACTTTTGGTGCTGCTAGGACTTGTGCCCAAGAAGAAAAATTGAACATATCTGTGTCGCCGGAGTGGGGTGTGCTACCAATGCAGACTGTGTATAGCAGCAATGGATGGGACTCGTATGCATGGGCGTTTCAGGCCAAGTTGCCGGAGGTGGACCTTACTATACATAATCCAGGTGTGGAGGAAGATCCTGCTTGCGGACCACTAATCGATGCAGTGGCAATTAGGGCCCTAACTCCTCCAAGACTCACCAACGGTAAGTTGCAATATTTTCCGGAGTACATGGCCCAATGCATATGTTACGGTATTGAACTAGAAAATGTCGACTCATCTAAGGTCTAGAAAAATAATTGAAGCAAAATTAATTATCGGCGCCGAATTATTTAGGGAGTCAATTTAATTATGTGGGTCTACTACTCTGTCTTCTGTTCTGTTCTGTAGGGGTTCATTGTTTCAGCGATCAGGTAGGCAGCACAGCAGGACAGTGAAGCTCTGCCTTGAGTTTTTACTCCTGGCTCCTGCGACCATAATACGGAAAAGTTGGCGCCCCTCTCTTTAATTTCTAGTCGCTTTCAGGGTCAGAAAGTAGCGAGCAAACCAATAGGAGCACGTCGCTCGCATTTATGTGGTCCATGGTAAAGAATTAAACATAGTGTCAGGAAAATAGTTGTATAGTCTACATTAATTGCTCTAGGAAATAAAGAACTGTTGTGAAAAAAGGCAGCAAGGCACAAAAAACTTGGGAAGATCTATAAAGGAGAAAATCAAAACATTTCGATAAATTATTAGTATTTTAGTAATTATTCATTCGTCAACCGTACAAGTGGTCCAATTATAATCTCTCTTCTGGTTCAATTATAACGTCGTCCTGCAGATAACATATTGAAGAATGGGGGCTACGAAGAAGGCGCATACATATTTCCAAACACATCGTGGGGCACCTTAATCCCACCAAACATCGAAGACGATCACTCCCCACTTCCTGGCTGGATGGTTGAATCTCTGAAAGCAGTAAAATACATAGACTCTGACCACTTCTCCGTGCCACAAGGAAAGCGAGCCGTGGAACTTGTGGCTGGCAAAGAGAGTGCCATTGCGCAAGTAGTCCGCACAATCTCCGGCAAGACCTATGCCCTGACGTTTGCCGTGGGAGACGCTAGAGATTCCTGCGAGGGGTCCATGATGGTCGAGGCTTTCGCCGGCCGGGTCACGATCAAAGTCCCTTACGAGTCCAAGGGCAGAGGTGGATTCAAGCGTGCCGAGCTCAAATTCATTGCCGAGTCCACTAGAACTCGGATCACATTTTATAGCACATTTTACCACATGCGCAGCGACGACTTCTCTTCTCTCTGCGGGCCTGTTATTGACGATGTCAGGCTGCTGAGCATTCGAAATCCACGCCGCCAGCTTTGAGGCCTACAAATTTCATCAGTTGAAATTACGTTCTCTGGAATATTGGATTTAAGCTCGTCCCGTTTTGTGTCCGTATTAGCGAGCCAACTCATTATTCGGGGAGTTAGTTAATTTCAGTGTGATTTTAGCATAATACAAAATAAGATTGTGCCACGCATATGAATGTCATTATATATATATATATACATATATTTATTATATACACCTTATGCTTTTAGTCGCAGTAGCCTTGTGGTTGCGAAGTGGTTATGCCCTAATTTTAGCAAAATAAACGAGGAAAAGCTATTTCATTTTATTCAATTACTATTATATATTCTCGATGATGATACTTGTGCGGTCACCCGTTGTATTTAGCTACAACATTTACTATTTCAACAACGAATTTGAATAATCATTAAAGGACGACGCTGCACTGAACTTTAGGCGACGATTATTTTCGAGGCCTTTGGCCTTGTTCCTCGTAGTGGTTACATTCAATGCCAAATTGAGATCCTGATTCTACAGTATGCTAAATCAGTTGGTAGTATTGCATGCGTTATACAAAGTTTACTTTTAAATTTCGGTGGGATTCACGACATGGAATTGATTTGCTGACACTATTTCAAAGAAGACAAGAAAATGAAAGAGATCATTGGCACAGAATTGAATTAGGAATGATAAGATTGGACAAAATCAACATCTAAGGTAACATAATATCACGGGTGGTAGATCGATGTGGATGATAAGTCAAATCCTTTACGCACTGTTGTATCCCTTTCTTGTGGGGCTCGCGGAGACATGTACAAATAAAGACGTCAAATGGGAATTCTCATTCTTCTTCACCGTTGGTCTGATGGAAATAGGAAGAATTAGTCGGCGTTGAACTCCATGGTTTTTACATCCGCTCGAGGTCCCCATCCCTCCGAAGATGCATTGACAAAAAACCTCAAGCCCATTTTGAGAACCCAAAACCAAAGATTTAACCCAATTGGACCCGTTGATATAAAAACGCTCGCAACACGCGAGCCACGTCGATTGAACTTGACGGTGCGCTCTTTCTAACTAAATCGGACGGTCCATAAAGTCGCGTTGGTTCTAAGCTATGCTACAAATTTCAAACTACACGGCTCAATCCTTAACGACGTGAACCTTAGTCGCGAAACGAATCGGAACCGTCAATTCAAATTGATACTTACCACCGACGATCCAGATGAGCGCATCCCCTGTCCAAGGGCACAGGTGATTCACATTCAAAGAAACAGCTAGGGCTTTTTATAAATACCTTCTATTCTGTACAAAGCCTCCAATTCCGCTGGCTTTCAAGCTACTGTGAGCGCATGCGCTTTTTGCTGAAAATCAAATGGTAATGTCCTCGATCTTTATCATCTTTTTTTTTTTTTATGTTTTCTCCAATCTTCATCTGATCTGCGATTCGGTTTCGTGGATTCGTAGCTCAACGTTTTGCATCTTTTTTCGATCTAGAAGCGCAGTGCGCTATATTTTATTTATTTATTTTTGCTGTTAATTTGTTGCAGGCGTTACCCAGCCAGCAGACTGTCGATTATCCCAACTTCAAGCTTGTGATTGTCGGTGATGGCGGCACAGGTATGTTTTTGATATCTGTTTTTCCGTGTCTTGAGTTTGGATTCTATGTGGCCAAAAGGTTTTCTTTTTTTCGTTTTTTTTTTTGGGTTGTTAGCTTAGTGGGACTAAGCGTATAGGCGTCTGGGTTTTTGTTAATATTTCATGCATTGGGACTTGGCTCGTTTGGCTACAAGTCATATGTTATGTGTCTCAGTTTCTTGATAATCAGGATTTTGCACATTTGCAGGGAAAACAACCTTTGTGAAAAGGCATCTTACTGGCGAGTTCGAGAAGAAATATGAGCGTATGTTTGAGTTGGATTTTTTTTTCATTTATTTGGTTTCAATTTGATCTCGTATCTTAGTTGCTGCTTGAGTTTAACATGATCATGGAACTTCTAGAAGGATTTTAAGAGTGAAGGAAGAATAATGTCTTATTTATGAGCTTCTTTGTGTTGCGTGCAGCTACCATTGGTGTGGAGGTTCATCCCTTGGACTTTTTCACCAACTGTGGAAAGATTCGTTTCTATTGCTGGGACACTGCCGGACAAGAGAAGTTTGGTGGTCTTCGAGATGGTTATTAGTGAGTGATTAGTTTTTTGCTCTCTCTCTCTCTCTCTCTCTCTCTCTCTCTCTCCTTTCTCTGTCCGTGGGTTCTGAAAAGATTCTGTATGGGCAACCCTCTGTCAAATTGTCTCACTGTTCTCATTGCTTATAGGCCATATCAGATAAATCTGTTTGGTGTTTCATTATAGCTTGCATGTAAAGTACCAAAATCTGATGTTTTATCAGCAGATGTTGGCTGCATTGTGCGAATTAACGTGAGAACATTGGCCCCAATTTGTGCTCTTAAAATTGTTCTCTCTATGTTCCAAGATTGCTGTATTGTGTAGTTTAAATTGTACTTGTTCCATCAGACATGAGTTCTAGTAGTTGCAGGGCTTAATACTTATTTTATTTACTAGTATGTGGCTTTTTGGTAGAAGCTTCGCTTTTCAGCTTCTTTTGGATGGTGTGGTTTGTACTTAAAAGGAAAATACACTCATAATGTATATGTTTATGTAGTTGTAATTGCATGCAATAGCAGCAAGTTTTTAATTTCGCAATTAACATTGGGGGAAAAAGATTTCTTTCATACATTTTGCTATATAGTGGAAGTTTCTCTAGCTTATAGCTTTTGTTTATTTTGTAATATTGTTTAAAATTTACCAGTTTATTTATTCCTTGCTTTTTTCTCTGGCATTTTCTTCAATCTAATGTTTTTCTTCTGGTTTCTGGGCTTAGTTTATTTTATTTTTTTCTTAGCATCATGGTGTTATTGGGAGAACTGGTTTATTTTGCAGCATTCATGGCCAATGCGCTATCATCATGTTTGATGTTACTGCTCGGTTGACATACAAGAACGTGCCTACATGGCATAGGGATCTTTGCCGGTTTGTAAACTTTTCTAAAAGTGGTAAATGTAATGTTTATTTTCTTTTTTTTTTTACTTTTTTGGTTTGTATTTAATGTTTTTTCCCTATTGGTATGGCTTTCTTTCAGGGTTTGTGAGAACATCCCCATTGTCCTTTGTGGAAATAAGGTTGATGTAAAGAATAGGCAGGTGAAGGCAAAGCAGGTTACTTTCCATCGCAAAAAGAACTTGCAATACTATGAGATTTCAGCAAAGAGCAATTACAACTTTGAAAAGCCTTTTCTGTACCTTGCAAGAAAACTTGCTGGGTGAGGACTTTATTTCTAGCTGGGGAATTCATATTCTTCTATGCTCTCGTGGTTGGAATGGATAAAATTATGTGGCTCTATAATCTTGAAAACTGTTGACTGTAGGGATCCTAATTTGCACTTTGTTGAGTCTCCAGCCCTAGCTCCACCAGAAGTTCAGATTGATCTGCACAGCAACAGTATGTTTTCTCTATTTTTTGGTTGGTTAGAATTGTGTTGTAGATTTCTCCTTTCTTCATCGCTCTTCTATTTCTGGATGAAAGTGCATGGACACAAGTACATGCTTGCAAGATATATTTCTTGAATATGCACTTTGTGCCATGGATATTAATTGGTAGTTGTCTTTTTTTAATTTTACTTTCTTATTCCTTCTATGTCTCCCTATCCTAACTCTCATACTTTTATTCTGATATTTTCTATTATGAGCTTGGATTTAATTACTTGTGGTGCCGGCATTTTTAACAGGCACGAGGTTGAGCTTGCTGTTGCTGCTAGTCAACCCCTTCCAGATGACGACGACGAGACATTTGAGTGAGAAGGGAAAATGGGCATCTTAGCACGAGGCTTTAATATATTGTTTTGAGGATGTGGGTTTGTCTTTTGACGAATGAATATTAGACTCAATTTTCCTGGTTCATTATTTGTCCTTGTGGTTTTCGTGTGCCCATTTCATCTGTTTGTGGGGTTGTCTGGCTCTGTGTCCATTGCTTCAATACCTACGGTTTCATCCGATGGGTGTGTGAAGGATCATATTACTGTTAGCGTTATGGTAAACATGCTTATGCCAGTTATAAATCTAGCTCTATGAATCCTATCTGCACGTGCTAAACAGCAGCGGGATTATCCTGGGTGGAGGGGATGTGAACATCTCCGCGTCCCAATTCATATGGATTGGTGCGAACATTGACTTTTTTATTTTGTCCTACGATCTTCCCCACTTTTATGGATGGTAACGCTAGAACTGATTGGACAATCAAATTGCACAAAATGCAAGGAAGCGGAGAATTTCAGTAACCGGACAGAATCTGTATTCCTGCGGGGAATGTGAACGAAGTTAGTAAGGGCAGTAGCCTCGTTCTTCGCATTCAAACGGTCAATAATATTAGCCATTCTGAAGCACGTATGATAGGGACACCTGACACGGATGGAAATGAGTAGCTGTGAGCATGCTTTATCAATTGAAACGAAGTACGACCCCAGCACACCCTTAAAAAGCCAATTGATTATTTGGCGTATAAATGCACTTGACTGGTCATACATACGTACAATGTACGTAATTCTATTAAGGTTTGAAGGTTCTGTACCTACATCGTGGTCGTTAATAAGTATCTGTACCTATGAAGTAGATTTTACAGTTGAAGGTTCTTGAAATGAAATTCGAACGGTTATTCAAGCATAAAAAACGCCAGAAAGACTATTTTCATTCATAACTTTTCCATGTACAAGAATATCACAAGTAGTGTCATCAGAAACAAGGCCTCTGTCAAGCATCTCATTATGCAGTCTAAAAGCCTCCTGCAGCTTCCCCTCTTTAAAGCGTCCCTCAATCAGCTTATTGTAAATGAAGACAGTGGGACTAACGTTTCTCAGACACATCTCTTCCAAAATTTTATGTGCATTCTCAAGTTTTCCATTATTACAAAGACCATTTATAAGGACAGCATATGTGATTGTATCTGGCATGACACCCTTGGCAAGCATCTCCGAGTAAAGATCTAATGCCAAGGACAATTTACCTGCTTTTAGCAATCCATCAATCAGAGTAGTATAAATTAGCAAATCACAAGGTATCCCCTCACGGATCATCCTCCTATGCAAGTCAAGTGCTGCTTCCATTTTGTTAATATTCCTGAAGCCACTAATCATGGTATGATAGGTAACATTATTTGGTGATAAACCAACTTCAAGAAGCTCGTGAAAAAGCTGAAGTGCACTCTCCATGTCTCCTCTTTTGCAAAAACCATCCATCAGAGCGCTATAAGCAGTAACATCCAGTTCAAAACCCTTCCCCTTCATCTCATTCCATATCTTCAAAGCCAGGTCGATATTGTTGCTTTTGCAAAACCCATTGATCAAACTTGTGTTAGTAACAACAGTTGGAGAAACTCCTCTTTTTTGCATCTCTCTATAAACAGTTAGAGCAGAGTTGACGGATCTCTCCTTCATAAAGCTGTCTATAATGCTGTTGTAAATTAAACAATTGGGAACAAGACCTTTTCCAACAAACTTATTTAACATATCCCATGCCTCTGATGTGCGACCAACTCTGCACAAACCATTGACCATAATATTGTATGTGAAATCTTGTGGGATGATATTTTCTCCAGTCATTTGGTCAAACAGACTGAAGGCGCGTCCAGTGTGACCTTCTTTAAAATAGCCATCTATCAAAATGGAATATGTAACTGCATTAGGTTTTATGTCTCTTTCTAGCATGTCAGAAAATATACTGTGTGCTAGGTCTGAATTGCCTCGCTTACAGTGACCAAGTATCAAGTTGTTGTAGGAAACTACCGTTGGTGCCACACCTTTGCTTAACATCTTTTCCCATACACTGGATGCTTCATTCACCTTACCCTCCTTACAGAGCCATGACAAGAGAGAATTATAAGTTAAATCATCAGCAATGCCACATTCAACTGCCTCGTGAAACAAATTGAATGCCTCTTCCACTGACTGCATTTTCAAGAATCCCCGTATTATTGGATTCACATTGAAGGAACTGGGATTAATATCCTTGCTCTTCATGTGATTATAAAGCTCATAAGCCTTATCCATATTCCCATTCTTACAACAGCAATCTATCATCACTAAGTATGTAGCCTTGTTTGGACTGAGCCCATTGCCATGGACTTTGTCAAACAAATCTAAAGCACCGCACAAATTGCCTTGCTTGCAATAAGTTGTTATCAGACTTGTTATCACTGCAACATTCAACTGCATCCCACTACTCACCATCTCATCCTTAAGTCTCAGTGCTTCCACCACGTTTCCATGCTTTGCACATGAGACAATAACACTTGTAAATGTTCCCTCTGATGGAACCCACCCTTTATTTCTCATATGCCTCAATAACCTACAAGCTGAATCAGGATCAGGTTCCTTGCTAAAAGCCTGAATAGCAATGCTATAAGCTGCAGCATCGAGCTCCACCCCTCTGCCCTTTGCCTCTCTAAAGAACTTCTGTGCCTCTGCATAATTCCCTTCCTTCAAGCATGTGCGCATCATTATCTGAACGGTAACACCATCACCATAGACCCCTCTTGAAACCATCTTATTGTATGCCTCTCGTACTTGAGAGATAATGTTATTCCTTACCAATGCAGTCAAATATTTATTCATATATGGAACCCAAGGCACTACATCTCTTTCTAACATTCCATTGAAACAGTCAATAGCATCATTTATCCTTTTAGCTCTGACATAACTATTTAACAAGTAATTAAAAACCCGGAAATCCGACTCAAAATGGAACCTGTTCGCAACTTCAATCAATTGTTGGACTAGGACCGCAGGCATATGCTCTGAATCTCCAAGAACAAAACGATTAAGCAAATTTCGAGCAAGACCATGAGTCTCTATCCAACTGGTCAAGATATGAAGCAGAGCGCAGAACGAATCAACGTCCCTAACAACGCCTCGCTTGCCGTCAACTCGATTGAAGTAAACCAAAGCTGACTTTGGGTCATTTTTGGAACGCAAAAGAGTGTTTAGCACATGGGTCTTCGCCGAAACCGCGTCTTGTGTAGGTCTCTCGGAAATTTTGGCTTCTGGTATGATTTTCTCGGGAAAATTGGTACATGAGCTGGGATTCCGAGAAGATGAGGAGGCTGTGACTCGTTCATTGGGGGGTAGAGGCTGTGAACTGATAAATTTAGCAATTGTGAACGACCGCAGAAAAAGCACAGGTTTTGTGCAAGAGGTCAGCTTAGCTTTCATTAGTTTGATCTGTTTTGTCGGGAAATATGCAAAGACCAGAACCCTTCTGGCGTTTGCTGTGCCGTGCGTAGGCAAGAGCTTGCAGATTGAAACACCAAGCCTCGCCGTGCGGTAGCGGTAAGCTGTAGACGAAATGATGGAATGGACCAAGACATTGACAGAGTAGCCGTGGGCTGGGCCCTTCATACTCAGCTCTAAAGGGTGATAAAAGTCCGATCGGAATCGAGTCGAGTTTTTTTTTTTTTTTTGGGACTACCAATTTATTTGAATTTTAAACATTTTTAATTTTAAATTAATCAATTCTCATGTTATTTAAATTTCATGTGTTTTAAATTTTAAATTTATTAAATTTTAGATCTATTTTGGTATCAATTCATTTGGTTTCATGTGGATTTCATTGAGTTTAAGATACATTAAAATTTAAAATTTTCGATATTAGATTATATTAAGTTTTAGGTCTTCTAAATTTTAAAATTGAGTTATTCAAATTTTAAATTAAACAAATTCTTGATCAATTGAATTTCAAGTTATTTTAATTTTTAATGATTTAAGTTTCAAGCCATTAACTTCAGTCCATACAAGTCGGACTGAGCCGAGAACGTTTGCCACTTCTCCCCGTCTCCTACTTGGTTCCTCTTCTATGTATGTATAAGGATTTAGGGGGCTCCCATCATCATGACAGCATTATTCTTTATGATTTGCTAGTAATTAGTGAAAAATGAAAATAATTGATCAAATAAATTTACACAGAAGGTGCCGTATATTTAGTTGAATTAAATCTCCATTTCCCCTAATTTCACTTTCTTCACTTTTGTTTTTTTTTTTTGGAATGATTGTCTCCAACAAAAAGGCAAACTTGACATTTCAGTTTTGCAACCGACTTGAAAGCCAATGCTATCTAACGTATTGTTGTATCGGCCTACAACATTGAATTGGTCGACTGAAAACAAGGTTCTTTCTCGAACAAGATCCCAGTACGACAGATCAAGTTTCAATCAGAACTTCTTTAAGTTACATTGCCCCATGCAAAAACCCGGGAAAAGAGCACATGCCAGAGCAAATCCATACTGAACAATGGCGATAAAAGTTGCTGTCGATGGTTCAATACTCTTGGCTTTTGTGGTGGGATGTAAACAAAGTATTACTTTGTCCGTAGGAACCCACAAGATGGGTGTCAAGCATTCATCTGGTGACCACACAAGGAAGGAAGAGAAAGAAAGAGGATAACTGATGACTGGAGTAAAAGCAACAACTTGAAATGGAGCTCTTTGGGGTTGACCAACAACTTGAAAGCAAAAGTAGGCATCTGTAAAATGGAGCTCTTTGGCAAGAATCATGATGGCTGGGCAAATAAATAGCAAAGCAATGGAGCAACCACAGCTATGCTTATACTGTTTCCCAACATTGCATATCTGCAACAATAAAGCAAGAACATGAGATATCTTAGGATTGTCAAAGCAAAAGTCTTGTCACTAAGTGGGAGACTAGCATCTGCTTTGAGTTAGATTCATGAAAATACAAAAATGGCATAGACAAAATACCAAATATGGAGTAGGTTGACATTAAAAGTAAATTTGATGGTTGCAAAGAACAAGGACAGTTGATGCATCAATGGAATTCATACAAGTTTTAACAACTATTGTGAATAACGTAATTAGTCAGTAAAGGAAAAATTGCACACCGTTGTCTCAGGCTTATGTGTTGCGGGAACTGAAAATCTTCAGGGAAAGAATGCAAATTAGCAACCTACTCGGCAAAATAAATGAGTCATTTAAATTGGTCAACAAAAATGAAAAGAATGCTAAAGGTAGTTATGGACCACATCTCATACCTCTCTAGGGGTAAAATACCTAAGGCCCTGCTCCTTGAGTGAACAGGCTTTTCCCCTGTTCACTGGCTGCATGGCATTGAACAGGAAGCAACATAAGTATATCACAAACATTGCAAAGACTACAATGGCACAATCATAGACAAGCAATGATTCTAAATTGAGTCGTATGTCAAACTTATTCAAAGTAGGCTGATATAATTTTGGTGATTTGACTGTTTTTATGTGCATTTGACAAGCAGTGATGATCTTCCAATGAAACTGGAGCTACAACGCAATTGAGCCCAAGTGTCATAATAGAATGGAGGCAGACAATCAAACAACTAATTAAAAACCACCAATATTCACAACATGAAAACTATAGATATCTAAAAGCCTGAAGTTATTACCATACCAAGATAGTTGCCAAAAGTGATCCAGTGCCTTTCACGTATCTATAATAGCTCTTGGTAAAACAACAACATCTCTTTGAATCTGGATAGACAATATCTAGACTCTGTAAGGAACCTCTCTTAGATAAATAGGATCATGCAATAGTGAAAGGAGTGAATTTGAGATTCTAACAACAATTCAAAAAGGCACAAATAACAAGGATACCCATAGCATCTCCCCATCTCTCTATCAAACTTGATGGAACAAAATATTGGTCCATCGAGCTAAGATTTACTTCACTAACAGTCTCCAAAGCTTGGGGATGATCAGCCAAAAAATTTTCAACTTCCACAAAATGACTTTCTGCCTCTCCTTGGCCACCAGAGTGCTTAAATTCAAGAAACCTCTCAACTGGTTCACAAGAATGGAGCAACTTCTCCCAGTTCTCTACCGGTTGGTCCTGCCTACTTGTCACTAAATTTTCACCATCCTCAGATAATGGGAGCGGAGACCAAAGCAGCTGATTATTGAAGACTTGATGCAGAAAGGATAATGGTTTTCTTTTTGCCTGTAAATCAAATGAATATGAGGTGCAGTTATGCCATGAACAAGGTAGTTGGTGAGAATGGTGTCAAATGCAAATTGAAGTTAATTGAGATTGAAAACCATCCACTTTTCATCACCAGCAAAGAACAAGTATAACTATATCCTTGCATAGTCAAGATATTATCTTGCAAAAATCACGTAGCCTGTTTGAAATCACATATCCAGTAACTGGTGGAATGCACAAATTTTTTTCTTAGCATTACACAGGGCAACAATACCACCCCCAAGTAGCATATGTACCCTCCTGATATAGACCCAAATACCCAAGCCCCAACCAAACAATTTGGCCTACAATGCACAAGCCTGATTTTTTAGTTTATTCCGCTCTAAAACCTATTTTTCATTTGCTTTCTCTTAGTGTCCCGCATTTGTCAATATAATGTAAAACTAAGAAATCAATAAATATCTATAATGCTCTTAAACACATGCCAGTGGAGATGTGGTTATGCATGAGGCAACTATTGATGGAAAATGCTAGCAGCAGGAAGAAGAGGGATTACCAAGCAAAAATAGCGTGGCCTGGAATAGGGCACATCAAACTGTAATGGACTCAAGATAAATTCTTGTGCAATGAAATCAGAGCTTGCTAATATTTCCATCATCTTCATGTGCGTGTCTGATGTCTGCAACAACAAAGTAAATGGCATAAGCAAGATGCAAATAAAGGCTAAGATGTGAATAGGCAAATGGGATGTTGAAATGATTAATTAGGAGACAAACCTCGAATCCAACAACATTTTCCACAAATAACATATTTGGAGGCTGCTTAGAATTTGGAACAAGTTCAAGAATCTTGAGAAACGAACAAGCACGGGCATCACTGGAGTGCTTTTGAAGCCCTGTTCATAAGAAGTTGACCTAGCTCTTCAACAATCCATAGTACAAACAATGAAAAGGGGGGGGGGGAATAAGCAAGCAATGCCAACCTTGTCGGGTGTACGGTTGACAAGGAGGTGAGAGTAGCCACACGTGCGCCCCATACTTGTCAACATCAGCAGCAGTCAGACTCTGAATGTTGCCCTGTGGTACCAAGTTATTCAACACTCAATCAAATCGAATCCCCAAAACCAGGCACTTCCACACAACATTTGCTTCATTCCTTTAAACACAGCTTAATGCCCATAAAAAGCGTTTTGTCCAACATCCTTCTTTTTCAAGTGTACAAGAAAAACAAAAGCTAAAAATCACACCCCCCCCCCCCCAAATAGCACGAGCTTTAATCCTTAAGTCTATGTCTATGGTGCATTACCGCAATGGAGAAATGGGGACAAAATTGTAATTATAACTCAAACTCATTCAAGTGTAAAAAAGAAGAAGCAGACCTGATGGGGACGGTGGCCAAAATTGTGCTCATAAACATCGTTAGCATTCTCATTGATATCAAATGCTTCCACTACTTTTGCTTTCACACCAGCCTTTAGTAGCGAATACCTCTAACGGATCAACCATACCAACATACCGATGTTAAAAAAAACACAAAAAAAAGCTAGAACCGAGAAAGAAAGAGAACGGAGGAGTAAGGGGTTAGGACCAGATGAGTGAGTTAAAATACCAGGCCGCCAATTCCACTGTAGAACTCGAGCACTCTCCATGGCTCGTCTTCCCGTTTGATTATGCCTTCTACCATGGGCGTCTTCTCCGCGCATTCACTCCTGAAACATAACTTTATTCCCACTCACTCCGGCCCGTAAAACGCACCGTTTCTTCCCCCTTCCTCCTTTTTGTATTTGTATAATGCATGGTAATGACTGTATCTCAGAGGACTTTTTTGTAATTTAGCCAACACCTAATTACATATTCACTCCCGACGGGGACACAATCGTCATTTTGGGACACGCGAATCTAAATTGGGGACAAGGGCAACCACGTCACTTCGAAATGACTCTAGGTCTTTTATCTCTTATTCCCCATTCTATATTCTCTTTAAATCATTACGGAGTTTCTGTGGCTCAGCGGCTCTTTGCACAGGTGAACTCTAGGGTTTGCCCACTCTCTCTCTCTCTCTCTCTCTCTCTCTCTCTCTCTATCTGTACGTCTCTCTCTGTTCATCTCTCTAGCTATCGCGCTGTTCTCTCTGTCTCTCTCTCTCTTGTTCTTTTCTTTCTTCTAAGCTGCAGTTATCATTCAACCATTTTGTCTTACCATCTGCCCAATAGCTGATCTAAAACGTGCTAATAATACTGAAATTAAGAACTGTGTTCCTAAGATTTTATCCGCTGCTATGGTTTAAATTTCTATGTGTATCTGCTTTTAGATGTTTTTTGTATTACGTGTATGGTTGATCTGATTATTCGAAAATTGGTATTAATATTTGTATTTTAGGGTTTGTGAAATCTTAGTAGGGTTTAAAGGTTTTGGTTAAATTAGATGTGTGTGGGCATTTTATGTTGTTTATTGCTGTCTGTTACTTTTTGTTTTTTTTTTTTGGCACTGTTTTTGGCGTTGCAAATCGTTAACACGTTTGCCCAGTGTACAGAATGGAGGTGTTTTTGTTATTGGTATTTTTGGTGATGATTGTTGTTTGCTGATCTGCAGTTTAATCCCGAAAGTCTTTTTCTTTCACCTAGTTCTGGTTTAGATCTATTATGAGCAATCACTCGGATGTTCATGTTTTTGATAAGTGCTTAATTTGCAGTCTTCTTGTCTTTCCTCTGGTTAGTTACTGATTACTGCCTAAGCACCCCAACTGGGTGAAATGTGCTCGTTGTGAGAAGCTGGTACTTCACACATAACTTTCCTTGAAAGTTAGTTGAGTAGGACGGATTGTGATGAATGGATCTTATTGATCAAATGCTTGAAGACTGCTTGTTACACATAGTATTATAGTTACATTTTTCAGCTTTTTTTTTTCTTTTTCTTGCTGATAAGCTATTCACATATCAGGTTTTTGGTTATGCTAGCTTCATTTCTGATACGCTGGTAGTTGAAAATATGGCAAAAAGGAATAATCCTTTGGTTTTTATGGATGTGTCAATTGATGGGGACCCTTTTGAAAGAATGGTCTTTGAGGTAAAATTATTTATCCTATTTGTTGAAAAGAGAAATGCAAAGCTAGTCTTCATTTTTTTTGTAACTAATATATTGAGCTTATTTAATTTTGAAGCTTTTTCCTGGTGTTGCACCCAAAACTGCAGAAAATTTCCATGCTCTTTGTACAGGTACGAATTTGCTCAATAAATTCTAAGATTTAGTAATCAAAGGGTGTGTGTTGATTTTTGAAAGGAATAATTAATTGTTGAATTGTTTGTTGACTTCTTTACTTTTTAATTTTTAGGAGAGAAGGGAATTGGTCCTAAAACTGGAAAGCCATTGCACTACAAGGGGTCCTTTTTTCATCGCATCATTAAGGGTTCTATGGCTCAGGTTTGTTTAATTTCTTATGTGAACCTAATTTTTTGCTCCTTGGAGTTTTAAGTTTAATGTGGAGATTTTTTTTCTTTGGTTGAATGTGTTTAGAAGTGGTCTGTCTTTTGGTCAGTTACGCTTGTTTATGCTGTAGGAGACAGGGCTGATGGTCACGACTGCTTTTCTTGTGATATAGTTTTAAGGTTGTACTTACTGAGTAGTCCATCCTCAAACTTTACTATGCTTTAGCATGACTAAGCCCATTTTTGTGCCTATTATTGTCTTCACTCACCAGTGGACTAACGGATCATGATTATCTTGCAGGGTGGCGACTTTTTTAAACGTGATGGTATGTACTCTTTATACAATCAAGTAATATTAATGTGATATATCTTGGGTTCTCTGTCCAAATTGTACAGTGTCAAAATTTTGAAATGCTACTTTTTTTAATGGTATGTTGAAGGAATGCACTGTTGTTTTTCTTGGTTTGTTCATAGTTATTGAATATGATTGATTCCCATTTGTAGTCTTGTTTGTTTAAATATGAAGCTTTGGAAAGATAGCATATATTCAGTTGTCATGTGAAAGACAAGATAATGGTTGATATTCTGATCTAAAGATTGTAAACACTCAATTGTCACGTGAAGGTGAGGTTCTGGTTGATTTGGCCAATGTGTATTATATTGGCTGAGGTTTTTTTATCATTGAATTTTCAGGGCATAAGAATGACTTGTTCTATTTGTAACAAGGTATGTTTCAAGAGGTTATTTACCTTTTCCTTTTTCCACGGCTCAGGTACTGGTGGAGAGAGCATATATGGAGGACACTTTCCAGGTTATTGTGCTAAACCACTTATGTTCATTTATTAACTCCTTGTAAGTTTACTTGAATGATTTTGGAGTTGGAGAAGTGGCGTATTATACATGTGGCCACACTGCATTGCTTACTTGTTTGCTTTAATTTGGGTCCACAATGTGGAAGCATTAAATGTTTGTCTTAGTCCATGTTTCTTGGACTAATGTGGCTTGTACTATTCATTGTTTATTTTTGAATTGCATTCTGTAGGTGTTTGTCATGCCTCTGTATTTTCACATCAATATTTTGAGTCTGAAGTTTGCCCTACTAAAGGAATGGCCTTGGTGTAACAGTAAGGTTACTCCATTGTGACTTGGAGGTCACTGGTTTGGATTGTGAAAACAGCTCCTCCATAAAAACAAGGTTTAAGTTGCATACATTTGACCCTTCTCTGGAGTCCACAATGTGGGGGCCTCATGCGGGGACACTTTTCTAAATTTGGTTCTCATGCACTTTTGTTCTTGTGTTTTCTGCCTAGTACATTGTTTTCTTTTTGATCTCCAAGGATTAAAGGAGGAACATACAATAAAACATTAATTTTAAAAGTTCTGTTCTGGCAGGTTTCTTTCTTTTATGTAAGTCAAGCATTTATTTTGTAACTGCTTCTGATACTGTTAGAAGAAGTTTCTTATTTGGCTTTTATGCTGTTTGGAGTATGCTACTCTTTTTATATAAATTGTTGCTGGCATGTATGCACAGTCAAGTCATTTGCATTGATATTTGTTTCCTGTGTTGCCAAGCTATTGAAGCAAATAAGCTATTTCCTTTACTTAATGTATTAACATGTGTTAGCTATGAAATTATTTCAGATGAATCCCCAAGGCTTAAGCATGATGAACCTGGACTCCTCTCAATGTCAATTGCTGATCGGGACACTCTAGGTTCTCAATTTGTTATTACCTTTAAAGCTAATCATCATCTGGACAGGTTTGTTTGGAAACTTCTTGCATTTTATTTTAAGTTGAGGCAGCATGCTCAGCACTTACAGTTTATATATCACAGTAGATTTTGTCTAGTGATTTATTGGTAATAACGTTCAATAGTTTAGTGGATTTTGAATTCAGTGTTACTTCCTTTGTTACATTACATCATATAACAGGAAGTATGTAGTCTTCGGGAAGCTTGTGCAAGGGGATGAGTTGCTGAAGAGAATTGAAAGTGTAGGTGATGAAGAAGGGAGACCAACTGTGACAGTCAAAATAATCAATTGTGGTGAATACACTGAGGGTAATAATCTTAATTGCCTTAATAATCTGCTTTCGGATGTACTAGCATTTGTGTGCATTAATTACATCAATGCATTTGAATTTTTCTCATTATTTATGATAATAATATGAATGCATTTAAATAAAAATAAAACTAAATTCATTAAAATAAATTGACAATTAAATTACTGTACATGTGAAAATGTGGAATGTTTAAAGTGGAAGACTCGAGGGAGAAGAAAACCAAAAGAGGATAATTTAGACTAAATGTGTGCATGTTTAAAAAATGTTTCTCTTGTAGGAGGGTTATGTGTACTTAGCAACATATGTTTTTTGTATAAATGAAGGTCATAAGTTGCAATTAGACGTGATTCTAAAGTTGAATGCCATGAGAATCGAAGGTATATGAACATATGCCAGTTCTCTTTGCTTCACATCAATCTTTGTCATGGTGTAGATATGGAAATGGATTGCATGTATAAAATTGCATCAATCTTCACATTCTTTGCATGAACATGAGGCTCAATTTTTTCTTAAATTTCTTGAACCTGACATTGGGAACAAGATGGTTAATTGATCTTAAAACTAATGAGGACACGTTAGTTAAGAAATCACCTTAAGACATTTAGAAGATATAAGGATAACATGGTGAATTAAAATTTAACTAATGGGCTTATTCCAAAATAACAAGCGGAGCTTAGTAATTGGACATTTTAAATAGAATTTTATAGTTATGTGGCAGTAATCCTTTTTTGAGGATTGGCTTCCTTCTTTTTGTCACTCTTTTCTACAATTGAAAAATTAGGTAACTAGAATTTCTCTTAAATATTTTCTTTCAATTTCATTGTTTCTTATCAGACAAGAAGAGAACAAGTAAATCGAAAATGGGAAAAGATGCATCATCTGATGCTAACAATCATGTAGCACGGAAGAAGGGAAAACACAAGAAGTCTTCAAGAGACAGAAGGAAGAGAAGAAAATATTATCAATCAGAGACAGAGACTTCATCTGATTCTGAAATTGAGTCATCTGAATCTGATAGTGATTCTGACTCTTATATTTCCTCATCTGACATTAGTTCTTCAAGCGATGACAGACGAAGGAAGAGGAAGAGATCTAAAAAAGAAAAATATAGACGTAGCAAAAGAAGAGAGAGACGGCGTGAAAAGAAGCGAAAGAGACGTGATAAAAGATCCAAACATAGATCAAGAAGGTTGGTGGAGTTATTCTTATTTTCAGTTTCCTTTCTTCACTTTCAGATTTTCAATTCTTATTGCTTCATAAATTAGAAATGATTGCTACAACTCTATTTCCAAATATTATGGACAATAAACACGAGAAAATATCATGCATCTTTGATGTATTCTGCCTGTTAAGTAGGAAAAATAATCAGTTTGGTATTTAATTTTTGTTAGTGTTTTGCTTAGATAATTTAACACATTTTCTTTTCCTTTATCAAAAAAATTGGGCCAGCATGTTGATTTTCTCTGCACATCGTCTCTGGGCTTTGAAACTGTTTTTCTAATATTAGTTTACATGGATCTGCTGCATGGTACTTTGGTGTTAGAATCATCAAGAAAAGGTGAACAATGACAATAATAGTATGATATGTGGCATGCTTTGAATTTTTCAGAGTTTTATGGACCCTGTATTTTGTTTCAGAGCTATTTAGCTTTTCCTTTTTTGCTGGCTGACTTTCCCTGAGTTACGTGCCTCATGCTGAAATCATTATAAATGTTTTAGGGTATCTGATAGTCCAACTGATACTGAAAGTGGGAGCACAAGTGAAAGCAGCTCTGATGATGATGGTCAAGCGAGAGACAGAAAGCTCAAAGACCCTTTACAGAAAACTGGTATCACCTGTGCACCATTCCTGGAAGTTGTCAATTGTTCTTATATCTTCTGTTTTATTTCATTGCCATTGTGGTTTTATATTGTGCTTTTTATATTTGCTTTTATTATTTCTCCATATAGTTTTAGAGGACAAGTGATTATGTAATGTAAGGTTTTTTGGTTGAAATATTGTCAAGAAGACCTATTCTGAGAGAAAAGTTCTTTGGGCTTATACCCGATGTGTCCTTGAAAATAACTGTGACCTTGTGGTTCTTGAATTTTTCTGTCAACTTGCATCTTTAGAACTCTTATCTGCAGTACCTCTCCCCTTCTGAGGAAGAAGAGGTTGTTCTCCTATGTGAATAATGATTTGCTTATCCTTAGTATATATGATTACTAGACATGAGTCGATTTAGAATGATTTATTAATTACTTGACAGGATTTATTGATTTATTCTGTATATAGATGACATAAATTTTCTGCAGGTATTCTTTGCAATTTATCTGGACTGGAACTCTTTCTCTTGGGTCTGAATTGTGGCCTAGATGCAGTAACACTTGTACTTTCTACCATGGCTGTGTGTGTTCTTTTGTAGGTGGGGATAAATCTCCTATAATTTTGGAGGAAGAAGCTGCCTTGCTGCCCCAAAAAAAGAGGGAAGAACACAATATGCTTTTCGGAGATGGAGAATCACCCATGGAAAATGGACGACAGTCAGGGCTTGGCATTCATGCAGATGCAAAATCAAATGGAAGTGAAGATAGACAACCTGATGTTGTGGATGATCACCCAGGAAAATCTAGGTCTACTTTCTATTCTTTTCACAACTCAGTTATTCTTTATGCTTATGGATTCTTCAGATCCGTTATGTTATTAAAAGCTAATGAGCAGGAGCCGAAGCATGAGTCCAAAGAGGTCTATGAGTAAGAGTATGAGTATTAGTCCCCGGAGGAGTATAAGCCAGAGCCGAAGTGTTAGTCCAAAGGGGCACATCAGCAGGAGTTGCAGTGCCAGTAGAAGCCCTCCTCATCTCTCACGGAGGAGTATTAGTCGAAGTCCTGCTAGAAGTTTCAGCAGAAGTCCAGTGAGGGGCAGAAAGTCTAGAAGCATAAGCACAAGTCCTGTGAGATCACATTCTCAAAGAAGTGTAAGCCGGAGCCCTTTGCGATCTCCACCTCGAAGAGGTATGAGCAGGAGTCCACGTAAAACATCATATCTCAAATCAGTAAGCAGAAGCCCTGTAAGAAGTCCAGTTAGATCTTCTCGGAGAAGCATTAGTAGAAGTTCAGGTAAGGCTGCTTCGAGGAGAAGCGCTAGCAGAAGCCCAATTAGGCCATCAATTAGGAACCACCGCCGCAGCTACTCTCGAAGCCCCAGTATACGTAGGGCAAGATCTCGTTCTTCTGATAGAAGAAGTTTATCCAGAAGCATTTCACCAGATGGGTCTCCCAAGCGGATCAGGAGGGGGCGAGGCTTCAGCCAACGATATTCTTATGCTCGCAGATACAGAACGCCGTCTCCTGATCGTTCACCTGTTAGAGCCTATCGTTATAGTGGCAGAAGTGACCGTGACAGGTGCCAGCTTTTGTCTACTTTTTTAATATTAAATCTGATTTCTTCAGACCATTCTGGACAGTTTCATGATGAATTTTCTGTGAAATCATTAAAATCATTTTCATTTCTCTTCAGATATTCTTCATACAGAAGGTATTCACCCAGGCGGTATAGAAGCCCTCCAAGAGGAAGAAACCCTATAAGGTTTGTGATCCTACTGCTTGTGTTTGCCTGTTCTAAATTCGTGAATCATACCATTGGACAAGAAATGTCATTTGCGCACATAACTCGAGGGCCTTTTTTGGTTTTTTTCTGGTCCACTTTTCCTTGTTTTGAAGTTCTGATAGTGTTAGCCATGATATCATCATGCAGATACAGAAACAGGAGAAGCAGAACAAGAAGCCCATCTGTTTCACGGAGCCCCCCTCGCTACCGTGGTCGTCGTTACAGCCACAGCCGTAGCCCAATTCCCAGCCGTTCCCCTCTTGACTTGTCAAGGTCTCATGTTTCTCCACGGGTTGAGAGGCGGAGGTCACCCTCTAGCGGCCAAAGCCCATCAGAGTCACAGTCATCATTGGATTCTCCATCTCCCAAACGAGTAGGCAAAGGCAGATCAAGGTCGTCGTCAGGAAGCCCTGGTGGAAAGAAGGGCCTAGTGTCTTATGAAGACGGCTCGCCTGACTCAGGCCAAAGGTGAAAACATAGGGCAATGATGTTGAATGGGAGAAGCTCGATGTATCTTCCAATTAAGCTTCATTGAACTTCTTTTTTTATTAAATTTTTGGTCAAGTAGTGGTTTGTGAGGCTCCAGCTGGAAGATAACTTGTTAGAATTGGTTCCACCAGACTATGTTAGCTTCTGCTACTGCTTGTAGTATCGTTTGATCATTGGTGTGCTTTTGGGATATATTTAATCCATACTGAGATTTCTTGTGGATTGGATAAGTATATATCGTGGTATATGGCTAGTTGCACCGCTGACCCCTTTCTCTGCTCCGAATGTGGACTTAATTTGAGGCGGGTTGATTTTGAATTTGAAGTTGAGAACTAATGGTTTTCGTTTCCTCTCTGGAATTAAAATGTCTGAGAAAATAAGGTGCAGGTAGTGCGTCACTAACAGGTAGTCCTGGGCGATTTGCTCAAGCGCACTTATTTTGTCGCTGGTTTCCATCATTACGTAAAAACCAGCTCAAGTAGGAACTTTTGTCCGGGTCTTAATGTGTTTTATTCTTTCTTTTGGGAGTTGGTGACATTAATAGGTCGACAAACTGTATAATGCAGTATATGTGCAGTGGTCAATTCAAATGGTGGGTAGAAAAGTATTAGCATGTATTCTTTTTTATATCAAAGTTGAAAGTATTTGAAGAAGGCGGGGCGGGAGTTGTGCATCTATCAAAGTCGAAGCCTCTGCGGCTTTGGGTGAGAAGGATGACAAGATTTTGTACCATGTTTCAACTAAATAACTATGTTGTACATCTAATTGTTCATTGTCTTAGTGATAAAAGTGAATCTGAAATTGTGTGAATTAAAGGCAAAGGAATTCTTTGCCATGAAAATTTATGGAGATGACAATGGGGACGATTACTTTTAACCTTTCTCAACGTATTCAAGCTCTCAGCTCTTGGTCTAGAAATTTACCTGGACCCGTGAGAATAATTGCCGGCACTCGACTTCTTTTCGGTCCCCAATGCAGTCCAAACAGAAAGAGGCTCGTATTTGTGTGGGGAAAAAAAAAAAAAAAACTGATTTCTATCTTTAGGCTATGGGAATATCGAAATGAAAAGGGTCCAAAAGCTGATAAAATAAGGCAGGACAGTCCAAGAAATGAAGGATATACCAATGTTATAAAACAAATGAAAATTTATATTCAAACGCGAGTTCTAGGCTACTGAAAACTGCCCGACTCCTCTTTGCCAATTCGTGAGACCGGCAAAACCATGTCAACAGCTGGGATTCGTAAAGCCATAGCAGAATGTCTTGCTGATGCTCAGTCGGAATCCATTGATCTCCAGGGGAAGGCTCTGCAGACCCTGCTTTCCATCACCAGTATCAGTCCCCAAAACAGGAGCCTGCTTGCACAAAAGGATGGTGCCATCCCCACAATTCTTATTCTCACAAGAAAATCTTCATCCTCCATTGTCCAGACTTTTTCGCTGTCCATCCTCTTCAACCTCTCCCTAAATCCTAATTTGAGGCAGACACTCGCACAGATGGAAATAATTCATCACCTCAATTCGATAATTGCCTCTCCTCTATCCTCAGAGTCCAGCAGGACAGCTTCCACTTTAGTTTGCAGCCTGGCAATGCCAGACAAGAACAAGGCAAAGTTTGGAGTAGCAGGCACCGTCCAGGTGCTGATCAATGCCATTTTGAGTTCAGCATACTGCAGCCCTGCTGTCAATCCCATCCTGAGCTCCTTGGCCGAGCTTGTGCAGTTTCATGGAAATTGCACATTAGCTGTCCGTGCAGGAGCCGTCCAGGTGCTCCTGGGAGTGGTAAAGAGCACTCAAGGTGAGGAGTTAGCTGGTCAATCCCTTCTTATTTTGAGTCTCCTTGCCAGGTTCAATGAAGGATTAACTGTCTTGATAGAAACTGAGGATGTAGTGAGCTCCATGGTAGATGTGTTGAAAGGGACAAGCATGTTGAGCAAGGAAGGTGCAGCTGACATTCTTGTTCGCCTATTTGATGCAAGCGAGTGCTGCGTGAGGGATGCTTTGAGGCTGCCAGAGTTCTCAATCATGTTAGCTGATCTTTCAGTGAGAGGGTCATTGAAGGCTCGAGAGAAAGCGACCCAACTAATGAAAAAATTGACAGAAGCTAGGTGCCATTCCTACAACCTTGATGAGCATTCTGTGTTTCACGAATGGTATTAGCTGGATTTTGTTGGTCAACCTATTGTTTTGATTGTGGTGGTGATGCTTTCAATTTCATACCTATACTATTGATTTTTATGTACTTCCAAACTCTAATATTGGTGATTTCTTTCCTATGTTAGCAGGAGTGTGATTGCGTTTTAAGTATTCAGGTCATTTTAACCTATAAATTTTAAACTCGGCCTAACGTTCATCCGAATACGAGCTACTCTGTATACTCTGGTAATAAGAAGCAACGACATTTAGCACTTTTCTTAATATATATACATATATATCAATTTTATATTAAGTTGTCATGCAAAGTGTGTCAGATTTTTATCATCTAGGTGAATCAGCTTACAAAAGTTTATAGGTAGAATATAAATTTGAGATTAAAATATCACAGCAATTAATAAAAGTCATCGTACCCTCGACCATGAAAAGCCATAATATCTCTAACATCATTAATCCATTCTATATAAATGTTAATACGTTGCTGGCGCAAGCATAAGACTTTCAGGGTAGAGTTCAAAAAGCATCTCATCTCCTTTGTGCTCTATATTTTTCTTGAACATACGTCTAGTTTTAGGCGTCTTTTTTACCATTGGAATTTATTCAATTAATTCGACCAAAACAAGCTTTTTTCATTTAAACCCCCAGAAAGAATCTATAAGCGTGGGGTTAAAAATGCAAAACAATTTATTTCCCCTCGTAAACAAGGACAATCTTCAGTACTTCCAACCAATATGATCAAAATCCCATACGCTAAATATAGCAATTCATTTTGCAAGCAAAAACTAAAAATTAAGCATTAAAGAAAAAGGAAAAAGGAAAAAGGAGGCTCCAGATGTCTATGTTTTAGGGACATCTTTTCTGATCGTATCCAAATCCCAATGCTCAGTCGAGCATGCGGCAACTCAGGTAGCTACTTACCTCAATAAGAAAGTTGAGATCCCACTCATCCACAATGATTACAACAGTCCATACTCAGATCTTAGCTGAATTTGTGTTGATGGACCCAAGTATTCCAGTACAACCTTAAAGCATGTCAACAAAGCAATATTGATTAGTACATAAACCAGCACACAAAACAGTGCTAGACATAGAATAGAGCAAAAATATGATTGAAGGTCACCTCGAGAGGTAAGCGCGCTGATTGTTATTATTTCGGATTAACATTGCGTTTAGAATCAATGCAAGGTGTGAGAGGCGGGAATGAAGGCACAGACTTCAATATGAATCTGCGTCCACTTTTCAGAACTGCCGAAGAGCCTGATTCAAGCTCATGGAAGGGGGGGCATAGAGGAGAAACTCGCTTCTTATTGGGGGAACTTGCTTTCACTGATGTAACCGGTGTAGAAGATTCTTTCAATATTTCAGGCGTGTCATCTTCCAGAATGCCATAAAGCCCACTGTCAGAACTGAGTTCTTTCCTTTTGGTCTCACCCAACTGAGTCATTGGGGTTAATGGTGAACTGCGCCAGCGAAGAGAGCTACCAAATGAGAGATGAGTACTTCCAGGGCACCACTGGACTCGAGAAATATTTGCCCCATTAGATGACCCGAGAGAAGCCATGGTCATTGTGGAATTTGGCAGTGGAGTGGGATCACTGATATCAGCAAGGGCATTGCATTCAGGTGAGAATTGGTCCATCATTTCAGCTGTATTATAACCTGCTCCTTGACCACAAGAAACTTTGTCCAAACTTCCTCCTGAAAACCTATTGTCATGCGAATTTCTTGCTCTTGTGAATTTTGCACAAGATGAAATGGTCATATCAGACTCGGATGAAGGGATGTATCTACTAGAAATGAATTGGGAGTTTGGTGCATCCTTCCCATGCCTAGAGACATTTTGAGAGGAAGGGAATTAGAAATAATAAGCAGCTAGCTAAGTCGAAGCAAAAATCTGATCGCTTTGGAATAAGCAATCACAATAATCAGACAATCTTACTCTGAGTTCTGAAATGATGGCGTCAAGGGCTTGAAGTTGTGAAGATCACACAACTCAGCATTAATATCTTTATTGCTTGACATTATTTCCATTTTGTTATCAACTGGGCCTTCCAATCTGTCCTCGGTGGCTCTGTTGCTTACTGCTTCGGTCAAATCATAATCTGCAGAAACCATAACAATTACTACTTTAATATCCACAAATATTCTATAGAGTAATAATTGACTTGCACTCCTCAGTTTTAGTGAGGAGTGCCTCGCTTTCCTCAAATTGTCTTTTAAGTTTGACTGAATTACAGCAAACTTTGCCTAAGCTATGACACCTCCAGAAGCACTACAAGCTATAATAACCTTCTAAAGTGCATCAAAGATCATCAATAAACACTGTACGTGCAAAGTCATAAAGCAACTGCCAACCCTTATTTAATAGGTGAAGCATGGGACTTAAAAACGTTTTTTGATAAGCACCAAGTCATAAAACCAATGTCAACATTTTTCAACTTCGAGCTGAATATTCTGCTTTGATTCAAACTATAAAGAGTTGAGAAGCAAAGATTCAGACCACAATACTTGTGAAAAAAGTTTTGGCTGTAATTTCTCACCTTCTTTCCTACCATATACATTCTTACACCCCTCACATCGACATCCACTGGAGCATCCAACATTAGCCTTTTAGCATGAACCAGATTGAAGATTTGGTAAGGAAATAATGAGCAATAAATACATGACAAGGAGAATTACGTAAACCAAAGTTAGAATACTGCACCTGATAGCATTCACAATATTTTTTAAGACACATTGACTTTTTGCAATTGCATCCTTTTTTGTGTCTTGCTGAGGGTGATGTCCATTGGTGTCCATCTTCCTAAGAAAGTGCATGCTAATTATGAAAGCTCCAAGTGAGAAAAAATGAATAGAAATTGGACTGAACATTTGTACCCCATGGGTCGTTGAAACCATAGTGACACGCTGCACTATCTTGGGAGAAAAAGCTAGTGGGTTACGAGCTTCAATTTGTTGCCTTGTCTCTAGAACTGTATCCTCGTATTCAGGTCTGTTGAAGCACCCTCGGCATGCACAAGGTTCGGCACAATAGATTCCAGCAGCAAAGCAATCACAATATCTGGCCAAGAGGCCAGAAAGCAAACATAGTAAGTACAACAAATGTTGTGATTTTCTTTCATACTTCAGGTAAAGATTCACTTACAGTTTCAAGCATTTAGTCCTTTTGCAATTGCAGCGTTTGCAGCCATCACCATCAATGCTTGACAATTTCTTCCTAAGACAAGAGGAACAGCTGGGGACCAGTAAAGATGTGTTTTACAAAAAAATACCTATTAAAAAGTGTTGAACAAAACAAAAGGACATAATAGTGAACAAGCTTGCCTTTTCTTTTTGGCGCTTGATTGGTTAAGCACTTCAAAATTGTCAGCATCCTCCAACTCAAACTTATTTTCCTGCAAAAACGTAATGCTTAAGTGGTTCCGATGTCTTTAGAAATTCCATATTTCAAAAAGAATTAGAAGTGGCAGAACTTACAGCTACTGAAGCCTTAGCTTCAAGCATACCATCTTCAACAGTGACTGGAACTTTATCAATTAATTCTGAGCAACTATTTTTGTTCTCCCGTAAGTGATGGCTTACAACAGGATCTGTTTTTGTGCTTGCAATGGTGCTGCAACCCAATGGCAAAGCAGTGACAATGCTATTCAGATGCAGACCAATACCTGATGGCCTGGGCATGGCTGAGGGAGACTTTCTGTTGTAATGGGAGAGAAGAATTGGTTGGGACAAGTCAACCATTTCCACCTGCCCGGTGGAGACAGCTAAATCCAACTGAGGTGAATTCAAGCTTTCCAACTCTGTAGTGGAAACAAGTGATTTTGAGCCAGTTGAATTGTTTGTTGGACCAGGAGAGATCATACTATTCTTAGTTGTTTTGCATCGGGCTTCTTCAAATTGAAGGCAGCGCCTACTCATACCATGTTGGAGCTGACTGGCCTACATTTATGATTTCTACTATTATACTGTAAAAATAAATCCATAGCAAGATAATCCTAAGAGAGAGGAGGACAGAGAGAGTGAGAGAGAACATGGGGATATTTCAAAGGTTTTCAATTGAACAGAGCATTATTAATATCATTTTAACTTAACAGCTAAAACATATGCAATTTACACCTCAGGATCTTGGTCAGGTTTATGCAAGATGGCTGTTACAGCTTTCACGAACTTGACGGACTTTAACAATCTGTAAAGGTTTAAGTTATTAAGGATAATAATTGGTCCCTACCTTCTGCAGCTTAATACAAAACCTCTAGAACCGTATTTTGTGTGCATCTTTTCACATCAGAACTTACCTTTCAACTTCCTTATTTCACAAAAGAAAGGAGGAAAGAAAAAATAAAAAACAGAGTAGTTACCTGAGATCCTGAAGTGCCATGTTGTAGTTTCTCTGGGGAATGGACAACAAGAAAGTTAGAATCTCTATTTGAGTAATCAGCAGGTTGCCATTCACTGCCACTTTTCTCCTCTACAACTCTAATGCTCCTAATTTCAATAGGAGTCTGCACTTCAGGATCCTTGTCAGGATCCTCACACAAGACATCGGAGTTCATTCTCATCCTTGAGTGATTTTTGGTGTCAAATTGCAAAATTTTCTTTGAATATGCTAAACTACTTTCTGATGAGTGAAGCACGGCACTAGATTGTTCCTTGGTTGCATTTGCAGAATTCAGAGAGTTTCTAGAGTCCACCTCGACAGGATCAGAGAGATAATCATCAGCACAACCCAAGGAATTTCCAGTTAGGTCTTGCACAAAGCCTTTCATGTCATTGTCCTTCTCACCGTCAGCAACTATCCTGCCATTCACAAAGGAAAAAGATTTCTCCAAAACATTTACACCATGGCCGAATTTCCTTTTCTCATCATCGTCCTTGGTTAGTCCTTCACTTTCTATTTGAGAGCATTGAGACCTGAGAAGTATAAATTTAAATATTGCTCAAGCAATAACCAATGTCGCTTGGCATAATATATCTACCAGTCAGAGCATCTCAAACCTTTGCATGAAACTTGTTTCACATTGGGGCAACGTACGTGGTGACGTAAATACAAGAGGAGGAGAATTGAGACCTACGTATCCTTGTGCTGCAGGTGGAACTTTGACAGGCTTAATAGGAGATAGATTGCATGTAACTTGAAAAGGGAGATTCCTGAAATCAATACAAGCAAAGGTAAACGAGAGATACACAGCTCATAATAGCACACAACAAACTCTTCATTGCATGGATTATTATCATTATTATTATTATTTTTTCAGCTACTTGCTCCAAGATTGAAGCATAATGTCGAAATAGACAATGGAATAGCACTGAATTCATATAATTACCACTGGACTGGTGATGCTATTAAAAACAAATAGCAGAAATCAAGAAGCCTAAAACTGCAATTAAACAGCCAAAAAGACTTGTACACCTATAACAAACATATCATGTATTCCATACAGAAAAAAACTCTAATCCCCATGCCACATCAATAGCTCCAATGAACAAGCGCAGGTTCCCATAATAACGCAGGTAGAAGCACACACTTAAAAACCAATTTAGGTTAATGGCAATCCATTCAGATAACCGCTAACAAAATTTAGTAATGAATACAGCCCTAAATCCAAACCACTTGGCTAATTTCCGCCCAAACCCAAAAATCAAGCCTAGCTTCAAATGAACAAACACCTCTAAGGCTCACGTCTGCCAAGCAGGAAATCACACAACGGAGCGCCCCCCGCCCTAAAAAAAAAGAAAGATAAAATTGCTAGACTTACATAAAATTTTATCAAGTGCGAAGCAAAGGAAAGGCGGGGCAGGGGGATGGGGTGGGGAATACAAAGCAAATGACAGTAATTGAAGTGAGGCAAACAGCATCAAGTTGAATTACTTGAACTGGTGGGGAATCGGCCAAAGAGGAGGCAGCCGTAGTGGTGGTGGTGGTGGCAGTAGCGGCGGCGGCCGAGGCAGGGGCCCTGATGGCTTCAGGACAATCCATTTAATGGAATTCCTGAAAACTGATGGCCGAAATTGGGGAAAAAGAAAAGTAAGGGAGTTAAAAAGAAAACAATGTGATCATTAAATTTTTCCCTCCCGAAATTTCCATTTTTGAGTTTCATTTTCTTGATAGAAACAGTAAAACAAACGCAGCTTTAAAATAGAGATAGGCGTAGTAGGCTAACAAGGCGGGGTTTTAAAAAACCGAGCGGGAATGACGTTGGCCCTTTTTCCCATTATTTCTTAGCTGGGCCTTCAATTTCTTTGATTTTCCCAATCACTGGCCCAAGTCATGGGTTTTCCCATTAATTTATGAGTTGTTATGGGCCAATAATGGGCCGGCAAAACAAGTTTCGGCTTGTCTATGCTTGTCAATCGATCCCACCAAATATATATATATATATTATGTGTAGTGAATTAGTAATAAAATATTACCTCATAAAAAAAGATATATAGTAATAAAATATTAATTAAGGGTATAATTTTATTGTAAAGAAGGTCACCGATACCATTTACCAACAAAAGGTCTTATCAAATAAGAATTTCATATATTTCATTATTAGTTGTATTGTTTGATTTTATTCGTTAAAAAAATTAAAGTTAAAAATATAAAATATTTTGTCTTTATTTTCTTTTATTGAAACATAAGATTAAGGTATAGAAGGAATTAAGGAAAAATAGAGCAATTATTTTACATGAGAAATTAAATTAGATAACTTATTATTATTATTATTATTATTATTATTATTATTATTATTATTATCCTTAATTATAATCTTAGGAGCATTGGGAATGGTCATGGTCATGCAAGGAATCATTTCCCAAAGAGAATTGAATCAGCTCTCTCTTTCTTTTTTGCTTTTTCGCAGATTGCTACAGCCTTCTTTACCATTCCCCAAGAAACTGGTGCTGATCTTATGAGTGTGCTCATGCGTTTGTTTTTTTTTTTTTTTTCTTTTTTTTTGTTTCAATTAATTTGCTTTCCACAATGTATAAAGTGGTACTACAGTCAGAGCTCTTAGATTAAATTATCATAAGTGTATTATATAAAACTTTCATGAATACACATGTCCACGTATTTTTCGCTAATATTTTGATTTTGTTTTTTTCTCTTTCAAAGGCTATTGAGAGAAAAGTCGAGAATGGAGGAGAGAAATGACTTGAAAATTTTTTATTTAAACCCCCCTCCCCGAAAAAAAAAAAAAAAAGAGAGCAAAAGATTACGACAGTGAGAAGAAAAAGAAACTGACAGTGAAAAGGCCACTACGGCGTCGACGAAATTAAAGCAGAAGAAAAGATGGTCAAAATTTGAAACCTCGAGGCCTTCTCTTCCATCATCAACTCCGACTATATCTTTATCGAAATTCTACCATTTCATTCCTTTTAACTTTGAACCGTATTCTCTTAATTGCCAATTGCCTCACTTCTAACGCCAGTGGGAGTCTTACTCTTCTTCATACATCCTCAATCCAAAATTGTTAAGATCCGGACTGAAATAATTTAATTAGAAAGAATTTTTTTTAAAAAAAGACATGCTAAATTACTAAAAATGGCAATCACGAGTCAGCATAGGCTAATATATATATATATATATATATATATATATATATATATATATATATATATATATGGACATTTCAAGCGTAAGTTTGGTGCTTTTTTCTTTTGGTCGATGTTTTAGTAAGAAAGATACATATCAAAGGTCACGACCTTTGATATATTAGTAAGAGGATAGTAGTAAGTTTGACTTGGGAACGAGTGTGATAAAGTGATAATAAATTCTTAGCGTATTTTAAAAAATTAGATTCAATATGAAAATAGATTTATACTTAGAGAAAAATATTGAAATGAGAAGAAAAAATAAATATTATTTAAGTAGAAAAGGTTTGTATATTTAATATTCTAAAATTGTGTTAAAATAGAATGATATATGTTAAGTTTATAAATTTATTATTTATTTGAATATTTATACACTTAACACCACATTTTAACTAGAAAAAATATGTATATATAACATGAATAGTCCACTGCATATATGTATTATTCACATGGCTCTCGATTTGAAGGTTAGATTTGGGCCTTCAAGTTTCCCTTCTGGTTCGAAAATTAAGATTTGACAAAGATTAAACGCACACAAAAAAAAAAAAAATAACAGCCATTAACATTGCTCTGCCAACAATTAAGTTCCAAGTACGAATATAAGGAATATTCACAATTGAAAAGTAATCCCCATTTTTCCCCACAGCGACTGCTAGGAGGTGTTTCTATCCAAAGTATATTATTGAAAGGAGAAATGACCACTCGCGACGATATTCTGCATAGTGGGGTGGGGTCTTATTGCTGAGGTTTTAGAGATGCAGAATATTCAATTTGTCTGGCAAGAAGTAGCGAATTTTGTTCCTCCTTATCCACTCTTGATTCAACAAGCCTTGGTCATCCCTCTACTGGGATGGGATAGAACTTCATTTTGTTTGTCAATGTGGGGTGCAACAAATGACGGCCCTAAATGTCTACATGATTCCATGGTCAAAAGGGCTTTCTTTGAACTTTGATTCATTGTTTAAAGGCCCAAAAAGAAATAGGGTGAGCTATTGTGTGCTTGAAGGTGACACGAATGCTTTATGTGGGGACACAAGAAAGCACCATTAGACTTCTTTGATAAGATTTATAGAGACAAGAAGATCTATCGTATTAGGTTGAGTATCAAGATTTTTTATTTCAAAATTTTAAGTTGATAATATATATATTCAATAAGTAGTTGAATAAGATAATTAATTACTTTTTAAATATCCTTTCAAAGTAGTTGAAATTTTCAAACTTCAAGATTTGAAGATTGAAGTAGAATGAATATATGTATGTATGTACGTTGAAGGGCATTTGCGGAACTAAGATTTTAAGGTGATGTTTCCATGCACTGACCAACTCCCCAAAGCCCTAAAAAGAAGCACTGTAGCGGTAGTGTAGCTGGAGCTTTATCAATAGTTGAATATCACTTTTACTGGGAATCTGATTTCAAATATTCTTTATCTCTTTTTCTAAATATAGCTCCTAATGATTCATCGTTCAGTGATTTACAGTGGAGAGAATATGACAGAAAGCCTCCCTCTCCCTCAATCCGCTCCATTTTCGAGGTTCGGGCAAGTATATAATTAGCCACCCCCTAACCCAACTAGTAAACCGTAAGTTCCTTGCCCAATCTCTCTTCACTTGGCCTCTTGTTCTTCAACTATTAATTTTGCGCTCCAAGTACTGCTATCTTAAGTACGTACTGATCTCCTTATCTCTTTTCAATTTGTTATTTCTCCTTCTTAAGGTATATATAAGGACTTAACCTTAAGACACACCTGGTTCTGTCAAACGGTACTTTTTGTCCGAAACTTGATTCATCTCTTGACCCATTAATCTCAGGTGTAACATCATACCTTAGCTTGGTTTTTACGCATAATTAATAGCGGCGTTACGTTTGACCTGTGTGTGCCTATATATATATATATGTATATATGATTAGTCTGTTTATATATGGGATAAGCCAATGGGTATAGAACGCATATATCTAATTCAAATGCTTTGCTCTCTCGTGTAACAATATCTTTGCGGTAGAGCAGGCTAGGGACCAAGATGAGCAGACCCGGAGACTGGAATTGTAGGGCGTGCCAGCACCTCAACTTTCAAAGGAGGGACTCGTGCCAGCGCTGTGGAGAGCCGAGGCCCGGTGATTATAGAGGCGATTCTTCTTACGCAAGCTTTGGTGGGAGATCTTCATCATCATCATCAGGTGGGTCAGCTTTTGGATTCAGTACCGGGCCTGATGTTAGGCCTGGTGACTGGTATTGCTCAGTTGGCAACTGCGGAGCACACAATTTTGCTAGCCGCTCCAGTTGCTTCAAGTGTGGTGCTTCCAAGGATGAATCCCCCAGCGGATTTGGTGCTCACGACAAGATGTCCCGGATGAGAGGTTTTGGATTCAGCGGCGGCGGCGGCGGTGGCAGCAGCAGCCGCTCTGGATGGAAATCTGGGGACTGGATTTGCACCAGGTTCTTTCATTATAATTCCTTCATTCTACATGCCACAATACTATACACGTGTATATATATATATATATATATATATGTTCATCATTTATGATCTTTTTAATTATTTTTTGTAAATTTGATTATATTAATTACGGCCCATAATAATTAAGTAATGCAATTATAATTAAGATTGTGGGATTATTTATATGCATGGGCTTCATTTTAATAAGGTTGCCAGCTAATTAACTAAGCGAAGTGAAGTTTGGCAGGACTGGTTGCAACGAGCATAACTTCGCTAGTAGGACCGAATGCTACAGATGCAATGCACCAAGGGACTCATCAGCAGCTGGAAGCAAGTCTTCTTATTAGTCATTGAAGCTCCCTACCTGACTCTTATATGATCATGTCTGTTTCCCCGACCTTTATTTTTATCCCCCCCCCCTTTTTTTTTTTGGATGATGGGCAGCTTTAGAAAGATCATGGTTGAAGACTATATATGTAATGCAACTAGAGCTACATCATTTTGTGAGCCTTTTGTACAACCATGCAAAATGTAGTTCTGTACTATCGATCTGGCTGTCTCAGTGATTCTGTGTTTGAACAATATTATTCTAGCTTTTATTTTCAGTCTAAAATGACTTGCCACCTTGACATTGACTTGAGACATCTCTCTCTCTCTCTCTCTCTCTCTCTCTCTCTCTCTATGTGTCAGCTTGCTCTGGCAATGTTCTAGTCGCTAGGGTTTCAAGGCTGCTTGGCCTGCCAGTGGTCCAATGTATACTTTGTCCTAAAACTGAAAATCAGAATTATTAATCCTTTCAAAGCAATTAAAAGTTATTCATTTATGGACCACCTACAGGACATCTTTTGTTCAAATTAACGTAACAGAATCTGATCTCTTTAGCTACCAACAAACTGGTTGAAATTAATCAACATTCGTAACAGATTGTATAGTTAATAGTGAATTAAAATTTTAATAGAAGTCAAACAAATTGAGTTCAAAAAATTGAATGTTTAATATTAAAAAAAAGTGAATGTCTCAATTTATTTTATAATTAAAAAGGAGAATTTTATATTCATGTTATGTGTGTGTGTGTGTGTGTATTAGTTACTATTGTTCAAAGTTTTTATATCAATAAAATAAAAAAAATTATATAATTGTTCCACACAAACACGCTGATGAGAGATGTTGACAAAGCAAAGGGACAATTAACTTACTCCTTGATTTTTGTGCATAACTCTGACAGCTATTATGAAAAATAGTTACATTTGGATACTCAGACACAAAAAATTAACAAGTAACACAGAAATAATTTGATTGAGAATTGCTTGTCAAATTATGTCTTAATTTAATTCCAATTAATAATTTTTTATCATTGCATCTATGGCCAAGTCATCTGGACGTGCTTATGTACCATTTTCCGCGGAGGTTGGATGGTTTAGAACAGATCGGACGGTTTATAAACACCCCTAATTTTCCCAAAATAGTTTACCTGGGCTGCTGTAGATGTCATTGTCTGTGAGGAAGTTAAAGAACTGTTTATGGGTCTTCTTCCATTATATAAAGGTTGCAATACTGATGACTGCTGTTGCTGGAATGAATTTTCAGACGTGTATAATGGGTTTACAAGGCTTTTGCAGTGTACTCTGCCTACTTACTAGCTAATGTCTTCCCTTTTAATAAAAATTTCCCTTTTGTCAATACAAAAATCTAGTCTCTCCCTTTCAACGAAGTTGTGAGACGATAAAGCATCACATTTTCAAAAGAGAACGTGTAAGAGAAACAGGAAAGACCAAGATGTCTAATAAATAAGATTAAATATATCAAACAAAAACTTAAACCCCAAAAAAAAAAGAAAAAAAAGCTTGTCAACGCTACGCTTAATTGGCGATGCTTTGCTCTTTTTTAGGGGCAGATTTTTTTGACGTTATTGTCTCAGATAGTTTATTGCTTTGTTATGTCTTGGCTTTCTCGATGTACTGAAAAAAAGGATTTTGGGCAAATAAGATCGTCAAGGGTGTTGGAATTGGATTTTTTCTTTTCCTACAAGAAAAAAACACATGGATGTGAGGATACATCGAAAGAGGCAACTACTCATTTTAAATATTTTATTAATTCCTTTCGAGCCATAACATCATGCTAAAATTACATGCCGGTGGCTTTCCTATGCTGATTCAGCAAATGATCTCCGTGGCGGCTTGGCCCTTGCATTTGTTTAGGGAAATATCGATCGGTGTCTTACCTATGGGCTCGTGTTATAGCCTAAATGTTAAGATATATTCACATTAAACTTTCAAATTGCCTTTTAATCATGTCGATGTACCTTCTCATTAATTTTAAGGGTGTTGATGTTGAGAAGAATGATATACCATCAACAACAAAGGAAAGTTGCTTTGACTCTTATCGTGTTTGAGTATTTAAAAAGTTAAAATAAATTTCAGTGTGTAGATGTAGTAAAACTCTGAAGACAATGCATTTCTTTAGATGGCAATTCCGATTTTTTTTTCCCTGTTCTATTCTTTAATTGATAGATGGGGTTAACTTTTGATTGTCGAATGAACTGCAACCCAATAAGATCTTGATGAACATCTTTGAGGGAATAATTCACATAGGATTCCAGAGCATTTAGCTAACATATATCTTTCATGGGTTCCCTCATTGACCTCTTGAGTATGTTTAGCCTCAACTTTTTGTGGTCAAAAAGTAACCACACATTCATTAGTGTCTGCTACTACACTCCATTATATAGCTTTTAGCAAGATTCTTTGTTTCACTTTAAGGCTAGCTTTATGTTACTTCATAGTTCATACGCTTTCTTGATGTTAGTAAAGCAATGTACTTCCCATCTTTTTATCAAAAACCAAAAAACAAAAAAACAAAAAAAAAAGTTAATTCTGATCTGCAGCAGCAATATTATTGGCAGTTTAATAGATTTTTGTGTCAGGTTTAGAGCACTGCAACGATTGTTGATCATGAGTTTCCTATGGAAAAATAACGAGGATAAAAAAATAAAAAATAAAAAATAAAAAATAAAAACAGAAGAAGAAATGTACATTAGAAATCATTCAATATTTTTAGAGGTTTAAAAATAAAATTCACAACGGATCAATTTGAACCAGCAAATAGTTCTAAATGTTAAAGAAAAACAGGCAATAAACTTAGAAAATCACGTGGTTTGGACCACCTCAAACAAACGACAACAGCCTTGGTGGGTGCATCAATGTCTTGGCTCGTATAGATCCTACCGATGGAAGTCCAAAATTTTCCGACTTGGTTAATTTTGATCACGTGTCGATCTAGGAAGAGTTTCACAGTTCAAATAAGTAGTTGTCAAAGTCGAAATCAATAACAGTAAATATACAGCTAATTTGTTCATGACAGGGAAACAATTGCAAAAGCCAAATGAGTATGCCGTCAGTATTTATACATCACGAGTAGCCCGGGGAGGAGGCAGAGAGGGGGAGGGGATTCAGACGTAGGGTATTTCTATTTATGGATCGTGGGACTGGAAGTAAACTCAGCCTAATAATCTTTATGATTCACGCAATCTCATAAAAGCCTATTTGTCTGCACTCGTTATTAAGAGATCATATGTATGGACTGTTGCCGTGTCCATATAAATGAGCTCCCAAATGAAAAGAGATTCATACACCGTACTATAACTTCATTATTTTATGAACAAGCAGCAGCCGTCCATACCGGTACGTGATCGAATCATCAATGCCTCGAATTTTCCTTTTTCGAAGGAAGTTTTGGGCTGGAGCCTAGACAAATTTCACAGCTAGAAAGCACATTTACAACTTCTCGTGTATTTTGATCTTGTCGAGAAATCATTCACTGAAAATATTATCGTTGAATGAATGAGATTCAAAATATCAATTATATATTAAATTTGAAATGACTAGAAAAATATAAATCATATCTTAGAATAAAGAATAGACCTACTTATTTGTTAAAATTTATACTAACATATGCGAATAAAGTAATTTTATTATTATTTTTTTTCGATATCAAATTAAAAATTATTTAACAAAAATTTTAAATTATTACATCCAATCAAAGATATTATATATATATATATATATATATATATATATATATATATATATATTATATTCTAATAATTTTTTAATAAAAAAAGAAGAAACAAACAAACAAAAGGTTTGAGGGGGTCTTGCTCATAAAAGAAGAACACGGCCATCTTTAATCATGAATTTTAAGCTAGTTGGGCCCAAAGAAAAGCTGACAAAACTATACTGGGTTGAGTAAAAGAGTTGAAATTTATTAAACACCGTGATGTTCAACGGTAACAAAAACAAGAGGACTTTCAAGCCACGAAAAAATGACTGTGAAAGCTTTTATAAAAGTTTTCCCTTTATATCCTTACTTTGTGAGCCGAGCATGCTCAACCCTGTTAAAATTCCTCTTTTCTGTATTGCTTTATGTATCAAACGCATTTCAGTGGGCGCCAGCCCAATTTATTAGTGCATGCAGTTCTTTGACATGTAAAGATTTGGTATTGTTTTTTTTTTTTTTAATTAATCAAATTTGCACATGGGAGATTAAAGTATTTGGATGGATACCTGTCCTTCTGCCGGCCTCGGCAAGTTGGCAAATAGCCGGCTTTACATATAAACTTTGCTTTATCCATCCATCCATTCATTTTATATATATATGTTGGCAAGATATCTACAATATATGTATATTATTTTTAATTTCTAAAATAAAAAAAAAAATTGAAATACTACTTT
Organism: Ceriops zippeliana; assembly: GCA_037897445.1. Classification (NCBI taxonomy): domain Eukaryota; kingdom Viridiplantae; phylum Streptophyta; class Magnoliopsida; order Malpighiales; family Rhizophoraceae; genus Ceriops; species Ceriops zippeliana. The sequence continues at coordinate 2,684,090 of JBAPLH010000005.1, forward strand.
CAGTCCCGTTAAAAGATATTACATTACATTGATATTAGCAATATATTATATACTGAGTCTTTTATATCAAAGTTGCCATCCGAGCAGATGAGACAAATGTTTAGTTCCCCTCTGGCAACTGCGAGTGAGTCTCTTCTACTAAAGCTACCAACTCTGTGAGTCTAACGAACGTCTAGCCTTACTTTAACTCCTTGCTCGGCATTTGAACCAATAACTTATAATGTAAGAACAAGGTGTGTTTAATCACTAAATCACAATCAACTGTAATCAATATATCTGTTTTTCTTTTTATTATTATTATTATTATTTATTTTTAAAAAAATTGAGGTATGCATCTCATACTATTTGATTTTACATTTTCATTTTTCATAAGTCAATTTAATTGGTCGGAGAGCAGGTTTTTAATTATTTTCAAACTTCGTATTTTATCTCATGTTTTTATATTTAATAGCTATTAGATTATTTATTTTATTTTTCATTTATTAGAATTTAATTGACATGCTGCAAGTAAAATGAATTTTATTCTAAATGGATCAATAAATTCACGTCTTCTAATTATGTGTAATGATGTTAATCAGTATAGTTTTTCTCCCTCTCATATGTTTTAGAAGATATAATTTTCTGCAGACACATGCGATAAGACAATATTAATCACTCTCATTGAAATACCTAGCGTTGAAATATTTAGTAAAAGAAGCATAAAAACAATATTGGGGTGTTCGTTTATTATTTGCCAATTCAAATTGGCTCCTGATTGGAAAATAAATAAATAAATAAATAAATAAACCAAAATAAAAACGAAAAGCGCACCTCCAAATACAGGCCAGCAACGTGCCCCCCTTTCAATTTACGGAAACCATGTGGCCTCAAAGCGTTGGCCCATTGACCCAAATGTCCGATGGCTGTATCGTCGAATCGCGGATTACCAGTTGAGGGGAAAGGTCCACAGAAGACGTAATAGCCCGCTCGCTAAAACCACTGGCAAGAGAAGAAGGGGTGAACGGTGATAGCTTGTGAAAGCAAACTCCATTCGAATAACCCGACTGTTTGAAATTTGGCTTGATCTTGACTCGTATCGATCTGCATTATCTAAAATAATTAATGATATATATAACTCACACTATCTGAAATGTAAACACCTGAATAACTCGAATCAGAAATAACTTAGACTTGAATCTAATCCGACCTATCTTTTTGCTATCTCTAGATGGTAAGGTAGGGACGCTGAATCTGCCCAAGAAAAAGGATGTTAGAGGGAAAAGATGGATATAGTAATATTTGAGTTTCATTTAATGAGATGTTTTGGAGGAAAATTTTCCACAAAACTCGAGAGTTTAAGGTCATGAAAGACAGTCTCAAATGAAAGATGTGTAAATTGATATAGAGTTATTCCCACAAAGATGAAAGTCTTCATTATTATTTTTTTTTTTTTTACTTTGGTTACTCCAGTTTGAACACAAGAAACATTCTAATACGTTGGGACGCTCATCCGGCTGTTTGTTCGCCCCAATAATGTTTTACATCTTCTTCCACGTTAGAAACATTGAAGTAGGCTGATGATGGTGGGAATCGGTCATGCTGGTCGATGGAAACGATTTTGACTTCAGAGGAAAATATGGTTAGGAATGGATTGAAGCAATTGGATACAGCCGTGGCCCTATTTGAATTTGCATGGGTAACTGCGCGGATGAAAGGAGAATTGGAGCAGCAAGGCCTTCTGTTGTTGTTGGGGCCAAGGATAGGACACGCACTTATAAATCATAGAAGACTTTACAACAATCTGAACCATACATATCACAGGCCCATGACGAGTAAATTGAGTAAGCAGCAACTTCTGAAACATAAATCACGTTACAACAATCCGTTCGTACCTAAGTGTGAAAATGCTAAGCCAAGGATTTAACAATATTCACTCTTTCCAAGGTAATTTTCGGTTCCCAAATTAAAAATTTCTTAAAAGAGGTTCCAAAAATGATTTTGCAGATACACATACAATTCCAACTTATCTACCGTGCGAAGTGTCAAATAACGAAAAAAACTAAACAATCAAGGAGCTGAAAACTCATTTAAGCTTAGACTTTGAGGAGCGCCGCAGGGGTTTTGATATGGATCTAACAGGGGCACTTCTCACAACCTTCTTCACATCATACTTAACAGACGAGAAAGCACAGATTAGTGCAATCAATATTGTGGGGTAGACATAAACAGCTTTTGCAGGATCTGTATTCACTGGCTTTCCCAAAATACCTTCCTTAACAAGGCCCCAAATAACCAGAAGTGTCCCAAACATGCTCATCCTTGCAGGTTTCAGTACGCCGACCAGTGCTCCTGCTACAGAGAAGTAACTTCCTGCCAGAACCTGAGACAAGAACGCGGTAGAAAAAACACCCATGAATAAAATATATATAGGAAACTAGTTCTGAGACACAAAATTACAGTAAATGCAGCCATGGTACATGTGGTGGATGCTCATTAAAATTGAAACCTGACCAAAGAAGCAACATTATTCTGCTAGGAATCCCGATGAAACAGAATTCAAATACCCTCAGACATGGGCAAAGGTAGGTAAGGTCCCTATAATTACAGTTCAGCCAAAGTGTCTAAAAGTGAGCAAAACTTGCAATCAGAACATTTTCCATATGGCAACAATGAAATTGTAAGGATCCTAAGGATTGAATATGGGAATGAACTCTTTGATATCTAAAATCCACTTTATGCATTCAACTAATCTATTTCATCTTCTGAGTACCTTTGCAGGTATAAGGAAGCTAAACTCTTCTGCTTTGCCTAGCTTTAACTAGTTTCATTGGCAACTCAGGTAAGAGCAAGGAAGTTAAAAACCAAACTAACCACACTAGAATCAACCCATGATAACATGAATCAGTTTTCATGTCAGAGAAGAATCAAAACTCAAGTATTGATAAATATTACGGAAATGCAGAATGACACAGTCAGAATAAAGTTCAATCTCCACACGTGTATGTAAGCATACCAGCTAGTCAAATCCTTTAGAAAAGAAGTACCAGAAGACATATACCAATCAGAAATTTGACTTAATGAAATGACAATAATCTTGAGAAGAACTTGCTTCGAGATTCAACTTCATGGGCAATGATTCAGATTTGGCAATCAAACATAATTCAGGAGAGCAACGAAGAGCTCTATACCTTCCTCTCATAGAAATCAAAACAATGAAAGGGATATTAAAAGTACAAAAGAACCTCCAAGCGCTGTAGATCAGTCACTGCAGGGGCTTCCTTCACACTGGTCAAGTTGTAGATAATTAAGAGATTATCCCAGCTTGGTATACTCATGTTCCTGACAAGACCATTTGCAATTGCTCCAGGATAGAGAAGGGCTTTCATTACAGGAACAGGAAAGATCTCGCTTGCAATCAACTGAGAAGATGTGACATGAATCGGTGTTGAACATACACCAGATCTACAGGAGACCCTGTAAAAGTATATATCGAAAAGGTTATGGAAAAAAGAAAAAAAAGAACAGAGTTTCACATTTATGAATAAAGCTAAATTATAGATCAGTAATCTTTAATAGTTCAATTCAATATGGTTCTACTAAAAGTGAAGAAAAAAAAAAGAAGCAAAATGCGGCCAGTGATCAAGATAACGTAAGTGCCGGTAGAATAGGTTTAAAAAAACAGTACCATAGTCAGTGAAAAGCATAACATGTTTACGCTTATGACACCACACCTGGCATGCGGGAAACCATATGATCTGGATATCAGATTATAAGACACCATTCAGACTGCAAGTCTTTTACCCATATTTGAATTTAACCCATCATATTTTCTGGACGGCAATTTAATAAACTATAGCTGTCCAGCTGAAACCTCAACAGGTTTTGCTTCTTCCTCAAGTACCATTAATCCTTGAATGCAAAGCAAGAAAACTGATAAATCAAAAAATGTCCACCAAAAACAATTTCTATTCAATTGCCCAGCTAATCCCAATAAAATGGACCTCCCGGGGCTGGAAATGGACAAATATACGCAATCTTATCCCTTATGCTAATCTGAAAAAGAAAAAATAATGTGATAATCGTGCGATTGCTATTATACAGTAGACTTGTATATAACAGCAACAGTAAGATCCAAGATTGAATTCAGACAAAAAACCCCAAACCTAAATAATCAAGCAGAACGCAACACCGATTAACCGTATTCTTATCGTTTCACAATTTGGTCAAAGCTCAACAACGGTAGATAAACATTCCAGACTTTCCAAGATTCTAATATTGAAAAAGGCTGGATCAAGAAGGATTTCCAATACACATAAATGAATCGGATCTTGACAGAAAGATAAGGAAAAGAAAAAAGAGTTGTAGAAAAACGAACGGAAGGTTTCAGAGATAGTCAGAAACTTACCTGAAAAGAGGGACTTGGAGGAAGATGAGTAAGAAGTAGACGCGCGAAGCTGTAGATGTGATGTTGGTTACCCATCCCTTTGACGCTGTTCGTGCTGCTGCTGCAGGTGTGGCCATTATTTTGAGAATCCCGCAACCAAGAGACTGGAGAGTGAAAAATAAAAAATAAGGAAATATTAGAGCTACGTATAGTCATAAAAAATAATTACTTAATTAACTTTTTAAAATCAATTAATTAAAATTATATTAAAAAAATTTATTCTCACTCATTTCTCCTGTTCTCCGCAATGGCCCTCTAAAAATAAATAAACACCCCCACCCCCCACGGCGTCCAAAGAAGGGAGAGGGAAGCCTCGCTTTACAAACCAAAAAATTATAAAAAAATTAAAAGAGCAGCAACAGGCAAAAATCTATGTAGGTGAGTTTAATTTTTTTTTTAATTTTTTCTGTATAACATCAAGTAATTGAGCTTATTGTATTTCAATGCATATCAAAATTTACTACAAATACTGTTGAAGAATTTGGTATTTAAGTTTTTTTTACCAATATTTTATGTAATTTTAGTTTAGAATGGAAATTTTTGTGTCTTTTCAATTATCATTTTATTAGAAATTTAGCATGTTAATATCTACATTAACTTAAAATTATGACCATTTTCTCGAAATTTAAAATATTTTTACTTTTTAAATTAAAAATTTGCCTACAGAAAAATTTACATGTATCTCTAGTCTCACACCACTTGATCACTAAATGACAGCACTTGAAATAGGGATATGTGGTTAATGTAATGATATCATGTGAGAAAATATTGCATCAATGATGCGCTCTCTAGGCATTGCCTGATAAAGTGTAAAAATACATTACAATAGAATGTAAAAGAATTATTTATATAAAAAATGATATGAAATGTATAAAACTATTGTTAATAATATTGTTTTTATATATTAATTGTCATATTATAGTAAATTATAATGATTTTTTTCATAATATAATATATTTTTTTGTTAGTGTGATCTCATAAATGAGATAATAAAGATAACAAAAGTTTGTTAAATTTAACAATTCCAATAATTGAAATGTAAGAAAGAAATAATGCTTTATATCTTATGAAAGAAAAGAAGAAGATATTTTTATATCATTTATAGTATAATGTTCAATAAATATGAATATTAAAGATAAAAAAATAATAATTAGTAATTATGAATTATGAATATTACAATTAAATATAATAACTTCAATAATTAAGTTTTTAATAACTAAAAATGACTAGTTAAAATTTGAACAATATAATCAATTTTTTTTCAAAAAAAAAAAGGAATAAGTGTGGATCTGTTAGTTCATTAAAATTGCATTAAATCTATTATATTAAATTTAAATTTAAACTGTTTACATTTGCTTAAGAATTCTTTTAAATTTTTATTTTTATAAAATATAAAATAAAAAATTTTAAAATATATCTTTTATTTCTAAACGTTATTATCTTGAACGAAGGCCACAAGAACCTTACGGTTGAATTGCGTTGGAGATGCTTTGCCTTCCATTTGCATACAAAGTCAGGGCCTGGAGGAAGGAATGACCAGTTGATACCGAAGGGCGCGAGGAAAAGGCAGCTTCCCAGAATTAATGCGTTGGAATTATGTTCTTGATCGATTGATCTGATATTTACCGTTTTGTGTATGGGGTAACTTTAACTACTACACACTGTCAGCACACTAGCCGAACAGGGCTATGATCCTCGTCGGCCGTTGCACTACGGTTTGATAAATCACTTCTGTACCCGTCTGACAACTCAAAAGATACCATTTATGGAAATCTTGCTTGTTGTTCTTTTTGTTGTCCGACTAATGCTCCTTATATCTATTTTTGTCTGAGAAAAATATGGATGTTAGGTGGATTTTACCTTTTAAAAATTATTATTATTATTTTAAAATGTTAAGTTTTTAATTTAAAAACATTTAATATACAATTAAAATATAATAAATATACAATAAATATAAAATTCACTTTTTAATTAATTTATTATATATATTATTATATTTGTAGTACATCTTATTATATCTAGTGCACATTAAAAATATTACAACGAAAAATTTTGCAAAAGTCTTTTTCTTTTTAAAATGTGGACTCTACCTGCTACATCACCCTCGTGTCTATTTTTATTATGTTTATAGTTTTCTTTCAAGTATATACATTGTATTAAATGGAAAATTTCTTTCAATAGCATTATTTTATGAGCAAAGGTATTATAGAAAAGAAAAAAAAAATATAATTTAACACATTTTTCGATGCCTTTTGTAATTTAACAACTCTAAACGGTAACGTACGGGTAAATTTTGGTATTTCGCCTTTCGGATTTACCCACTGACACGGGTCTCGTCCCGATTCAATGCATTACTGTACTAACTTTCTTCCTATCCGTTCGATCAACATAATATAAACGGTTAAAAGTCTTCCACGCTTCCTTTCCACTGTCCTTTGATCCCGACAACTTTTCATGGCTCTTGTGCATCCACGATTCAATGTTTACTACCGTGAGATTAAACTGAAATCCAAAGGCTGTGAATCACTCTGCACAATCGCTCTGCAATTTACTTACTGTGACATTGATATCCCGCTCTTTCTTTGTCCAAAGTATGGCTCGTTTCTCCTCTCCTCCCTTCCTCCTCTATCTCTCTCTCTCTCTCTCTCTCGCTCCTTAGCCCCTCTGTCTGCACGTTCTGTGTTGTGTGTGGGTGCAGAGCAGAAATGCAAGAACAAGCAACTAGTTCAGTTGCGGCAAATTCTCTGCCATCAAGCAGCGAGAGATCTTCAAGCTCTGCTTTACATGTGGAAGCCAAAGGTGGTCTGATGCTCTCTCTTCTCTAAAAGTTTTAATTTAAGAAGAAATGTCTCTGTTTTGGGTTTTTTTAAATCATGGTTGGATCAACTATTCCTGTTTATTAGAGGGTGATCTTCAATTGCTTCATGATTTCTAAGATATTTCAGAATTTCCAGCTGATTTTTTTTTTCAAATTTAATGTTCACCATTTTTCTTTGGTTGCACCGTGAAGATTTTTGGACTGAGACTTGTCAATTATTTTCTAACGGTTGTTTTATTCCTTCGTGATCTTATTAGATCTCGAAATAGATCTACTTGGGATTGCAGAATCATAGGTTTTCTCAACTGGGCCGAGTCCTTCAAGTTAATATATGTTTTCTGTTTCCGAGAAATATTCTACGAGATTTACGTTAGCCTTTTCTATTAGTGCCTTGTTTCCTTTCTATACGCTAGCAGTAGTGATATTTGTGTTACTACTGTAGGAATGGAAAGTGACGAGGAAATCAGGAGGGTTCCGGAGATCAGTGGTGAGCTGGCTGGAACTTCAGCCTCTGGCCGAGATACTAGTTCGGTTGCCGGTCCAGACAGGATCCAGGCATCTGGGGAGGGTCCGAGAAAGAGGGGAAGGAGCCCAGCTGACAAAGAAAACAAGCGGCTAAAGAGGTAAATGTGAAATGGGAAGCACTATATCATGTTCTTTCTTTTCTTTTTTTTTTTTTTCAAAATTATTTTGTAAAATGTGGGAACGAGTGGCATTACGGTGATATCGAATGTTTTGTGGGGACAAAATTGGGAGAAAGATTGTTGAGGAACAGAGTTTCAGCCCAGCAAGCAAGGGAAAGGAAGAAAGTGTATTTGAACGAGTTGGAAACAAGAGTTAAAGACCTGGAGAAAAGGAATTCTGAGCTTGAAGAGATGTTTTCCACGTTGCAAAAGGAGAATCAGATGCTTAGACATGTATGTCTTTTTCCATCGCTTTCATATACTTCACTGTGCTGATTGTGCATTACTGGGGGGGGGCATTTTGGGTAAATCATGCTTCAAAGATTATTTGAAATTTGAGGGGTTAGTGTCTTTTTTTCATTTCTCTTGCCAGTCAACTCCAGTCAACTCTCTTAGCTCTAACTATTGTGTCACATGATGTCAAGAGAAAGGCAACCCAATAGAGCACCTATCTTTTTTTCTTTTTCTTTTTTTCTTCCTGTTTGAATAGCAGCTCATCATACTTTCTCCTGTAATTTAGTTTTTATTCTGATCTACAAATTAATTCGTTTGGCAGATACTTAATTTATCTATAATAATGCTTATGATTTTTTTTTCCTTTGGTTTAAGACGTTTATTTATCATCAAATTAATGGATATGGCCCTGTAAAGAACAGAATATTTGATTTAGATTTTGAAGGAGTTTTGATTATCATTTGTTATGTCTATTGTGATTCCTCTTCTCCTTGATTTCCTTCTCATTATGATTTATTTGTATGAGCAGTTTGCTGGAAACAACACATGGTTATTGAATTTGTATATTTTACAATTAAGAGCAAAGTATATTATTATTTCTGATGACCATGATAATCAGATTTAAATTGAAGAAAAGGACAATGGAAAATAAGATGTCATGAGCCTATTATTTAATGGGCCAGCAGGATGAGCCCACATCATCTAGCAAGCCACAAATTTACTAGTGATATTTGTTTTGGTAGGTGTGGAATTCTTTTCTTTAAAAAAAATTTTTTTTGGTGGTTTTCTTTGATGGGCCATAGCTACAGGAAGATTAGGCATGAAAAAGAATAAAAAATGTGAAGTTTTGCTGGATGCAATGAATTCTTGGCCTTTAACAGTTGCCACCATTGTATGACATGTGACCTGCCATGCTTGTTTGTGTCAATTACCCATAAATCACAATGCCCTTCAAGCTTTCTGTTCTTTCTGCTCCTAGCAATGGCCATGGAGTAAAGAAGCTCGGGCATGGAGTATTCAGGGATCAAACTAGAAATTAGCTTTGTTGTAGTTTATGATGGGCCAGTGTTCTTGCCTTATGCCTAATTTTGCAACCCCATCATATGTACCCGGCCGAGTGACATTATCAGATTCTGCATCCTTGACAACTACAACTAAGTTTGTCACAATCCTAACCTGTATGAGCTTTTAGATTGACAAATTGATAAATAAATATACAAATGAATATCCGATGCAAAATTTAATTGTCTGAGTTCCGTAGCTACAAAATACATAGTGCCAAAATCAGAAACAGTAGCCCATATCATATAAAAGCAACCACAGTGTTAACTTATGGCAATCAAAATTTCAAATTAAATGTCAATTTGATGTCCTGAAACTCAACACCAGCACACTAACATATTATTTGACTGTCTGACCCTTTACCCAATTCACCATGATTGTTGATTGAATTCGAAGTTCCAGCTTGTAAGCATAATGCTCAAAAATTTTAATTTGTTTTTCATTTATATTTGGTTTGTAGGAAAGTGAGAGGGAAATTCAATGTAAGGATGCTTCTTTAGCATATAGACATCATTTCTAAGGAAATTACACCTGATTCCAGCATGATTTCTTAAAGCATGTTCATTAGCAAATTTACATTTCACTTCTTTCTTGCACTGAAATCTACTATTTTTATTGGTTACGAATTACATAGATATTTTCTTGCAGATATTGAAGAACACAACGGCAAGCAAGAGAGGCAGTGGCAGTGGTACTAGTGCAGATGGCTGTTCATGACTAAGTCATATGAGGGCTATAGGAGAGACATTATCAGGGAAAATGTCGTGGCTGATGATTGAGCTGTGATTGACTCTATTGCATTGTATTACTGTAAATTTAGGACCTTTGTCAAGCTTCTTCTCGAAGAATGTCATTCCGTGGCAGTCTGGTCCCTTAATCGATTTTAGTTTGGTAGGAATGTGCTCCATGTCACTTCTGATGCTTTTCTTTTGGCTGGCCACCCTGTGCAGCAATGCAACGCTGATGGTTTGCGAAATCAAGTGGGATGACAGGTTGACTGATCTGGTGCGGCTCAAGTGTTTTTTTTTTTTTTTATTTGTGTTGTGAATTAAGGTGCATATAAACTATGCACGATGAAAATGAATGTTAAACGTCCATATTAGAGGATTGCTTTTAGGTGTTTATACTTAATACAAATATACTTGTTCCGGCCCTGGACCAATGCGAAATATTAACACTGCATTAAAAAGGTGCTATGTGAGGTTAGGGTATTGGTTTCTCTTAACTAGTTTTCTTCGGTCTACTTCTGTTGGGAGGGCTTTATTTGGCAATAGGTCTGCTGTTGATTGATGCATTCTGTCAACAGACCTACTGGATTGTTCTCATTGCTCAAGCTTTGAATTTTACGAATAATGGACATTTTTTTTTTTTTTTTTTTTTGTTTTTGGTACAATTGAGCTTACGATGCGCTTTACCTTCAGTGTTTTTGGAGTTTGATGGTAGATGTTCATAAGATAAAATGTTGAGAGAAAATCATTGGCATGATAGACGTATGAATTATATTTTGATTCTTACTAATAATTGGGGTTAAAGAAGAACTTTACCGTTTTTTTGGGCGGGGGGGTTACCACAGAATTGGAATTGGACCCAGCTAAATGAAGATGGCGCAATTTTGTTGCCAAGTGACTCGTTAATTGTCTAATCGGTTTTCTTTTTGTTTTCCCTCTCTTTGCGTGCTGGTGGTGGGGTGGAAGACCCACCTAATGGATTCCAACGGGGATTTCTTTCTAATTTTTTGAGCCAGGGTCCCGCAAGGGGATTAGATATTTAGACGCCTAAACCAAAAGTCGGGGGGGGGGGGTACACAATTTTAAGGGGAAGAGTGAAGAAACCAACTTGGCAGCTAGAACGGAGTCCACCGACAGCCACGAGAGTAACGAAATACGCAATTTTAAGCAACCGACAGCCACCGTCTACACTTACAGGCTGTGGACAGCAAAGTAAACTTATAAAACTCTCTTCCTTCTCCCAACGAATAATGATCAACGCATCAAAGATTGAAACGTGTTGGAAGATGATCGGTGTCCGTAGATCTAACACGCACTAGACCTCATGGTCCACGTTACTCTGCATTACTCGTGAAAACGACGTTGCAGCTTATTTCTAATTCTAATGCGGTTCCAATAGCTTCAGGCAGCTCCGGACATGCGTATTAAAATTGCTGTTCGGCCGAAAATTTCCGTTTTTTTACGCATAAACACTGGCAAGCGCGGCGAGCCGAGCCGTATTAGACGAAGAGGGTGTCTGGCCAGTGAAACCAAAAAGAAGCTTACCGAAAATATAATAAAAAGTATGTGTTTATTATATTTACTTATTATTTTTTTAATATACTAAATTTATTATTTTTAATTATTTGTTTTTAAATTTTATTGAATTAACTTAATTTATTATTTATATTTATACAGTTAAAAATGTCCTAAAACATACTATATCAAAACTAGAGACACTGAGTAAATAAAAGATAATTTAAAATGATAATAAATAAAAAGTAAAAAGGGACAAGCATCAATAAATAAACAGGGGAGGACGCGGGCAGCTGCCAGTGGAGAGAGAGAGAGATAGAGGCAGACCATTATATCATTCTTCTCTCTTTCACAGTTACTTCTAGTTAGATCTGCCTCCGTTTCTTTGCGAGGCAGACGAATTGGAGAGGCAGCATGGAAGCCAACGCGGGCATGGTTGCCGGGTCGTACCGGCGTAACGAGCTGGTCCGGATCCGTCACGATTCCGACAGTGGGGTTCGTGTCTCTCAGCTCACGATCATTGCAATTATAATTCGCTTACATAGAGATTCATTCACTTTTGTTTATTATTTTCCTTTTGGTTTCTTTGCTCGGACTGTGTTTTGACGGATCTGACTATGATTAGCTCAGTGAGGATGATTCCCTCTTCGAGCTGATCGATACTTCCATTTCATTCAGTTGCATTCTGGTGTCTTAGATCTACTTCTTGTTGGCCTTGTGGCTGTGAATTGTGAGTTTCCGTTAGATGTTGATTTTCCGGTTCAAATTTCAGTGAAGCAGTTGTTTTAGTTTGCAGTAATGAGTACGGTTTCTGGAGTTCTAAAGCTTATTTTTGACTCGTGAAAGTGACTCTTGTGTTGAGTTTTTGTCAGTTGTTGGGGTTTTTTTTGGACTTGCTTCGATCCTCGCCACCATTAAGTTTTCCTTTCATTTTCTAATTGAATGTTGTATGAGATCGACTGTTAGCTAAAGGGGTTTCAGTAAAGTAATTGGCTGGATCTTTTCAAGGAAACTTGTCTCCTTTAGCTATTGGTCGTTTTGTGTTTTTCAGGGCTTTTTCAGTATAATTGTCGTAGGCTGAGATAGTGATAGATAACTTAAGTGGAATTGAGCTTTTTCAGCCATCCTAGATCAGATCTAGTTCCAGAAACAAAAATGGTTATATCCTATAATTTTAGAATGCTTTTATTCTTTTTTTTTTCTTTTCTTTTTTTCTTTTAACAGATTTCTCTTTCCTAATCGGTCTTACCTTTCTGTTCTATGATTGTTATCTTTTCAGTTTGCCACTTGGTCTCCACAGTGTATCAAAATTTTAATAAATTTGTTGTTCTATGATTGTTATCTTATAATGCAGCCCAAACCCCTCAAGAGTTTGAATGGCCAAACATGTCAAATTTGTGGTGATAATGTTGGACATACAACCACTGGTGACATATTTGTTGCCTGCAATGAGTGTGCTTTTCCAGTGTGCCGTCCTTGTTATGAGTATGAGCGGAAAGATGGAACTCAGTCTTGCCCGCAATGCAAGACTAGGTATAAGAGGCAGAAAGGTTAGCTCACTGGCTGGTGCTTGTTTTTGATTCTATACTTTAGTATGTGAATTTGTCTATTTATTAGAAATGAGCCACCTGGATGTTTTAGGGAGTCTGCGGGTGGAGGGAGATGAAGATGAAGATGATGTTGATGACATCGAGAATGAGTTTGATTATTCCCAGGGCAATAACAGGTTTACACGCCGGTGGCAGGGTGATGATGTGGACCTTTCTTCGTCCTCTAGGCATGAATCCCAACAGCCAATTCCCCTTCTCACAAATGGGCAGCCGGTAGGCACATTATACAATTATGGTGCCATTATGTGCACATGGTTGTGTAACATGAATGAATAGATTTGTGAAGTATGCACATCATTTGTTCATCTATTCAAGAATGAAATGATTCAATCAATCACAAGTTAATCTGTCTTTTTTTTTTTCTTCTTTTTTTGGTTAAATCTCTGCAAACTGTCGTTATCCTCTCTACCTAATCTGCTTATTCTATTAGCAGGGAGAAACTAGTTGTGCTTTCTTTCATATCGTTGTCTTCTATGTTTGGCGCTGTGATCATTATTTTCACTTGGAAAATTAAGCTGAACCTTTTCTTTCTATATTTTGATTTTAAATGCCTGGGCATTTTGAGTTATTCAATTTTCTGTGGACTGATATGCCTCCTATTGCCAGGTTTCTGGTGAGATTCCCTGTGCTACACCTGATACCCAGTCTGTACGGACTACATCTGGGCCCCTTGGACCTGCTGAAAAAAATGTCCATTCCTCTCCCTACATTGATCCAAGACAGCCAGGTAATGGAGCAACCTCAAATTTTTCATTTAAAGTTTCTTTGATGAGTTTCCACATTATATTTTTGACTTTTGTGGATGTTAAGCTGGTCATTTCATCTTCTATAACAGTTCCTGTTAGAATTGTGGACCCTTCGAAGGACTTAAATTCTTATGGCCTTGGTAATGTTGACTGGAAAGAGAGGGTTGAGGGTTGGAAGCTCAAACAGGAGAAAAATATGATGCAGATGACCAACAGATACAGTGAAGGAAAGGGAGATATGGAAGGCACTGGTTCTAATGGCGAAGACCTCCCAATGTGAGATTCTTTTGGAGATTTAGTTTGTTTGCTTTGGGGCTCAAGTTGAAGATACCCCATGGGAGTAATAATTATCTATTTCGTGTTATGCATAAGTTTTAATGAATTCAGTCTCATTTGATATATCATTTCAAGGAGGGGTGAGGCTTGGTGAACAGTAAGATTACACCATTTTAACGTGGACGTTACATGTTTGAGAAAACTTCTATGGAAAAATAGGGTTAAGGTTATGCACATCTGACCTTCCCCAAATGCCATAATATGGAAGTCTTATGCACTGGTCTAGCTTTATTTTTTCTTTTCAAAAATGCCATTTCAAGCTCATCACCTTGCAGGCAAGAAAAATTACTTAAAAGTATCCTAGAATTAAACTGTTGATCTCCTTTAGGGCAACAATGTGCTTCCATCTGTGCATTTTGTCTCATCAAAAATTTTGCAGGTTGCTGTTCATTGGAGCCCATCATTTATTGTTTTGTAATTTTGGAAGTGTGTACTAAATTTAGATTTTTCTGAGAATGTGGAACTGTTTATTGTCTGTGCCTTGAGAAATTTTCTTTTTGCATTGCTTCCTCTTTTCTCAGGGCTGATGATGCTCGACAACCTCTAAGTTGTGTGGTGCCCATCTCTTCATCTCATCTGACTCCCTACCGTGTTGTTATCATTCTCCGTCTCATTATTTTGGGCTTTTTCTTGCAATATCGAGCTACCCATCCTGTGAAAGATGCATACCCCTTGTGGCTAACATCAGTTATTTGTGAGATTTGGTTTGCCTTGTCCTGGCTTCTGGATCAGTTTCCAAAATGGTCTCCTGTTAATCGTGAAACCTACCTTGACAGGCTTTCTCTGAGGTTGTAACCATGTTTATGAAAATTGGTCTTGGTCAATGTTAGTAGGGATGGCAAAGAAGTGGTGATGTGGCCTTGTTAACTGTGTTCTTTTCCTTGCAGATATGATCGAGAGGGGGAACCATCACAGTTAGCTCCTGTTGACGTCTTTGTTAGTACCGTGGATCCCCTCAAAGAGCCTCCCCTTGTAACTGCAAATACTGTCTTATCTATACTAGCTGTTGATTATCCCGTCGACAAGGTGTCATGCTATGTTTCAGATGATGGTTCAGCAATGTTGACATTTGAAGCCCTTTCAGAAACTGCAGAGTTTGCAAGGAAGTGGGTACCCTTCTGCAAAAAGCACAGCATTGAGCCTAGGGCCCCTGAGTTTTATTTTGCCCAAAAGATTGATTACTTGAAAGACAAGATACAGCCTTCTTTTGTGAAAGAACGCCGAGCGATGAAGGCAAGTCTTGAGCCATTTCATTATACTTGTATATGTGTATGGCATGAGCCAACTCCATTATCATACCTTGTTTCCACATTAGTTGAAGGATTCTGTGTAATTTGGTGTTACAGAGGGAATATGAAGAATTCAAAGTGCGTATAAATGCCCTTGTTGCCAAAGCACAGAAGATGCCTGAGGAAGGTTGGACGATGCAGGATGGCACTTCTTGGCCTGGAAATAATCCCAGAGATCATCCAGGAATGATCCAGGTATTGCCTTCCTTCCAAAGTTCATTATTCATGAGTTAGTCACATCAACTTACCTTGTCTTACATATGGGGAGCACAGGTGTTCCTAGGCCACAGTGGGGGACTTGACACTGATGGAAATGAGCTACCTCGACTTGTTTATGTTTCTCGTGAGAAAAGACCTGGCTTCCAACATCACAAGAAAGCCGGAGCAATGAACGCATTGGTTTGTCCTTTTATCCACTTGTTAGTGTCCTCTTAGTTTCAGTTTCTGATGTATTTAGTGGCCTTTGTGGAGATGCTGATAATTCGCATAAGATTGATGGATGACTAATTGTCTGTGGATGTGTGCAGTTAAATTTTGCCCTATACTAAATTCGCCTTCTGAATTCAGCTATCTTTATGTTTTATAGATTAGAGTGTCAGCTGTGTTAACCAATGGCGCCTTTCTTTTGAATGTTGATTGTGATCACTACTTCAATAATAGCAAAGCTCTTAAAGAAGCCATGTGTTTCCTAATGGAGCCAATCCTTGGAAAGAAGACATGTTATGTGCAGTTCCCACAGCGTTTTGATGGCATTGACTTGCATGATCGATATGCCAATCGCAATATTGTTTTCTTTGATGTAAGTCCCAGTTCATATATTAGCAATCCGCAGAACTTGATTTTTATGCTTCTTTCGGAATGGCTGATAGTTTTTGTTTTATTTCAGATAAACATGAAAGGGCAGGATGGCATCCAGGGTCCTGTCTATGTGGGAACTGGTTGTTGTTTCAATAGGCAAGCACTGTATGGTTATGATCCAGTTTTAACTGAGGAAGATTTGGAACCAAATATCATTGTCAAGAGTTGTTGTGGTTCGAGGAAGAAAGGAAAAGGTGGTAATAAGAAGTATATTGATAAGAAGAGGGCAGTAAAGAGAACTGAATCCACCATCCCCATTTTCAATATGGAAGACATTGAGGAGGGTGTTGAAGGTTGGTCTCTGAAAACTTTTATTTCTCTTTGACCCTTTCCCTTGCAGTTGATGTTGGTTTCATATGATTGATTTTCAGTAATTTTAATTGGTGTGCCCTTCCTGACTTAGACAAGATAATGGCCCAGCTAATCAGCTAGAAAAGTTGGGCATAATGTATGGTGTTAAATGTTCTCCATATAATCTGCAGGATATGATGATGAGAGGTCACTTCTTATGTCTCAGAAGAGTTTAGAAAAGCGCTTTGGCCAGTCACCAGTTTTTATTGCTGCTACCTTCATGGAACAGGGGGGCATTCCACCTTCAACAAACCCGGCTACTCTTTTGAAGGAAGCTATCCATGTTATTAGCTGTGGATATGAAGATAAGACCGAATGGGGTAAAGAGGTTAGTCTAGTATGGCATTTGGCAGTACATCTTTGTTGTCATTGTATTTCATGGTCATGCATTCTTCAACTGATCCTTATGCACTGCATCTTTGATATCATTGTATTTCATGCATACATCAACCGATCTATTTGTGCTGGCAGATTGGATGGATCTATGGTTCTGTGACTGAAGATATTTTAACTGGGTTCAAGATGCATGCCCGTGGTTGGTTATCAGTCTATTGCATGCCTCCCCGTCCAGCATTTAAGGGTTCTGCTCCTATCAATCTTTCTGATCGTTTGAACCAGGTTCTTCGGTGGGCCTTGGGATCCATTGAAATTTTGCTGAGCAGGCATTGTCCAATATGGTATGGCTACAATGGAAGATTAAAACTTCTGGAGAGGATAGCATACATCAATACCATTGTATACCCACTCACTTCTATCCCACTGATTGCTTACTGCATGCTTCCTGCATTTTGCCTTCTAACTAATAAGTTCATTATTCCTGAGGTGAGTGATAATTTCATTTATCTGTTGCTAGTTATTTTAGGAATTTATACCACCAGTTGTTACGAATGAATCCCTTAAATCTTTTCAGATAAGCAACTTCGCTAGCATGTGGTTTATTCTCCTTTTTGTCTCCATCTTCACTACTGGAATACTTGAGATCAGATGGAGTGGAGTCAGTATTGAAGATTGGTGGAGGAATGAACAATTCTGGGTTATCGGCGGTACATCGTCCCATCTTTTTGCAGTCTTCCAGGGTCTACTGAAAGTGCTTGCAGGGATTGATACCAGCTTTACTGTCACTTCAAAATCTTCTGATGATGATGGGGAATTTGCAGAGCTTTATGTGTTCAAATGGACATCTCTTCTGATACCTCCTACCACAGTCCTTATCGTGAACTTGGTGGGCATTGTGGCTGGCGTTTCATATGCTATAAACAGTGGGTACCAGTCATGGGGTCCACTCTTTGGCAAGCTTTTCTTTGCTCTATGGGTCATTGCTCATTTATATCCCTTCTTGAAGGGTTTGTTAGGCCGCCAAAACCGCACACCAACAATTGTCATTGTATGGTCCATCCTTCTTGCTTCAATTTTCTCCTTGCTATGGGTGCGGATCGATCCCTTCACATCAGGGACTGCAACAGCTGCAAATGGTCAATGTGGCATCGATTGCTAGACCGATTTGCCATCTTTGGTTTCTCACGAGGCCATGTCTTCTTCAGTTCTACCCTTATGTTGTACATAACAAGAAGCTAAGGCACTGCAAAGTCTTATGATTTAATTAACTTTCAATATTTATCTCGTGAGGGAAGATGGGATGGAGTTCCCCATCGACCCTTTTGTATCTTTTGTATTTTGACACTTTCCACGAAGTGTCGCATTGTTCAAGACCATTTTGCTAGTCGAGCCGTTGTCCTGGACCCGAAGATCTTTCTTGTCAGTTACCGTACTTGAGCAGTTCTGTAATTCTCTCTGGTGAAAAACAACTTTTGCAATTGTATCCTTGCACTCCTACCTAAAGAAGTGAAATTGCTGTTACTCCTTTTTGAGTTTATGTGGCAAGGTTGGGCGGGGGGGGCTGTGTTTCTTCATCTTAGGGCAACTCCTTTTTGAGCTAAATGTCACGGTCTGTCCAATTGACGAGGGCCTAGTTCAATTCCTTTTTGAGCTACATGTCACGGTCCGTCCAATTGACGAGGGTCTAGCTCAATGATTAACTCCGTGACATACATCTAAACGGAGTAGATGAGAGAAAAAGCTCATGTGAGGGAAGTCGTGGATCGAAATTTAGGTAGCTACAATGTGACATAGCAAAACGTCAGGAATACAGTTGTCGATGGGTCGGGCTGATTTTTTCTTGCCTGTCGTTCCTGGAAGTCAAAAGTACGGTTAATTCAGGTGGCGAGCCACGTGCTTTGGATTGACAGCTTTACCCTATATCATTTTGTTTAAATGATTTTTTTTGAAAAAAATAAAAAATAAAAAATAAAAAATGGCACCCGAAAAGAAATAATTCTTAGCTTTCTCATCATCAACGACGCTGATCCGTTGAGCTTCGCTAAATTTCCGTAAGACCCATAGCCTTATTTATTGCTTGCTCCTCGATCGGTACCCCCCCCCCCCCCCCCCCGCTGTTGGCGTTGATGTTTTAGTTAATGTGAACTTAAAGACCCACAGCCTTGCTTCTGCAATTGCTACTTCTCCTGCCCCCAAAAACAAATCATTCTCTCTCTCTCAACGGTACAGGGAAAATGCTTACGTTATTATGGTCTGACTGACTTCGGTAGGTGTTGAATGCGTTCAATATATAACGTGCAAAAAAACATTATTCACAGGCTACGCTAGTCTTAAACTCATTCGTTTGAATTTTCAGTCAAAATCTGACGCGGGACGGAAGCTCTAGAAAATAAATAATAATAATTAATATTCAATTGATTTTTTCAAAAAATTTGAATTCATGAGAAAATATAAATTTTTTTCTTAAAAAAACATATTGATATATTCATATAATTAAATTCCATGATTTATAAAACATTTCAATTCTTAAACTTTTATATATACACACGCGAATATAATTATAATTCAAATAAAATTTTAAATTATACACGAATATTCTAAAATAAATAAATAAATTATAAAATATAATTATAATATAATTTATAGATAACTAAAAAATAATCTTTATAAAGTATTCAAAAGCAAAATTCGTGGAAATTTTAGGCTATATTACCACTACTTCAAGGACCCTTTAAAAAAAAAAAAAAAGCTAGCTTGTATTAAGAAAGACGTTAGTTATGACATTAATTGGTGAATCTTAAAATAAAAGTTTAAACCCATCATTCGCATCTCAAGATTTTATTAATTCTTTACTTAAAAGTGTCCAACTATGTTAATTTTATTGGAGCATAGAAGTATCAATGAAATAAATTCTCAAATAAAATGGAGACAAAATAAATACCGATCTACTGTCAAATTATAGCTGACGCTACACTCAGACATTGTCACACTCTTTTTGGTCGGTCACTTTCGTTCTCTTAATGATCAAATTCGGTAGCCATCAATTTTTAGATCGTAGTGTTCATCGAGATTGGTGAGCTGTGCCTGTCACCCTTTCTGTTTGTTCTTTTTTAGGAGACCTTTTCTTGGTCGAAGGAAACGATTGTGACCGCCGCAGTTAAAGTTCAAATTTGTTCATTCTTGTTTAAGCGGAAACTGCGTGCTTATTATTGCCGACTAGCCAATATTTCCCTTTAAAACTCCGATCCCTCTGTTGACCACAGCTTCCATCCCTCCTTTCGGATTGCCGTTCTGTGGGGAAATTTCCAAGCTACACGTCCTGTATAATTTGTTGGTCAACTTGAAATGAATTTATTCCAAGACCGAAGAACCGGTCAAAACAATTGAAGTCAGCAACCCAGCTCTCGTGGTCTACCCTGCCCTGAGACGTAAAACAACCTGCCTGTGCCTCTCTCGCCTTCCCTCACCCCGAAATTTCCCCATTCGTTGTAGACAAGCAAAGCTAGCAAACACTGCACACCTTAAAGGGCGCTTTCACCGTCACTTTCTCTTCCACACCAAAGCTAAATCAAAACTAAAATTAAAGTCAAGACTGTAAATCAGAGTGGATGGCAAGTCAATTAGCGACCCAAGGCTCCTAAAAGTTAAAAATACCAAACCCCCCATAATCCTCCGGAGATGACCAATTCGATGGTGAGAACTTGCCAAACCCAAGTTCACCATCCTGTTATCAGTCATCCCCAAACAAACACTGGAATCAAAGAGAGTACACAAACGAAGTTAGGTTACTATACTCTGGTGCTGCCTTGCGAGAAAATGATAAGATCAAGCAAATTTAGAAAATGAAATATATAGTGTTGAAGGCTTCAATTAATATAGTTCCAAATCACAGAAAATGCTAATTCATGATTTACCTCAAAATCATGATTTGTTGCATCTGAGGCCCACAGTTACGTAAGCACAAAAAAGGGTTATTTGGAAACGATACCCTATGGCCAAGAACAGTCATGTTATCATGTCTTACAAGAACATATTAAGTCAAGCTCCACTTTCAATTCCTTCAGCAAGTAGAAATGAGAAAAATAAAGACCGTGTACTGTGTCTTGCAGCCTTCAAGACAAGGAAGTTCCTTCAGAAAAACACTCGGGCAGGCACAAAAAGGGCAGAATAAATAAATTCAGTATAGAATGTAAACCATAAAATGCTCTCTGTTTGCTGCAACAAAACTACTTATTTCTTTGCCACACCTCTATTCATCATCATCATCTTCTACGAGTATCCTCTTGCATGCTTCATAGCACATGAAAGATATCCCGGCAGCAGGAACCAGCTTCATGCAGCTGGGGCCCAGCCCTTTGTATAAGCCCTGGATCCCTTCTTGTTCTAGTATACTGGCTAGTGCATGGAGCACATTCTTGTATACCTGTCTTCCACTAAGAGCTCCTACCTGCATGTGCTTGCGAGCCACCTCAAGTGGGAAAGTTGCACTACTTGAGATGGCACCGGCTGCTGATCCAATTAAAAGGGTTTCAATGTTACCAATCTTCTCTTGCTTAAAAATTTTCCGATAGGCTTTCTGTAGTGTGTCATATGCAAAGTAATTGGTTGAAGCATATGGGATAACTCCAATGAGGCTAGGGGCAAGGCCTCTATAGAGCTCAGCAGGGCCCTCTTCTTGCAGAATTTTCAAGAATGCATCTCCTATACCCTTATAAGCACCTCTCTGTAAAATAAGTCAGCTCCCATGAATAACGCCATAGTGAAGCAGAATGATTTCAGTTTCTAGTTCAGGTTTTGTGATATACCTCAATAGTTAATCGAGTCTTCACCAACTCAAGTGGATACGTGCACAAAGTTGAGCTAACTCCAGCACAGGCCCCAGCAATTAATGATGCAGAGATGGGAATTTTAGGCTCCTCCCCAGGCTTAGGAGACAAATTCTTATTGACTGTATCATATGCAAAAAGCTGCAGATGCAGATAAATGTTGTGTAAGATCACAGGAAAAATCTGCCACCACACAATTCAATCAAATATGCAAAATTTATTTCCTGGGTTGTCTAACCACTAAAACATTGGCATAGCACATGATCACATGAATATTTGGCACTTATTAACTTCTTTTTCGAAACTCATTCTCTACATAGGCAATTGAGTTCCCCATGGATACAAAATATATTCACATAGCAAAGGTCAATCAACCATCTATTTGGTGACCCATGCAGGATCAGACACACAACTAACTTCCCTATTGTATTAGAATCCTAAACCTTTTGTTGTTTACATGGGCATACAGTTACCAATAGTAAAGGCAAGCAAATTTATGTCACAAAATTAATATTAACGCCCCTCAAATATACCCTCATCCCATCCAACTGTATGTCAGTTTATGGCTATGGAGGATTAATTATTGGTTCCAGTGGAATACAAATAACATAATAGAATCAACCAAAATGGTACAAAAGTGTGTCACAGTTTTAGGCTCTTTCAAGTGCATGACTGAATTGATCAACAGTACAAAAAAAGGACCATAAACTGGTTACGGACACACAACACAATATGGGATTCTCTCGGGAGGAATTAAACAATTCCACACTTTCAGCATTATTGCATCAAAGTCCAAAATGGGGACAAGCAAACTTGTAATGGAAAGCTGAAGACTTCTACCACTACACTGAGCTATACCCTCAAATTCTAAGAAGTGCACAATGAATGTGATAGAGGCATCTGAAAGATGACATGGCAAATAGAAACTTGGACTCCTTCTAGAGGAAAAGCTATGCAGCTCCATAAGCTGACGGATCACTGCTGACAATCTCAGACAATGAAATAAATCAACAAAAACAAGAACAAACAAAATAAATGGCATCAAAAAAACACAAGTCAAGAAAGACGTATAAGCTTCCCCAGCAGAGAGTTGCAAAACACAAACCATAAAGCATATATTTACTGGATGAACTCCCAACCAGCTACAACCATCAAAACCCATACCAACTGAATCAAATACACCAAGACAAATCTGATCAAGCAATCAAATAACCACAATACTATCTATCAAGTTGAAAAACATAAGGATAATTTTGGTACCTCTATGGCCTTGCTAGGCGCAACCCGAATCACATTAACCAAATTGCCTCTGAACAACCCCTTCCATCCATCAGTCTTCATTATATTATGAAAAACCTCAGTGGTCGTATGTCCGCTGCTCCCGACCATCAAATGAGTCCTTATAGTCTCCAGAGGAGCAACAGCGGTCCTTGACACAGCCCCAGCTATCCCTCCGCTAATTAACCGCCGTAAAGAAGGATTTTTAACCTTAATTTTTAATTTAAACCCAACCCTCTTCTTCTTTAAAGCCTCATCCTCCTCTTGAACCCCCACAATTGACAAGTACTTATCATGAAGATCGGCGTAGATGGACTTTGCGCTGCCGTTGTCACCAGAATTCGGGAACCCCATTCCCATCTGATTAACGCTAGCAAAAAGCCCTCCACCAGGGAAGCGTTGACCATCATGGAGGCTCCATTGAGACTCCAAATTGGAAATTGAGAGAAACCCATCTCTTGTATCATCAAATAACCGAATTCCTTTCCCAAACATTAATCAAAACCTCCAATCGAACTCAAAAAACAAAAGAATAAAAAAAAGTTCAGTCTTTCAATGCATGCAACGAACCTGTAATTTCAATCGCTCTAGGATGACAACAGCGACAGCTTGACAGGCAAATATTGAGCTTGCATGTCTGGGAAAGGAGCACCAGAGAGAAACCAGTAACAAGAGAGGCTGGCAGCGTGCGTTGATGGGTCCTCGGAGAAAGACGATGAAAACGAAGAAAAACCGGGAAATCTTAGATACAAAAGAGAGAGAGAGATTTGAGGTAGGTGACAGACGGAATCTCTCTCTCTCTCCGATGGCTTTTCTTGCGTACTATATATATGTTATATATATATATATATATATAAAATTCTTGGGTGGTTTGGGAGAGAGGCCGTTAGGTTAAGTAAGTGAGGGCGAAGCAGAGACAGAGGCACATTGACCTCCTTCTCGGGAGGCTGTCTTCGCGTCACCAACTACTTGGGGGGGTAAGTAAAGCCCGACAAGTGTCTATCAGGAGCCACTTGGGGATAGCGGATGTGATTCTGAATGCCTGTCACACTCTTCAATGCCCCTTCTCAGGCTATCTCGACGAGCAAACGAATGTCTCTGTCGTATCAAAGTAATTTCGATTCGGGCACCTGGATTTTTGTTGCAATTATCTAGATTTAATAATATATTTTTTAATTATCTTCAAGGTTTTTTTTTCTTTTTTTTTGACTAAGTTTGCGTATATGATTAAGATTTAACGTGTGAGCATGAACAATTCGCTTGTCATTGTGTTGAAACCGCATGTGCAACTTTTCCTAGTCATTTCTTCTCAAGGTCGGAAGTCAAAATACCGCTTAAATAACACATGAAAAATTTTTAAAATGATTTTCTTATGCACTTATGCTTAACATATGAATAACATGCTTAACATATGAATAACACACGAGTTAGGTTTCTTTTGTTTTTTGATATATTAAAAAACTTATTAAATTTTAAGCTATATAATATAAATAGGATTTTTTATTCTCATAAATTTTATTTTTAAAAAAAATATTAAAATTTTTAATTTTTAATTATTAAAATCTCTTCCCAAAAAAAAAAATACTAGTCCAAAATTATGTGTCAACTTTTTGTGTGTGTTTTCCTTTGGACCAACCTATTCTTTTGGCATTTTTAGAAGGGTGAGATTGTAAAATCAGGTTCTAAAGTTTGCATTTGCCCTGACCTTAACAAGAGGATCCTTGGGCCTTAGATATCTAGTGTTTGCTGCTTACTATTCCCTCCCCGGCGAAGCTGATTCCCTTGTGAATGTGATTGAGACCCTTGGACCATTTATCAGAAAGAATTCAGATGCCTAATA
This sequence comes from Ceriops zippeliana, assembly GCA_037897445.1. Lineage (NCBI taxonomy): Eukaryota > Viridiplantae > Streptophyta > Magnoliopsida > Malpighiales > Rhizophoraceae > Ceriops > Ceriops zippeliana. Next base: position 2,709,023 of record JBAPLH010000005.1, read on the forward strand.
TTATTCCTTTCCCAGGCTTCCAGCAGACAGGAGGCTGTGATTTCGTTGGGCCGATTCAATAACCAAATGTTATGGGACAGGATCGATCCAACAATCATAGGCCCAATTTCTTTCTTTCAATATTCATTGGCATGACTTTTCGATTACTCGATCCGTGCCACTTGGCTTTCTTGATTTTTTGCTTTTGTAAATTGTTTTTCACTTTTCCATTTATTATACCCCAGGGACTAATCTTTTGTTTTGGAATAGGCATGTAAAGGATTAAAAGGTTTTGGCAATTCCTCTTGGGAAATCGAGACAATTTTGAATCAAAGTTCTGGACTTGTGTTCATCTTGTTCCATATGACAAGACTCTTCGGGCTTTAGACATTGTAATGAAAAGGGTTAAAACCAATGTACCGTAAGTACTCGGCTTCTCGGTCCTCTAGTCCTACACAGAAGGCGAAAAAAAAAAGGGTAGTCCTGTAAGCCCAAAAATCCGTACCGCCAAGGAGTGGATGCCCCGTTAGAGGGGCAACAATGAGGTCCCCCTGCTCCATGAAACACCGTACAGGCGGAACAACCTAGTAACGAAACTAGAACACCAATGAGTGAACTGAATCTCCTGGATGCTCGAATCATATCCTTTTCTTCAGGTTGCAGGTTGCTTGATGGGGGCAGGCAGGGCTGTTCAAAAAGTTTCAAACTGCATGTTCAAATGTACGGGGAAATAAACATTCCAATTTGTTGCTTTCTCAGTCTTCCAAATCCAAATAAATTAACCGTAATTCCATTTCTTGCTTTCTGATACATTACCCTCCGGCTAAAACAACCTATTTATCCGTTAGCATATAGAAAAATGCTTCTTACCTTTTTGTTCCAGTTTTTGGAAGGGACACTGTAATAATTTTGACACATTTTTGTTTTGGGTTCAGATCGAGCCTGTGGTGAGGCCAATGCATCCAAATTCTTGCATTCGGCTTTGTACGTACAGGGGCCCTTAAGCTCATAATCAAACAAAAGAATGTTGTAGACGTCCATATTGTATTATACGTTGAAGTCTGAAAGACACTTAGACATAATTGATCAGAAGCCCTGAATGCTTTGGCTGCCACGGCCCTGCATCGATCGAAACACAATATAGCTAAACAATCGGAAAAAAAAAAAAGGCTTTCCCTCCCAGTAGAGTGTCATTTTTTCTTTTCTCTTTGCTTATTATTCTCAGTCTTTTCCTTCGTTTCTCAAGCTTCTGTTCCTCCCTCTGCCAGATATAAGTATGTGAATGAAGGAGATTCTGGAGAGTATGTTACGGAGTGGACGGTGCAAATTACTGTGTTCTAGACCCATTTTCTCACCCATTCCAGCTTAGCTTTTATAACGCCACTCCTAATGCATTCACCTTTGCCGTTCCCATGGGTACTGTGCGGTCCGAGGCACTAATGCGCTGGTTTTGGAACGTTCTCTCAAATCGTAAGTAATACTCAGTTTATAAAAATTAAAAATACACAGTTACATTTTTTTTCATCATTTATTAATATTTTCGTAATAAAACTAAATCTTGAAGGTGCACGTTAGATTCAAAATCAGACTCTAATATTATTTGTTACGAAATTATTATCTTCTTTCTATAAAAAAAAAAAAATACAATACACCCGTTATAAGATCTAAAAATCTCTCTCCTTTGCAACTTGCAACGTGACACTCCGTCAAACAAGGCAACCCTGTTCGCTAAAATGCAACTCTGACATTCCGATAGGACGCAAGCCTTGTATTGGTCAATGCTGATGGCTAGATTTGCTTGGTAAACCAAACCAACACTGCAAATAAAGGTGTGGTGGGGTTCAGGTTGCGGCCTAATGGTGGCATGGTTCTCATGATAAGCCCATTTAGCAAAGTTTTGATTATCCAACAGATTCCCTTTAGTGGGTCAGTCTTCTCAGGCTTGGGGTCGCAACTAAACTAGTGAACCGTGCGTCTGCTAATGACAACATCAATGGGCCAAACAGTTTAATCATGGAGGCCTCAAATTTTGTCCGTTTGTTATAAGAGCCCAAGTTCTTCGAGGCCACACCTTTACTTCTCTCTCTTCTTTTTGTTTTTTTGACCATTTTAGTGTAAACAAGGGTGCTGCTCTCCAGCAAGTGATCGTCAATTCTGTTGTCCGTTGGGTTAAAAATGTAAACGAAAGATAGATTTATTATACTTATAAAAGTTTAATATAAAATTAATTTAATTATAAAAAATTTAATATTAAATTAAAAAATTATTATGCTTAAATCTTTAAATTATTACGTGATATTCATATTTAACAGATCCAATGTCGTTGGCGACGACGACGTGCCAATTGCCCGAGACATGTGGGAGCTTTATCCTTTGTCAGGATAACCAATGCATTGCTTGCCCGTCATCCAATGGCCTATGGGGTCGGAGCAAGGACAGCAAGTCGGCAAACTTATCTTCCTGTGGTCCGAGAGATTTTCGTTACTACGAACTTGAAGGGGTTGATCATATCTTGTGCAAAGGAGATGGACCCAAGAAGCAGGCTTCATGCATGCGGCGACAAATGCACCAAGGATTGCCAGTGCTAGGGATATTTCAACCGCACCCAATCATCGAGGTGTTGGATTGCTTATGATCTCAAGAACTCTACAAATTCGGCCTACATCAAAGCACCAATTAATTGAGTTACTTAAGAACCTCGGCCATCATCTTTAGCTTTTGGAGTGAATTGATTTGATTGTTTCCAATAAGAGAAGGCATGGGAGAGTAAGATTACTCCTCCCTGCACTTCTTGAAGTGTGATCTCCCTTTGGTTTATCGCTTGTTAATTAATTATATTGTTCCTTTCCCTTAAAAAAATTCTGTATCTGTTCAAGAGCAATTTACCTGCCCCCCCCCCTTTTTTTGATATACTTCTTTTACTATGCTTTCATTTGAGATCTTTTCTGTTCATTGTCTATGTTGTCGTAGAGATGATAATGAATATGGCAGAGGATTAGCAGATAATTATTACGTCAATTGGTTGAAACCTGAAGTATGTTTGCTTAATGACAATGCATTTTTATGCAATCTGTTGAGTTCCCTTAATATTTGAGTGCCATGATGCATGATTAATTAAATCGTCCAAGACATTTTACACTCAACAAACGAAGTGCCCTGGTTGTCTGTGGGAGTACGCAATATTTCTCTACAAGTTTAACCTTTTGACAACTTCTTTAATTTTGGAGAGCTTTGGCATCAGCCCGTCCGAACTTCCCCCTTTTTAAAAATTTTTTTTTTTTTATTGGTTGTCTTTTTCACTACCTTGCCGAAAGGCCCAACTGTCAGGTCCAAAGATGCATATAAAATCCAACAGGCAGAACTTAAGTGATCTAACAGTACTTGTTATTTAATTAAGATGTACCAAACTATCCACTAGGCAGACCTTTAAGTGATATAATGGTAATTGTTATTTAATTACGATACACCAAACTTAAGCTATATAAGATATTACCCAGTGTTTTCTAATTATTTTTCCGATTTTATGGGTGCTTTGAAAAAGCACCCTAGAAAATTGATATCTAAGCCAATACTTGTCCTCTTTAATTATTTTTCGCTGCATCTTTAAATGACATATACCCAGTAGTCGTGGGTTGGCTATCCATATGGTGTCTGAAATTTATCTTAAAAGGACGTTTTAGATCTGACTTCTGGAGAAAAAAATTGAGATTTGTAGAAATAATAAATTAAAATACATAACAAAACAAGAAAGAAGCCCAAGTTGCTCTCAACCATCCTAATTAAAGGACAGTTCTAAAAGCAGCAGGGTTGCGTGCCCCAGCATAGCGTCCCATGAACACGACACCTTACGGCTTTTGTGTTGAAACAAAACAAAATTTTGGCCATGAGGTCTATAATTGTGCGAGTGAATGGTGAATAATGGAGACATGAAAAGAAAAAATTTCGGGTGGTATTATTTTCAACCAACTTATTGTTATTAGTAAATTGGATGGAATAAATTAAAAAAAAAAAAAAAAAAAAACTACTGGAGATCATCGTACAAATCAAGACTTCATCAGGTAACACACCTTCAAGCATCTAAAAAGAAAACTCTGCTGTCAACCGACCAAACTTGCATTTAAAAATAACCTAAATGGCAGTCCCGTCTAGCCAAAAGCTTGCTGTAGCTGGAACCATGCACGCTGATTGATTTTCTCAAAACTTGGCATGACTAAAATATAGGATGGCAAGGATGGCATCTTGATCCGCTGGAAATTAGGGGAGCGCAGGAAACACGATTCAGCGTTTTATTAAAGATTATTCATCCTGTTTCAGGACCAAGAGAACTACTGGCATGCTTAGTAACACTTGTAAGCAAGAAAAGTCGGAAGTAAAGCCATGACTTCCATTGAACACGTGAACCAAAAATTCAATGGCTAGCATCTCAAGCAGCACCGACAATGCACTTGTGATAAATTCAAGCCATTAGCTCTAGACATTAATGTCATTATTTGTAAATATAATTTCATCCATTATCAAAAAGAAATATTCAAGGGTCACATTTTCAGTCGCAGGAGTGTACCCATTCATCATGAAATGATCAGTATTGCAGTAGCAATAGCGTGCAGTAAATGGAAGGATATATGACAAACCGAATGCAATGGAAAGTGATAAGATCCACTTATCAGACGGAAGAAGAAAACTAAAACTTCTGGCAACAACATTCTGCAAATTCCACAATCACACGGAAAATATAAGAATAAATAACCATCAAAACATTATAAATAGGATAGGTCCTACATATTGAAAGAGCGACATAAGGATCAAAAGGCCAAAAACAAAACAAGAGGACAAAGAAGCACCATACTCGGAAATCGAGCAAAGAGAATCTCAAATCCCCCAAAATAACTATCAAACATCCACAACTAGCACAAGAACGCATTTGTCTAGAATTGAAGTTAATGAAAGAGCAAAAGAGAAAAGGAGCCAACTCCTCAGCACCTTTTGCCCCCAACACCAATCCCTCAATATCCTTGATCCGGTACCCCATTTGCTCTTATTAACGTACTCGGCTACTAATTTTATAACTAAATCAACTATTCAATTGAAAAAGATTTAGTCTTGGGATTCAGTTTTCCTGCCGTTTCCTTCACCTTCCCTCTCCTCCAACAACCTTCCAGCCTCCTCGTCCGCCTGCTGAGCCTTCTTCTGCGCCTCCGTTGCTTTCAATGCCTGCAACTTGGCGTGATTGTAATAGGCAACGCCCAAGAATGCGAGCCCATAGCCAAATAAATTAATGGGGGTCACAGTATCCTTGATAACCGACCAAGAAAAAGCAATCAAAAGCCAGTCCTTGACCACACCAGCCACATTCATAGTCAAAGCCGAAGTCTTTCCCACAAGCAAGAACACGGCAAGATTCAATGCGAAAGCGCAAAGAGAATTGGTACCAAAGATAACAAAATCGAAGTGGAAGCTGGAAGTCTCTCTCAAAACAGGGTATTCCACAAAAATCCAAGGCACAAACAAGAAAACCAAGCAGCAGGGGGCGACATAATAAAGAGAAGTGATGGGATTCAGTGTGATTCCTTTAGATGTGAGCAAGATCTGAATCATTACCAATCGGGTGGCTTCAAAAGCGACAGCACCCAGTTGGAGCAAAACGCCCCAGCTGTCAAATCTGGCCTCCCCGTAAGCGGCAATGGCGACGCCGAGGGAGATCGAGACCATGTTGGCCATGGTGTCGGTCTTGAAACTGTCCCTCTTAAACACGACCCCAATGGAATAAACAGCGACGGGCATAAGGGCCTTGAGCATCTGGATGAAAGAAACAGAGAGATAGATGTAGGCGGAATTGGAAAGCCAGAGGCTGAGAGAGTAGAGGGCGCCGATGGGGACGACGGAGGAGAGGTACAGCTCCCGTGACATGGAGACTGGCTCCACGAACTTGAAGACCTTGATGAGGAGGACAGCGAGCGTGGCGCAGAAGGACATGTGGATCATGGTGAGTGAGATCGGGTACGGCCAATTGTACATCTTCTTATCGAGGATGTACTTGTTGTACACGATCACCGTGAAGGAGAGGAAGATCCATACGGCCACATAGGTGTAGGAGAGGAGGATCTTCTTCAAAACGCTATCGCTCAGAGATCCGCCCTTGCCCATTCTGCTCCGATCGAGAGATGGACAGAAGAAGAAGAAGAAGAGAAGGAGGAGGAGCAGGAGGAGGCTGAGGCGCGTAGAAAAATCCTGGAGTGGGTTAGGCAGGGCTGTTTTTGGGGGGGGTGGGGGGGGGGGGGGGGGAAGACTCAGATGCGATGCGAGAGACGAGGAAAGAGAGAGAGAGAGAGAGTGCGGAGGATACTGGAGAAACAAACGGGTTTGTTTCTATTTGTGATTGGGTAATTTGGACAAAAGTGGAAAAATACCGCTTTAACTTAAGGGAGGTGGCCCTCTGCTTCAAGTGGAATATTCGTACCGGTAGATCTGCTCTTCATGGGCTGGGCTTTCAGTTTTTCACCCCTTGCTTGGAGTTTGGACGCGCACATTCTTTCCATTCCTTTTTTTTTCTTTTTTTTTTTTAGGTCAATGTTTATTGACCCCAAGTGACCCGAAGGGATCACCTTGTTAATACCAAAATCGATTAATTTAGATTAACTCAATACATGAGATGCGTTTCATACAAATTACACTATCCTTATCTTTTAATATACTTTTGTGACTTTTAAATATGATTATACATCAAAATGTTAAATTATATATATATATACTAACTATAACAATAAAATATATGTACTTTTTCAAGCTCAAGGATTATTTATACAGAGCGTAGTGCGCAGCTATTGTTACGTATTCCCTTGACTTTGTGATTACTGTTATGTAAATTATTATATACTAATTAGAATTAGAAACTTCACCCTAGTCATGGCCCCCATTTTGAGGGAAAAGTTGCGTGGAATACGCTGCCGAAGTCGGATCGATGCTGTGGCCTAATGATTAAAGATTTCCTTTCTGAAATTATTTTAAAGAAAGCTTCGTCATTTCTTTAAAATCAATTTTTTTTATCCGTTCCAATAGAAAGCCCCTATCTGCACTGAACTATATCAATCAAGTGCAACACTCGATGGCTGTAATTTTGCCAATGTTTTTCCTCAAACTGCTGTAAAAAAAAAAAAAAAACAACAATTGATGGTGGCATCCGAGGTTTCACGTTCAGTTTTCTTTTTTCCTCCTCTTTTTTTTTTGTTTTTTTTTTAGGGAGGTCGTTGTTGGGGGGGGGGGGGATTTGTTGGATTAGTTGAGCCGACCATCTTGGCACCGAGATAAGATTTTTGTCCAATACCCAACATGTCCTGCATTTGCTTTTAATATTCAAATGGCCCAAATCAGTGTCAATCACCCGTTTGCGATATGCCGTTGATTTTGTCACCCCTTCTGGCATTTTTTGTTGTTCGGTGAGAAGATAAAATCCTAAAATCTTTCTTCACAACGTCCACCCAATCGTCCACGGGCCTCTTATATTACCAAAAGGAACCAAGCGTATTGCCATTTTCGAATTTTCATATTTGCAAAATGTGGGGTTTGATGGGGGCAGAAAAAGTTCAAAAAAAAAAAATTGAAGTAGGGGGGGACTTTCAGCTCTCAAGCCCACGAAGCCCAGTGAATTAATTAATTATTGTTATTATCATTCTTGTTCAACAAATTGTAAAGTCCAGGGACGATGAAGGCATGGCATTTAAGGGATCCGCAGTAACGTGCGTTGCGGTTCCGTGTTGACCATTCCTCAAACGCGAAGTGCGCGCGTGTTGGATCAAGCAACCGTGACGTTCACTTTTGCCACCTTCCCACTAAAAGGGCAGGAAAGTCAGCCATTTACCGACTAGCGCCTAACTAATTTGTATTTGTGTGAGACGGATAAAATTTTGGAAATTTTTAAATTAAAATCATATGATACGACTCTTAAAAGGACGATTTTTTCTTTTTTTTTTTTCTTATAATTATTTTTGTTTGAAGGAACACCAACATAACTCCATCAGTTTAGTTAGAAACTCGGTTTGGGCAGAATGGTCAGGAACAAGACAGCTAAAATGTGATTAATGATTTTACTCGATTAAAAAAAAAAAGGGAGGGGTTGGGGATATAACTTCATTTGGGACTTGGGAAAATATTCACGTTTGTGTGACTATTTTAATAAAACCTTTTTTTTTTTGGCCCGGGGGGGGGGGGTGTGTGTGGTGGGGTTGGTCAGATGTGGATTATTATTATCCGCCGGTTGAACAATTCTGCGTTGATTTGGTAGCCCAGAACAGGGAAGGGGCAATATGTATGGCTGGCTGGCTTTCTTTCTCAGGCCGTGATGACAATTGTGTTGGGGTGGTGGTGGTGGGGGTGGGGGGGGGGGAGGGGTTGCGTTTGACATTTGAGCCACTTGCAGGACTCGGTTAGATTGCCGCCTTGGCATCAAGCCGTGTTGGTTGGTGGGTCCATGTTTGTCGTACTCCCGACGTTGGAATATGCATCAAAAAATTTCCGTGTGATGCATAATGATGGGTACTTTACCTCTATTTTTTTCATACTGTCTTTAAAATTTAGGAAACGGTGCTAGTAGCGTTTGAAGCAGTAGTCTAATTAATATTTTAATTCTTATTAATTTAAGTTTGAACATTTATATTAATATTTATTATGGTAAAAAAAATAAATTTATTAATATTATAATTAAATATAACAATTAAATTCTAATGCAAAAATATACTCACCTTAAACCTTATATCTTTGATATATATATATACATAGAGAGAGAGAGAGACGATGCTCATTAGACATATGGCCTGTCCATCATTATTATGACATTGATCATATGTCTCAAATTCTTCCACGTCAACATCACGTTTCGATTTTGTCGGTGGGAATGTTGATGTCTGTATATTGATTTGAGAACAAATTTTAGCTTTTTTATACCATTCTAAGCAAATTGGTCCAGTGAATTTGGTAACAACAAATATATTATATAAGAACATATTATTTATTAATTTATGCATTCATATACAAATAAATTCGTTTTTAATTTTTCATTTTAGTGACTTATATTACTTTATTCAAATTAATAAACCTTATTTTTATATCTAAAGATCCATTAAAGTTTTTAGTTGATTAAAATTTTATTTAATTTATTTGATCTTAAGTGACAAATAAATTAAGTAAACTAAAGTAGATGAATAAGATAATTTATTAATCTCATATAAAATAACTTTTAGTTTAGCTAAGTGATAATTTTTTGCCTAAATATATCATATATATTTCAATTTATTACAACTTCTAAACTTATGAAATCTTAGGCAATTCATTTAAATGATATAAATTTAGTTAAATGAAGCTTTAAATTATAATGTTAAACATATTTATATTTGGATGACTTAAGTAACTTAAGAAATTAATCGCTAAATAAAATTTTAGTTGTATGTTATGATCAAGAAAAATAACTTATTTTCAAAAATAAAAGCTTTATTCATTAATAAATAAAATTATATTGGTGTATTGAGTCCATAATCATTCATTCATAATTATATTTTATGCAAAAAAAAAAAGGGAAACACATATTTAATTCTAATTATTGTTTTTATATGTAATTTAAAATAATAATCCTATCAAATAAAATTATTTAATGTATCTTATAGAAATTCTAATCAAATTAGGTGTTAGTCTTATAATTAATTTTATATTTCTAATGGAATAAATCAAAATTAGTTCTAAATCTTTATGTATTTATTCAATGTAATCCTAAACATTTTCACTTTGTCTTTTCAACCTTATACTTTTACACTTTATTTTGGTTGAGTCCATTTTTAAAAGGAATTTAGTTAATTTGTTGAAAAACATAATTGACCAACATAATAAATTAAAAATCAAGAAATTAAGAAATATGCGAATTATTTTGTACATTTTGACCTATAACTTTGCATATTGGTTTAATATAATTTTATATCTTTTCAAGCATAAAATTACATGAAAAAATATACAGGAACCTAGAAAAACATAAATAAACCAATTTGTATATAACTTTTATTTTGATTAAGAAAACCACAAAAAATGAATATACTAATAAAGGTTATAGATTTAGTCAAGAGGATGAAATTTATATATGATATTTACTTTTTCTATATTTCATTTAAGTCAAATATGATTTTTAATGATAAAATAATTTCCATTAAAACACGTACTTGAATGAAATGAAAACAAAAGTATAGGACTAAATTGACAGCATAAAGAGGTATACTAATACATTAAAAAATTTATAAAAATTTAGGACTAAAGTGAAACTTATCCATATTTATAATCTAATTAGGAAACTAATAATTTGGTCAAAAGCACAACGTTCCATATGAGAATTGAATGACATTCATTTCTTCATTAATATATATATAAATATGGAAGATAATAAATGAGAGATTTTCTAATTAAATAATCATATTCTACTTGGGATAAGTGGGAATAAAATTAAAAATGTTCTTTTAATATATAATCCAATCTAATTGAATTACCAAAATAAGCCATCTTTGAATTTTCTTAAATAGTTAGTAACGTTTCTCCAGGCCAATCCACACACATTATTTTTATTTAATTTTATTTTTAAGAATTTTAAAAAATAATATTTTATTATAAAATCAAATCAACATTCACTTCAACATTTATTATCATTACTATTCAAAGTGGCAAGTTAATGGTATTTGGACATACTTTTTTTTTTTTCATTAGAATAAGTGTGAGTCTCTTTATAATAATTGATATATTTATGTTCTTGTCTCCATTCTCATTGAAGAGAATGTTTAGAATCTTATTCTTATCTTTAATGGATGTTGAGAATACTTGTCCCCACTTTACCTTTATTTTGATAATAAAAAATAATAATTTTCAAAATAAATTTTCAAATTTCAAAACATCAAATAAACACTAATTTAAATACAAAAGAAACAATTATTATTTTATATAAATATTTTAATAAAAGTTATATGAGAATAAATGAAAACATTATACTAATTAAATTTTGTATTAAAAAATAAAATAATAAAACATATAACTTCTTTAATTCCTAGTTGTTCTAATTCGAGCTAATTTGATTTTTTAAGAGAGGTAAATGTGGAAATTAAAATAGAATATATTTTTTTTATAAACAAAACATTCTTCATATAAAATATGAGAAGAAACATGAAAGATAGAGGTAAATGTATCAGTAAAATTATAATATAATAATTCAAAATTAATGTCAAGGTTAGAATAGGAAATATAAATATTAATCTATGACATGCTATAAATGATATTTTCTTATCATTTTATAAAATATATATAATTATTATTTTATAATTTATTTATTTATTACCATAATTAAGAATTTTAATTAAATTATTTAAGAAAAATATGTGAGCTATTCATATTATTTTTTATTTAAATTTATTTTAGAATAATTTTTCATTTGGTTTAAAGTATTTTTTAAATAATTTTAATTATAAATACCATATAAATTTATAAACTAAAACATATGACAAATAATATAATTTCATGAATTAATTTCTTCTTTTTTGGATTCCATATATTATTATTAAAAGTTTAATTGAGTGTTAAACTACATCGTAATCTTAGCTTCATCCCTAACTAAAAACATAAATATTAAGGCAAAGATATCAAATTCCTAGCCAATTTCTTTTGGCCTCACCTTTGACGGAACGGAATAAGATAGGTCCCTTGATGGTGGGGACGATTGTCATCCTTAATTAAATAATATATAATAAGTAAAAATAAATCCTAATACTATAATTAAAATTATAAATTTAATAAAATATAATGGTTATGGACAATTTTAACTCTTTAACCTTTTATTCTGATAAAATAGTAGAGAGAGAATAAAATAGAAGAAGGAAAATGAAAAGAAGGAAAAGTTTTCATTTTTTCATTTTTTGGTATGAGATATGAATGTTCATAAATTAGTTTAAGCCTATTTAATTTTTATATTTAAACCAAACCAAACCATTATTAGAAGTTTGAAAAATTTTAAAATTATAATTAAACTAATAAAGAGTGAAATCAATCAAACTTTTAATAGTTGTTATAAGTTAATTTAATCAATTTGACAATTTAAACCATAATTATTAAAACTAAAATGAATATTGATATATTTATTTTGTTGATTTTTCTGATATATAAAATTATCACTATCTAAATATTCACTTTTTAAGTATAAAAAAAATAAAAAACTAAAATTTTAAAAAGAGATAAAGGATAAGTTATTAAAAACGTGGTAACTAAAAGTTTATGAACAATGTGTCTATATTTAATGTGGTAAGTGTTAAAGGGTTGTAGACCATGAGAAATGATTATATATATATATATATATATATTACCCTAAGTAATGCCCTCATAAAATATATTTCTAAATTTTAGTAGTTTTTGAATATCTAAAATTATAATCAAACCATCATTATGCAATTTGTCTAAATTACGATTCATATCCAAACTATTTTTATCAATTCTACCAATTTTTACTTTAATTTTAGTTAGATTAGCTACATTGAACAGATTGAGTGGTTTAGGATATTAATAGGTTTAGGAAATTTTTGAAATTTTGACAATAAAAAAATAAACTTAACCAAAATTTTATATTACACTTTGAAGTGAAAATTCACATTTTATATTTACATAATAACTTATTTTTTATTAAAATTATTACACAATAATTTATACATGAATAAATTAATACATATGCATAATAAATATAAAAAATAGGTATATAATATTTATAAAATAAAATTTATGAATTATATATATATATATATATATATATATATATATGAACTCATGTATATATAGTCATGTTTATGCAAGTGTCCTAATTTATTTCAAAGTTAGTATGTTGCAGTGTTCATTTTGTGTTGTGTTTATATTGTATTTCTTAAATCAGAGAAAATAAAAAATATATTTGTTATAATTTTAATTTTATCCTCAAATTAAAATTGATGAGTGTGAATAAAAAAATTGGTATAAATTAGTTAATTTTTTTATTAATCAAGTAGAATAATTAATAATATTTCTTTAAAAAATGAGATAAATAGATTTAGTGTATTCATAAATTTTTTTCTCTTCGATTATGCAAACATTTCTCAGATACAAAATAAAACCAATTTTCCCTTTACCTCTTTCCCCTCTTTCAAATACGATGTAAAACAAAATAGAGGTTGAATCAAAAACCTTAAAACCTGAAAAATGAAATACAAAATTATGTATAATCCTAATTACATTTATCTTATCCATCAAAATTTGCTACCTTGGCAAATTTTCATTCCAATCTTGATTCAATTCATCTTATTTATCTAAATTTTTACAAACATAATGTGTGTGTATATATATATATATATATATATATATTTGTGTCATGTGTAATGTGTACAGAAACTGACTGATTATACTGAATAACAAGGAAATCCTATATCATGCCTTGAAACATGGGTGCCATGATACCACCACCATTCTGTCCATGAAACTTGTTCCAACTTTCTTCCTTTAATTAAACCAAAGTTAATTTACCAAAGACCAAAGCATGATTCAATCCTGTGGCCAACGTTTATGCTCATCTCTATCTTTATGCAGACAATTTTTTTTTTTTGGCCAATCTCATCAGCATCTTTGGCTTGGCAAAAAATATTTTGGAATTGTCTCTAAAGACTTAAGATCCAATCTTGTTCACAGTTAAAATGGGAGAGTGTGCGAAAATAAGAAACTTGCCTCGCGTGTACTTGGGTTGCATGAATTGGAATAATAATTTTTTCGGTACTTTCAAGGTCAAAAATGAAAATTAAACTGAAATCGGCAAAGTTAATTAACCCACACTGGGGCCGTCAGTGTGAGATGTATATAATTAAAGGTGAATGGGTGATTTTCACAAAAAGAATGAATGCACTGTCTCCATCTAAGAAAATTCTGGATGTAAAACGTGTATGTTAGTGCACGACCGAGAGGTCAAACTCAAAGATTTGGCATTTCCATGGAGGTCTTAATATTGCATCCAGCTTTGGCTTGACTTGGAAAATGATACGTGAAGTTTGAATTTTAGCTCCTTAGGTCTTCATTTTTGTCTTTCTTTGCAATCTTCTTCCTCGTCACACACGCCATTTTCTCAGCATATTCGTCCTGGACATCTGTCAGGTATATACCATCATCAGAAGAAAAAAAAAAAAAAAAGGAGAATATGCAGGGGGTGTGAGTGGGTTTTTCTAATAAAATTATCATCTAATGGATAGGTGAAAGGTAAACTGGGCCTTTCTTATGGCTCTACAAGAAATTTTCTATGTAGGCCTACCCATACTTGTAGCCAATTTCTCTTCTTTTTTTTTTTTTTTGGGTAAGAAAATGGGAAAGTAGAGGCAGTTTTCCGTATTTCTATCGAGAAAGATTATGTTGTATTTGCACCATACAATGGACTAGATCATTATACTAAATCTACAAAAGAAAAATTTCATGATACATAACAAGGGTCAAAGCCACTCTTAGAAAGAACTGTGAAGGCAAGAGTAGTCTCACCAAATGCTTTGGCGGGAATTCAAATTCAAAACTACATGATACGAATGAGATCCTCCAACCACTTAAACTACATGAACAAAGTGATCCGTTTTGTTTTATAAAAAAGAGGAATTTTTTTATGGAGGGGGGCATATATGCTCTCCTCCTATTTGCTTTAAAGACTCTAAAATCAATTAAAGTTTTTCTTAACCAAAGTAAGCACTAGAAGAACGTGAATTGCCTAGAGAACATAGAAAGAAAATAATGGATCTAAAGAACTTAAAAAGACAACAAAAAACTTGAAGTAAGTTTCACTGCAAATAAATAAAACTTTAACAACTAATACAATTTGAAGGTAGTCAAAATTGAAAGGAAACAGAAATTAAGCAAGACATATACTTCTCAAAGTTGTAGCAGACTAAAGAAAATGGTCTTAAAGGGACAACATTAAAGGACTGATGGACAAAATAACATTGGAGGTGGTCATAACAAGTAACAAGATAAAACTGATTATTTAAAAAAAGGTATAAGCAAAAATTAGAACTAAACCTTTTCATTTTTGCATTGCAATTTTGTACTCTTGAAGTTTTTCATTTCAATCCTTAATATTTGTATTTTGTTTTAATTTAGGATTATTTTGGATGGAAAACAAGCAATATGTTAATTATATACATTGATTGTACATAATTTTAAAATATTTCAAAGGTTTAAAATTAAATTTAAAAAATTAAAAATTAAAAATTAGATTAAAATTTAAATATGTAAATGTGAGTATCTCATTAATTTACACATATTTTGTGTAGTTAATATATAGAGTTAATAAATTAACCATTTTTCATTCAAAATTATCTTTAATTGAAAAAAATATGGAAGTTTAGAATTAAATAAAAAATTCAAAAATATAACACTGTAATACAAAATTTAAAAAGGTTTAGAACTAATTTTATGCTTATTCTTTTAAAAAAATTATATTCAAAATTGCATTACTTTTTTATTATAAATCTAAAATTATTATAAGACTATATAAAAACACTGATATATTATATATTATTTTATAATTTCTAAAATTCATTGAATTTATTGTTCATTTATTAACTAATATTGGCTAAATTAAACTTTATAATAATCATCTTATTAATAAATTACCCTACATATGGATTATTTCATTAACTTTCTTTATAGTAAATAACTTAATAGTAATATTTAAGTCATAATCCCTAATAAGATAAGAGGAAATATATGAATTTCCCTTCTATAACTTTATCAACCATCTATTTAAGAGTTATTAAGACTAAAGAAATCTATAAATAAACATGGGCATAGGGATTAATATTCCAATGCATAAAACATTAAAATAATCATGAATTAAGAACTTTTAATAGCTAACTCGTTACTTTTAACTAATAATAAACCATAAAAAATTTCTGTCTTGATAGCATTTGAAATTGACCACTTAATGTTAATCATATATGCCTAATTAAAAGTATAATCACCAGTTACCATTCATAAATTGAACTTACAATGAAAGAAAAAAAGTAGTAAGTCACAAACATTAGTTAAAGAGTTATCAAACAATTTAAATGAGAACTTATAACAATCTAGTGATTTGGATAAATTGATCAAAGTCTAAAGAGTTAATGATAAATATTCAAGATAAAATGTCATGTATCTTTTCTTGTAGAAAATGAAAAACTTATTTAAAGAATTCAAGAATAAGACTTGCCTATAAATAATCCAAACTTTGTTAAAAAAAAAAAACTTATACCAATACATCTCAACAAGTTTATCAATAACTCTTTTTATTTTTATCTTTTTTTTTTTTTGCAAATCTTTTGTCTTATTT
Source organism: Ceriops zippeliana (assembly GCA_037897445.1). Lineage (NCBI taxonomy): Eukaryota > Viridiplantae > Streptophyta > Magnoliopsida > Malpighiales > Rhizophoraceae > Ceriops > Ceriops zippeliana. Next base: position 2,725,368 of record JBAPLH010000005.1, read on the forward strand.
GGTTGAGAATTAATCCTTATGTTTCATTCCAAAAAAGCTTAACCTTCCCCTTCTCTTTATTTAGGGCTTCACTCTTTTTTATAAGGGATTGCTTATGACTTACCTTTCCTTTTTTTGTGTACTTATGACTTTTTTTTTGTACCAGCTTTCCTATAAAGGTTGTATAATGATTTATACTATCTCATATTTGTATGATGATAATAGAGTTTTATCTCTTTATAACTATTATATAACATTTTTAAAATATGTGCTCTTTTTCTTACTTTCTATAACCATAATTGATACCTGGCTTCCTTTCATATACCAAGTTAGTAAGTTAAGGATAATACATGCTTTTAACATTAATCCTCAATATGACTTTCTAAGCTTACCATACTTACCTCCCATTATAAAAGTAAAAGATTATAAGTTAAACCTTTAGTTTTAAAAAAAGTTTGTTATGAGGTTGTGAGCCTATGATAATTGGATTCCTCTTCTGTCATGTGGTTGATTAGCTTACATATCTCTTAGTTTAATCAACCTAACAAGCATAAAGGAACTTTATAAAGACTAAACATACCTTAAATATGATACTAATAAAAGCTTACATGATATACTTTTTTGTTAAATCATATCAAGTAAAATTTACACACTTAATACATGTAAGTCCATTTCTAGAAAAATATTTCTTTAAGAGCCCATGCCTTGTAGTGAGAACAACAAATTTTATAACTTTATTAGGGATATGCATATTGACACATAAAGAATAAAATGTGAAATAGTGATCTATGCTCACAAAAAATTCTTGGCTGTGGATTAAAAAGAATAACCTTTAGAAGAAAAAAGTTATTCTAACTTAGAATTAAACCATTTTAAATAGTAAGTGTCATTTGTTTTAGATTTTCATTTGATGAGACAAGTGAGAAGTAGAGGTTTCTTTTGTCATTCCCTAATAGTTGTAAAAGATGAAGATGCTTTACTATATCACTCCCTTTTTGTAGTTTTTTTCATATAATGCAATGTTTAAACATTTGAGCTATACTTAGTGTTAGATGAGTTCTTATAAAAGAGATAATAGGAACCATAAGATGTAAATGATTAGATTAATAAAATTAACTTTAAAGAAGACCTAAAAGTACACTTTTCCTTTTTGTGAACATTGATAAGAAATTCTTTATCTAACCATTTATGTACTTTAAAAAGCATAATTTTACTATTTAACTTATTTATAAAGAGTGACAAGCCACAAAAAGTGTTTTAAAGAACATAAATAAATTATAGTTAAAGAAGTATGATAATGTCAACATATATATATAACCTTTCAATCAAGGTAATTGTAAGAAAAAAAGTTGGCAATAAGCATTTGAGATTAAAAGCCATATTTATTTTCTACAAAACAATGAAAAGAATAGTTGGACAATTTAACAATGAGACATACTTATAAATTCATTAACTCTTTATTAGAAAAGAAGTCTTGTGGTAACACACTTTAAAGACTTTATTAACAATTTTTATCTTTATCTTTATCTTACCTTTCCTTTTCTTTAATTATGTTTATAATTGTAAATAACTTGCCTTAGACTTTTTAGAACTCAACATCTAGTGTTATTATAAGACACCTTTATTTTTTCCTTGCTATATCAAGGCATTGCATTTCTTTAAGGGTTCTTTATTCACCCTTTCTTTCTTGTGTACTCATAACTCCTTTTGATAGTTCTTCTATGAGGGGTAGATATAAGCTCGTAAGTGTAAGGAAATTGCTTGCATTGACATATGAATTATTGAGATGTTCATTAAAAATAAACTAAAACTACCAAAACAATTAAGAATAATTTAAATATAGTTATTATTTAGAAAAATCATGTTAAAAATTTTGGTTATGATTATATGGGTTCAAAAATTACCAAAACCAAACCGAACCCTTTTATAATATCAAAACTTTAATTACATTTTATTAAGGCATAAATTACAAACAATTAAATTGACCAAAACAATTTGTAATAACTAATGACAGTTTAATTGGTTTGATTATTATATTTGTTTGGTTATAATTTTAAAAATTTATAAATCTCTATAAATCATTTGATTTGAATATAAATATCAAATTAAGCCAAACCTAACTTATATATAATCTTAATGTATTATATTATTTTAAATCTACCAAGTGTTAACAAAGTTTTATCCTTTTTGTATCCATTATAAACATATGTTTTTCATCCCCTTGTATATCACCATAGCCAATTACCTACTTTTAGTCACTTAATAAGTTAGCAATTATGGACCTTACACCTATAGCTTTACTTCTCCTTTTAATGTCTCATGCTTACTTTGCACTTCTCTTAATGATTAAAGCAAGAGCCTACCAATCAAGCCTCTAGTTTCATAAGAAGTCTAACATAAGGTCAATAGTTAGTGATAACTAAATTGCTTCTTTGTTAGGGGTTAATTATCCTTCTTTCCTTTTAATTAAGTTAGCTTTATGAGCACAAGGGAACTTAAAGAGGACTAAAAGTGCCCTTAACGTAAAGCTAACATGAATTCCATATAAATTGGTTCCTTTAAATGAATTATGTTAAGTAAAACTTATATACTAAGTATATCTACACCAATTCCAAAAAAAATCTTCAAAAGACTTAACCCATAATAAGAACATATTATAATGGTGATTTTAACTTTGTAAAGAATAAGTTAAGACTATATTTTGAGGAAGATATTTTATCACAAAATAAGTATTTCATTTAATACTATAAAGCACTTAAATGCATATCTACTTTTCTTGGAAGCTAATTAATATTATTTTTATTCCTCTATCCCATATTTAATTAAGAATTTAAATTTTAAATTAAAAATTTTAAATATAAATTTATATATATGGACAAAGAAAGAGAACTTATAGTATAAAAAAGGTTCTTACCATTATATAGTACTAAGTAATAAGCTTTTTGATAGATTAAAATCTTAAAAAAATTCTTATATTTCAATTCTTAACTTTTAAAGAAGTCTAAAATGGAGATTAATTCAATTATATATAAGAATTTTACAAATTAGTTACATAAATGAAAAGATAAGCATATAGTTAGATTACCTAAAAAAACTATTTAAATTAATAACTTTTCTAGTGCAATTATAATTTATTGAATTTATCTAATAGTTATAAATGAAAACATAAATTTGAAACTGTAAACATAGGATTTTTAACTAAAAGTTAAATTTTTTAATTATAGAATATCTCTTATTTAGAAAATTTACTTTTCTTTTGTGGGGAAGAAGGATAATGGTAATTGAAATTAAAAGAGTTTAAAAACATTAAAATTACATCAAAGAATTAGATTTATGACAATAAATTACTAAAAGGATACATTTATTTATCACTAAAAATGAAAAATTTATTCAAAGAGTACCTAGGCCTTTCCAACTTTCGTTATAATTCAATTTTAATAATCCCTGCGCTCATATTTTCTAGCCCAAATGTGTTTGCCATTGATTCGAAATTTGGCAATACGTTGGCCATTCAAAACACGATCAACAGTTGTCATTGAACGCAGGACAATCTTTGCAAACAGGGGTTGCTCATTGGTGGTAGTGCTATCTTGCATTTGGATACTAACAACGCAATCCCCAAAATTTTTTGTAAAAAGGTTGATCACCTCCTCTTTTGTCACCGGAAACCCTCGTGAAAAGGTGAGAAACATGGTTCTATCATCTTCTGTGATATTGTCATAGGGCTCCCAAACCCATAACTTGTCGTCAGGGAACTTATAGTCCACAGTCTCGGGCATTATGGTGATGTTTCCGAATAGTGGATGTGGAAAGCCAGGAACAATGATTGGCCATAAATTGGGAATTGATATTGAAGGTGACGGGACTGCAGGCAAAACACGTTCTAGAATATCTGTAAAAATGCGAGAGCAGACACTGTTGAGAAAGCTTTTTATACCGTTAATTGCAATGTGCTTGTTTTGTAGGAAAAATGACAAAGTAATGTCCTTTCCCATGACCTTGGTAGTCAAAGGCATACCACCATCAAGCAACTTAGGAAGCGTATTGAATTCAAGAACCTTGAGGGATAAACCAGCTTCATCAGCCAACTCATTCACTAACGGATCCGGCAATTCACCCATTTTCATTATTACGTTCGGGTAACCCATCTGCTCTAGCCATAACCATAGTGCCATAAGCAACAAAGACTCAGCTGGCTCTCGCATCAAAGTGATAACCAATCGAGAGAATATCGCTCTATCTATGCTATGAAAGATGGCAAGCTCAAAACAACTGATGTTAGTACTAGTCGAAGCCATTATGTGAATGGTGATTGATACTTTCGTGTCTAAAAGTGAGAGAGATAGAGATAGAGATAAAGGTGAAGCAAGTGAGGAAACAAAAATAAGATGATAGGTAGAAATATAGATGACTTGTATTAACAGAAAACTGCTTTAAATACTGATATCAAATATAGTTGTCAATATTTTTAATTTTTTACCTTTTATTTCTTCTCATTATGCAAATATTCTCTTAATTATGCTATTACTACTCAAAGTTAGGCCTTACTTTTATTTTACTCTTTTTTTGGCAAAAAATTTCACCTCACCTTTAAATATATTAATTAAATTTATTTTTCATTTAGCAAACATGCCTACTAGTTATATGCTTTAGATAAATATCTCTTAGATTTAAAAGCTAATATTGGTTTTCTTAGTTTAGTGGTGTATCATGACTTTACATAAACTAAGTTATTTGATACTTAGTCCAACTAACTCTTTAATTGACAACTAAGTAACCCTTTTCTTAACAAGACTTTCTCATAATGAATAATGGAGAATGCAATAGACAAATTTAACATATGAAAAGTCGAGAAAGATTAGGAAAAAATGTCTTTTAGCTCTCAAACAAATTTTACAAGTGTTATTCGACACTTAGAATTGAATTATCTATAATTCTTTACCTTTAAAACAACATCAATTTCATTTATTGATTATATGTTATAAACAATATAAAAACATTATTGATCACACTCTCTTAACTTTATTTGTATTTTTGTGTAAAAGCATTAAAAGGCATGAGGGGAAAAGGATTAATTTGAGATATAATTGAAATACTCAAAAGAGAAGAAGATGATCAAATTGATAAAAGATGGACATGATATAAAGGAGAAGAGTGAAAAATAAAATATAGAAAGAGGGAATTGGTTCTAAAAAAGAAGATAAAGGGAACAAGTATAACATTTGTTTTAAATATTTTAAATTTTTTGGATGTAGGCTAATTTTTTGAAGGTTTTCATTTTAGTCCTAAATGTTTATATTTCATTTCAATTTATAATAATTTTATTAAAAAATTATCAGTTCATTAACTTTATACATTGATTGTATAGAGTTAAATAAATTTAAAATTTTTAGACTTAATTAAATAACTTTTAAAATTTTAAGATTAATTTAAAAGGTAAAATACATCAAATATGCATACATATTTTATATAATTAATGTACAAAAATAACAATTTCACCATATTTTATACAAAAATATTTTAAATTGAAATAAAGTATAAACATTGCAGATTGGACTAAAAAATTCAAAATAAAAATTATATTATAAAAATAAAGAAAATTTTGAGATTAATTTTTTATTTGTATGAAAAAATATCTTGAGTTTTAATTTAAGAAGGAAGAAAAAGAAAGCAGGTGGCTTTGGATAATGACAATGATTAATGTACTTTTACCTTCGTAATGTTAATTATTTTTTGAATCCGTTACTAGATAACGAGAGATGGGTAGGAGTCCAAAATAATTCCGAGGAAAAAGACGAAAGAAGATGAGGTTGTGACTACGGTAGCAAATGACGTAGCTCAATCAAACTAAGCATCTTCGTTTGCTTTCAATGTCTCATAATAATAGAAATTAATTTTTTCGATTTGATAATTTTGTAATGCAAGTAGCAATTTGTTGTTCAAATGGCATGACACGTGCCATTTACTTCGTGTCACGTTTGTCAGAGTCATTGATGTTTTAAGGAATATATTTTTGGTATTAAACGTAAAAGTTCAGTATTTACTAATCGAATATCAAGTCCATGTTGTAATTGCACCCCCCCCAAAAAAAAAAAAAGAAAAAGGAAAAAGGATACTTCGACCATGGAAACCAAATCCCTAATGTGGCCATTTTCTTTTAAGGGTTATGATAAAATTTATATTTGGGATTCATTGAATCATAAGGGTGGTAGCTTTCTGATATCCTGTGTCTCCCACATCCCCCACTCAAGGATTCAGATCTAACATATCCAAAATGGATGCTTTTAACTGTGAGCATATTCTTGAAAATTTTTTAAGCACATTCGATTATGAAATTAAGACATTTTGATGGTAAAACTATTTTACGTACAAAATTTAGTATATATTTTTTTTGTCATTGACTTAAATTTAAGCCTATAAAATTACGTTTTAAAGATTAATAAAAGCATATTAACAAATTTCAAATTTGGTACATTGTAATCGAATGTAAGAGAAATTTACTTTGAATAGATGGTAGGCTTTTTATATAAAAAGAAGTTAAATTAATGCGTCAACAAATAATTCTTATATTAAAGTTGTATGAATAATTATTAATATTTTATTTTTAGTTAGAGAGAGAGAGAGAGAGAGGGGGGGGGGTTGGGGTGGGGTCATCTGATTTACTGGATGATATTCCTCGGAGCCCTTCTGGTGACATTTACCCGCGGAATGTTGAAAAAGTCTCAAGCCATTATACCCGCTACCAAAAAAATCCCACCTAGCAGAAGACAAACAGAGACAAAATGGACTAGAAATCCAGATTCCTACACTTCTGGCTATCATCCCCTACCAATCCATCACCACACTACGGCATATAAAGAAGCCCCGCAAAAAACTCGGACTACACACCATCATGACCAAAGCTATCGACTCCTCCTCCCTCCCAACGCCCCATCTTAGCCAATGTGTCTGTGAACCCGTCAGATTCTGCTGCTGAAAACATAAATGCTCTCTCGCATGGACTTCTACCCATGTAATTCAACTGAGCTAATTGCAACCTTTTAATTTATTACTCCTTGCCCCCCCCCCCCCCCGGTTGACACCACCGTATAATAGCTTCTTCAATCACTTTTAACTGTGTCTTTTCCGGGCTTGCTAATACTAGCGCCCTTTTTGAAAAGCAAAATGCCGTACTCCTTCGCTGCCATATGACCCTTTGACACTCTCCCAATTCCTGTGGATCCAATGTTCCCAATTCGCTTTTAACCAACCATATCAATGTCACCCAATCGCATCGCAAACATTTTCAACACAAATTCTTTTTTTTATTTATTTCTTTTTTTTTTCTCTAAACACACCTCATTGCGTGCTAACTGTATTGACCAAAAAAATGAATAAAACCCACCAACTCATAATTTTGTAGATGTAGAGTTCAAAAGAGAGGTCATGGAAGAAGAACTCGCCGTTCACTTCTACCCTTGCTACCTAGGATGACTTTATACTCCCAACACCTCAATAAAATGTAAAAATAAATGGGTCGCGGCTCTCTTACATTGATTACATATTCCATCAGCAAATTACTAATGAAAGACCTTGACCTTTGGAGCCATTCGGTCCAGACTACGATTGGTCCACTCTTCGTCCACCATAACACTAGAAAATTTACAGTACAGCGAAATTCTCATGCTCCTCCTACACCAATCTATCCTGCTCATTCTCGACAAATTAATTTCTTTGATGATCCTTTTAAACTCATAATACCTTTTTCCCTTTCCCAATCAAGAAAGATAGTCGCCACCTCTTGTCCCATACCCAACGCGTCCCCATCTCCGAAAAGTCACCGACGGTCACTCCATAAAGATGGGAAAAGCATATACATCCTTGGCGATCTAATACGACAGACATCATGCCTAACACCTAGCTTAGCTGCTCCAGAAATCCACCTCGCTATCATTCCCAATAACGTTCCTGAAATTGGCTTTGATCATCCTGATATGTTTCACTCCCTCAATCAGCCAAAAATTCTCCACCTATAAGAGACATACTACAGGAATTAGTTCTTTATATTGTCCAATCACCGTAACTAACCTTATCATCCTAGCCCACATGGCTCCCGTCTCCCTCACCGCTTCCCAGTCTCCAAAACCATTTGATTAATAACTCACCATTTCTATCCCCTCCTTCCATCCAAACCATCCCAACGTTTCTTCGAGCACACCAACATACGAGACTTCTAGGCCTCCATAAGTTGCACATTTAAAAGTATGAAGGCTACATTCCTACCCAATATTATCAAAAATGTACTTAGAAGACAATAATTATGTGATTGATTAATTCAGATATTTTACTCAACAATTTAATTCATTCCAAAACCCGCTCATATCACATCTGGTCATCATTTGAAATGCAAATGGTGCATCCTCATCATTACGCTCTATGTTGACAAAATATCATGCACATAAACCCAAATTCGGGCACCCGACACCAACCCAAAGTCCATGTCCCGGGCGTGCAGGCAGAGGAAACTTCCCCCAAAACACCACATTCCCAACAGAATGACGGACAAACCCAAAAGAACAAAGTGGGGCATAAATAATGGCAATGCAATCACATGATAGTTGCAACACAGTACCAACAACAGAAGCACAGAACACAAGACACTGACAAAACAACCGAAAATCCAACAAGCCAGATTATTTCCTACGAGTCAGGGTAAACGGTGGTCATAAATATGGAGGACTCCAATCACTAAGAAGTTCCTAAACAATGGCCGAAACAGACAATAAATTTAAACAATGCAATTGCAAGGGAACCACCATGACTCTGGAATTAGAAAAGCCCTAACCATACAACAATTAAACATTAATTTTAAGGATTTGATGAAGCCATCAACAAATGGCCAATAGAAACAGGCATGAAACCCATATTAAAAACACAACACATATTGGGCATAAATATCTACCAATTCTACGTCAACCAAAGACATGCTCAGATATCAAATATTATGCTACGTCATCGACCAACTAAATTACCTATGCCACAAATATAGTAAAAGTTCCATAAGAAAATCTAGCAAAGTCTAGCAACTCACTCAGCAGTACTCAGGGCTAAAATAACTCTTAAGTTCATAACCGATGGGTACATCATATCCCTCTCAAAGCCATCAATATTCCCCATTAGAATGTGTCCCAAACTAAGCACACCACTCATGAGATCCTTTCCCCTCTAAGCTTAAAGTTGCCAATCCAATCTTTGCTACGATGGCACTTCACTACGATGGCACTGCATATATCCAAATATTTGAATAATGAGTAAAATTCCAACATAATTATACAATAACAAAGTTACAATTTAAAAATAATCATGTAAAGGTAAAAGCCATGAAAGTCCTAACCCACGCCCCAAACCAACCCAACCCAGGATACCTAAAAAATAAAAAACCGAAAAAAAAAAAGGAAAAAAACAGGGTGTCTTTTTAATTAGATTGGAATGCATGCATTTGTCTCACAATACAAATTGACTCTCAGATTCTCTTAATTAAGAGTATGAGATAAATCTATGGAAATTACCGAAATGGCAAAACAATATGTAGTACCAGGGAATTCTACGGACTCTCAATCTTGCATGAGATTATGTGATATAAAAAAGCATGCCCTCTTATGTTGCTTAGAATAACTTACTGTATGTGGATGTGTCAATCTGCTCAGGAAGCTCCTTTATATCCACCTCAAACCTCTCTTGTACCTGAAAAAACAGCACTTTAGAGCTGCAGGATATAACAAAGTAGCACGAGCAGGTTCAATAAGCAAAATTTTAAGACCTGGTTCAGGACATCAGAGTCAGATGCGGATGAAACAAATGTAATAGCAAGTCCCTTTGTGCCAAACCTCCCAGCTCTACCAACCTGTCAACAAGTCAATGACTCATTGAAAAAAAACAGAAAGAAAAAAAGAAAGGCACTATCATTAATATGCTGAAAAAAGTAAATGAAGCTACCCTGTGTAGGTATGTGTCAGCAGAGTCTGGCATGTCATAGTTGATGACAATGTTGACCCGTTCAATATCAATTCCCCGGCCAACCAAATCAGTGGCTACAAGAATCCTTTTGTGCCCCTCTTTGAAGCCCTTGTAACGCATCAGTCTACATACAAATTAAGTTCAGATTATAACATCTACCTGGACCCTATTGTTGGTAAACCAGACAAGCAATTTCTTTAAAAAAAAAAAAAAGGATAGAAGGAAAAGCAGAGAAATTTCCTGTACGTTAATATAAACAAAGAGATTTGACTAAGGTTGAACTATCATAGAGAATAAGTAGACAAGCAACTTTATTGCACATAAACAGAAATTGCAAACAAGCTCCTTGCCCACAGCCAAAGAAAGAATCATCCAACTCAATGCAATTACTAGAAGCATAAAGGAATTATCAAAGAACAAAACACAAAATAAACCTAAATCACTAGGCATATCACAAACAAATAATAAGTCTTAAACAAGACAGTTTAGAACATCTCATTTCAAAATAGCAGTGTTAACAATAACAAGACACCAAAATCACATAGCAAATTGCACTCAAACCATCTCAAATCCACCAAGCATGAGAGAAGGAATGTAAGAGCAAACAGAATGGATTATTTGCTGCAAAGGACAGCTTTTCATATAGGAGTAGAGTGACAAACCTTTCTTCTTGTGACATGCCAGAGTGGATGCAAATTGAGGGAAAGTTGCACTCCACAAGTAATTTGTTCAATTCAGCTGCTCGGTTGACACTTTTGACAAAGATAACAACTTGATTGAAGTCCAATGCATCGAGGAGATCATTCAACTTCCGGTTCTTCTCAAGCTCAGTCAATTTGATGTAGTGCTGCAAATTCAATTGTAAGCTAAGGTGCATGCCAAGAACACAATTTGTTTCAACAATCTGGACACAAACCTGAACAAGACCATGTAGGGTCAATTTTGCCTCGTCATCAACATAAATTTCCATTGGCTGAAAGGAAAAATGTCATAGTAAGTCATATTAGGAGACTCCTCAAGCTAATGCAATCCACAAGGAAATCAATGATTGATTAACATCGCTTGAATCGGATTCTCTTCCAGCAGAAATGTCTCCTTGCATACATAATTTCTAGTCACAGCAAGTGCTGCCAGCTCAACACAAGCTCATCACGGCAACTGAAACTGCAGAACATAGAAAGAAGCTCCAACCCCTCCCCTTCACCCCCAGCCACCAGCCAAAAAGATCCCTCTCCTCCCTCACTCCCTCGCAATTACTAGGCTTCAAATCCACATCACCACAGCCCAAAAGATATTTAAAGGAAAAAAAAAAGATTAAAAAAAAATACATTACACGCTCCACTCTGAAGCCATCTAAAAACTTGGAGTCAAGCTTCTTTGCAATCCCAAGCTCAATCAAACTAAGTTTTCCTTAAATTGACTTGTGATGGACAATTGCAGTCTAAAGTTACCAACAAGACTCTTGCAGAAAGCTGGCATTATTAAAAGAGAAGACTTCTAAACTCGAGTAGAACTGGCCATAGGACATTACATCTTGCATGAACTTCTTGCAAACAGGACGGATTTCTTTGCTGAGAGTGGCAGAAAACATCATAACTTGCTTATCATGAGGTGTCATCTTGAAGATCTCTTGTACATCTCTCCTCATATCTGCAAAATAAATAATGCTTTTCATGTCGATGCAACTCAAACATTAAGTTGCTAACAAGAAAATGAATGATTCAGTAAAATTAAGAATTTCATTGACTGGGGAAAGTACTCACCAAGTGATTCAAGCATCTTGTCGCATTCATCAAGAATAAAATGCCTCACATTCTTCAGAGAAAGGTCCTTATCTCTGGCCAAAGCAAGTATTCTTCCAGGTGTCCCAACAACAACATGTGGGCATTCATTCTTTAACAGATCTTTGTGAGTTTTGATATTGACACCACCATAAAACACAGCAACCTTGATATCTGGTAAATAAGTACTAAACCTCTCGAACTCATGACAGATCTACAAAATAAAGAGAAACAACAAAAAATTAGAGATTAACAAATAATTTCATCAAATTAAATCAAACAGACCAATCACATGCAGAATTTGCAGATACCTGGTAAGCCAACTCTCTTGTATGGCATAAAACAAGGGCAATAACTTGACCCAATGTAGGCTCAATTTGCTGGAGTGTAGACAGAACAAAAACAGCAGTCTTCCCCATTCCAGATTTTGCTTGACAGATGACGTCCATGCCCAGGATTGCTTGGGGGATACACTCATGTTGAACTGATGAAGAACCAAAGAAAATTGTACCGAAGGAATTCTTGGTAAGTAAAACATAACCTCCCTGTTCCTTTAATTGAAAGGTTTACAGAATACCGCTCCAAAAGAGTGTGATAGTCATAAATTACCTGAAAAGAATCAAGAAGCAAATGCTAAAGATAAAGGAATAATAAAAACAAATAGCAAACACTGACAAAATGAAAAAACACATGCCCAAGAAACCTAACATACAAGAAGGAGAGGAACAAATATACTACTAAAGTTCCTCCAAAGATAAAGCAGTAAAACATTGCAGAAGCATATGCCAGCATATAGAAATGCACTATATGCAAAAGCTCATAGAACCCAAGTCTCATCAAACCTCAATCATAAAAGCTAAAAATAAAGCTTTTAAAATCATGTACTCCTCCAAATCAGCGTAGGTATTCATCTCCAATGCTTACAAGACAACAAATTTTCCAAGCCAATAAATTACAGCATTCAAAATCACTATTTACTTTTATATTGCAAAAGATTAAAAAAACACAAGTAAAAAGTAAAAAGAGAAATCGAGAGTGTATAGTTTGCCTTCAGAGGGATGCTCAAACCCTGAGTCCACAATAGCTCGAAGAAGTTCTGGCTTCAAGAGAAAGTCTCTGAATCCAGAGCTGTGTATTCCAACATAACCCCTACACACCAAAAGAACACAATTTACATGAGTAAGCTTAACTGCATCAAAAGATCCTCCTACACAATAAAGGTATACGGGGAATGCTGGAAAGTAACACATCAAAGCAAACAAACAATTGAACTATGCACTTATTGGAAGCTGGGAAAGTAAATTTTATCTTAGTAAGAACCACCGAAATATGCATAACATAAGAACATAACTTTAAACCCTGGCTTTCCAATGCCCTCCATCCCTCCATTCGCGACAACTATGAGAACTCAATTGTCCTACTTCAGACTTTTTTAACGTACTTTTCTCAAAATTGAATCCGGTTTTGTAAGGCGAAGGTGTAAGAAAGAGATAAAGAGAAATCGAACAAATACAAAAGAAATTACAGTCTCGGAGAGAAAAAAAAACTCACTTCTTGGCGGCTTCGCCATTAACTTTAGCGGCAACGGAGTCGGGGGCCTTCTCTTCTTCTTCCTCATAGTCGAGAAGCTCCTCCTCGTAGGCATCGTTGTCCCTCGTCTCTCCCATGTTGTAAGAATACCTAAGAAACACAGATCAAAGAAAATCGAACACAAGAAGCCAAGTTAAGTACGGAGAAACCGAATAAAGATTCAGATGTTTGAAGTAAAATTGGAGGAGTCAGATCGCTTGCTGCTAGGGTTTAATAGCAGAATTGAATCAGTACCTGTGGGCTAAGTACAAGGTATCGATTTGGGTGTTTAGGCTTAGGATTTGGCGAGTCTGCAAAGTTCAAAAAAAGAAAAAGAGGAAAAAAAAAAAAACAGACAGAGACCAGTGACCACAAAGGGATCGTCCGACAGAGAACCAAGAAAGCGGACACCAGAGACCACGATGCACAAGAGAGACGGCTCCTGGTAGGGCTGCGCGAGGGTTCACATAAAAGATAGAATTTTTTTTTCACGACTTGACGTAAATGCCCCCCGCTCTGTGTCATTAATGCCGTTACTAATTTTGAGTTACAAATCAAATACTTGAGTTCTTCTTCTCCTCCTCCTTCTTCTTCTTCTTCTTTCTTGAGATAAAGATAGTTTTAATCTTTTTTTTTTTTAATTTTTTTAATGTAATCCTATAGTTTTAATCTTTAATTTTTTTGAATTTTTTTAATGCAATCCTATATTTTCATTTTTGCATTATGTTAATTTTAAATCTGTTCGAAACATTTTGGTACAGTGTTTGTATTTTTTCCAGGTCAACAATCAAATCATTGAAATACTAAAAGTACTTTAAAACATAAAAGTTTTTTTTTTTTAAATATTATCCATATTTTTGATGTAATATCTGTATTTTTTAGTCGTTTGAATTATAAAATTAATAAAATGTCTCTATAGATAGGCCAAACTAAGATTAATCGCGGGCCAATTCTGATTCCAGTTTAATTATTAGTTTTAGATCAGTTTGGTTCTATTTGATCTGATTTGGTCAATTTGACCAGTTTTCATTTCTCGAAAAGGCTAAAACTTTCATTAAAAGTAAAGCAAAAGTGTAATTAATATGAAAGTAAGGTATAAACTACATTAAACAAAATTAAAAAAAAAATTCTATATTTTGAAGTTTTGTGAGTACTTTAAAGGCTTGACCATTGATCATTCAAACGAGACTCAACATTTTACAAAGGATTTAGTACTCAAACATCCTAAAAAAATAATAAAAATAATACTTCTATTCATCTTATGTACCCAGTTTTTCTTTTCAAAGAAATATGATTTTAATTTGATGCCAGAGATTTTTGTACTTTTTATTTATTTATTTCACTCATCCCTCCTCCCAGTTGTCCATTGAATTGTTAAATTTTCATGATCCCAAAATTTCTAAATCTAGTGGAGTGCACCACCAGAGGCTATAGAGATGCCGGATTTTTTTGTTTTTGAAAATTTCGGTGTGAAGATAATAATTTAACTCTTCGAAGACAAAAAAAAAAAAAAAAACAAAAAAAAAAGAGCTTTGGGAAGACAATTATACATTGCTAATCTGCTCAAAATAAAAACATTCTAAAATATATTTAAATCGAAGCATTTCTAGATATATATATATATATATATGTATGTATGTATGTATGTATTCGATTGAATTATTTGTTTTCAATGCAGTTTTAGTGCTTCAAACTCACTTAGCCTTCTCAACATGGTTATGTCCTAATTAACATGACCCACAGAATCCATCAATTACTCTAATTTCCTCGCATGATGGCAGACGTCTGTTCCTCGACAGACATCAAGGATGGTATGGCTTCGCATGAACTCACCCATCTGTAGTTGAAGAATGCGAGTTGCTTCAGACTCCGGATAAAACACGTGAAAAACGTGGGATTCCCTCTCAGCTTCCACCAGCTTCACTTGTTTCACACCGTTTTGGGTCAGAAACTCTGCATACATGACCCCTCTTTCATTCAAGAAATCCAAGCCAGCCACATAAACCACAACTGCCGGAAAATCGCCCCATTCAGCTGCAGATATATCTTGTTTTTCATAATTACATCCAAAGTAATCGCGGTTGGATCCTTCGGGTATACTTAGTCTCCAAAACATGTCGTTCATCGCCACATGCTCTGCTGCCCCACCATCCATCTCTTTCCTAGTCCTTTTCTCGCTCCCGAAATAAGGGTGTATCAGCAGCAATCCTCTGATCTTGACATGGAGATCTTTGTTCCTCATTGCTTTAATAGCAACTTGGTGCGCAATGTTCCCTCCAGCACTGTCTCCGGACAGAAACACCTGAGAAAGGTCAGCTGCCTTCATCCAAGGTTCGGAGCCCACTTGGCTGCTTAGCCACTCAAGTGAGCTATAGCAATCATCGTAAGCTTTCGGAAGGCGGTTCTCTGGTGCCAAACGGTAGTCAACAGAGAGAATAATGGCTTGGGATGCAACAGACAAGTCTCCGAGGAAGCGATGGTAGCCAAGCCATGTGGTAGAGCCAATGCAAAAGCCACCACCGTGAAAATAAACCAGAACAGGAAGCCTGCTGGCGGACCCTTGAGTGTCAGGATGGAATAGCCTCGCAGTTATTGGCTTCTCTGCATCAATGTCTACGTCTTTGAACTTATGACCACTAGATTGCTCCCTCGAACTAGGGACTGTCTCTGGTGCAAAGCGTCTGACCGATCCATCAGAAAAGACTTGGAGAAAATCGGGTGCTTCTGCAACTATAGACATCTTCCTCAATACAAATGCAATGTGATTAAAGTTCCGGAGCTTTCAATTGCAGTGCGCAATGGAGGATTTATGCTGAGGGGTAATATATAAGAAGTTGGTCACGGACTATTTCCCTTCTTGTTATTGTTTACTGAGGCAAGGTTGTGGGGATCTTCGGATTGATGGCCTCGATCTTGACGTTAGGTTTGTCATCTAAAGGCCATTAGACGTGTAAAAAATTGGGGGTCAGCATAAGAGAAAAAAAAAAAAATTGTCCATCGAAAAGAAACAATTTTGTGGTGGAAACATGCGAACCTCTGCTGGCTCTTTTTATGATGGTTTAATCCACCAGCATATCAAAATAAAATGCACGTATGTAGCATAATTATTTAAATCAAAATTTATTGGATGTGTATTAATGTTAAAACCATGCGTTACTGCCAACGGCGGATTTGATTCATAATGCAGTCATCCGTCCGATCGCTTCTAGCTTTGTCAATTACGAATTGACAATGACGCAAGCAAGAAGTTGAAGAAAAAGACGCAACTTTTTTGGCGCGGAGTGCCACAATTTTATATTCTTGTCCACGTGGGTCCTTGTAGGCATGAAAAGCCGTAAGAAATCTTCCTCAGCTTCGATTTTGAAAGGGAAAAGTGCAATTCCAGAGGTATAAAAGTAGTTATTCTGGTCATCCCCATGAATTTTTTTTTTTGGGTGGGAAAAATCTTTTATTAACTAAAACTATTAAATAAAAGCCATGATCTTTAAATTAGTAAGGAAATAAGGAAATACCAAACTTGATAATGATAGAATTTAAAAAAATAATAATAAATAAAATCGAAGCTATTAACATTCTTGCCAAATTTCAGACAGTATTAAATGTAAGCTTGATCTTTAAATTAGTAAAAAAAAAAAAAGTGTCTTTCACTACACCATCGGACGGCCAGCGTTGGACTTTGTAGCAATCACAACCATGAAATCAAAATCCTTGCACACAATCAAATCAATCAATCTGCAGTTGAAAGAAGGGAAGGGCAAAAATAACTCACCCGTCATGTGGAACCGTGAGGCCCTGCCAAGAGGTGTCGACAAAATCACGGCACGTCGGAGAGACGTGGGAGCTCATACGGGGGATTTTTGTAAGATTAACAGTATCTTAATATAAAATTTATTTTTTTAATATTACAATATATTTTCCACTTAACACCAAAAAAAAAAAACACGTGATGATCCTGTCAGTCTCTGACAGTCGCACTCACTCATGTAATAGATGTGGAAAAGTAACGAAGAAGGAACTTCTCAACGAAGTTTAGCTGGTCGAAGGCTATATATTAATGTCTACTATTTGTACGTGCTTTTGCTTTATTGGTGTCTCACCCATCCCTCTCTTTCCTTCTCCATCTCTGGCTCTATATTATATACGATGAGCTCTTGAAAGTGGATTTTTGCTTCTCAAGTCAAGTTCGATCAATCGAAAATTCAGCACTACTAGGAAAGGGAGAGTGAGCGAAGGTCAGTGCTTTTTCAATTTCAATCTTGATGTCATTATATCACTGGGATCATATTATTTGCTGCAAAGTGTGTGTGTGTGTTGGGGTTTCTCAGCAGGGAGGATGGAATTTTTCTGTCGTTTCACTTCGTGTTGGAAAATGGTTTTTTGGGGTTTAGTGGATAATTCTGTTTGGGAACCGAGAATGTTGAAGGGAAAAATGAAATTTTGGTTATTGTTTTCTGCTTTCGATCAACTTGGTTTTTAGTAAAGCACGCCATTTTCTTGGATTTATGATTTCGATTTGGTTACTTCGCGACAGGTTCTTGGATTGTTTGAGATTACCTCTTCATTGCTTTATTGGTTCCTCTTGTCCGATGTTGAATCTATTGTTTTGAAATAGTGGGTTTCATTTACGATTGTAGTTGTTTGGCTAATTGGAAATTATTAGTCGCCCTTCACCGCTGTTGTTATTCTTGTGGGCAGAGCATATGGAGAAAACAATGGCAAGAAGTATGATTTTGAAATTAATAACTCGATCAATTACTCCTTTTTATTGGGGGGGGGGGTGTTGTGGTGGGGTGGGGAAAGAGGGGAGGTCTGATTTTCTTTTAAGTTTTCCCATGGTAACGTTTCAAATTCTTGCTCCTGATGAATTGCAATGGCTTGAACTCTTCACTGGGGCTTAGAATCTGACAGGGCTACGAAAATTGAATTGTTATATTGTGTCGCTACTTTTTGTAAGAATACTAAGTCTTGTACTGTCTTCTATATATTGTGTCGCTACTTTTTGTAAGAATACTAAGTCTTGTACTGTCTTCTATCTCTGTGCATAAGCCACAACTAAATAGAGCTTAAATAAACAAGTTGGGTTGCGACTTTTGTGACCATTGTTATCATTACGAGGGTTTTGTTCATTTTGGGAATCAGTTTGGTAAAAAATCAAAAATTGCCATTTCTCAGCACTGCTCACAAGACTCCCTTTGCTGAAAATAAATATGTTACTCTGTTCATGCGAAACAAATTCAATTTCATATTTTTGCACTCAGTTTTCAAATAATGATTGAATCCTCAAGAAGATTGCTTTTGTTGTTGTTTTTGCAGCTGGAGCATGTATTTTTTGTCTCATGTGTTTCCATGATGTACCTGTTTACAATGGGTTTTCTATCAGACAGAATTGTTCCTCTTGACATCTTTTTTGGGCTCTTTTCCCAGGTTCTTCTGAGCAGTGATCAGTGTGAAAAAATATTCTAATATTTATTCATCAGCACCTGGAATTGGCAGATATTTGCGAAGAGAATGGATTCAGAAGGAGCTGCAAAAGATATTGTCGTAACTCAAGTCAGTGTTGGTGGATTCAATAACCATGTTAGAGCAAGAGATTTAATGGAATATTTAGAAAATGAGATTGGGCTTGTTTGGCGGTGTAGATTGAAGACTTCCTGGACCCCTCGAGAGTCCTACCCTAATTTTGAGATCACTAACACTGCAGATATCCAAAGAATGGATGCGTATAAGAGGGTAGAGCCCCACGCATTTGTTCATTTTGCCTTGTCCCAGTCTGCAACTTGTGCTAAGGATGTGGCAGGGCGTTGTGAGCTTTACTTGGATGGTAAACCTTTAAAAGTCACTCTGGGGCCTGAAAATTTATTCCACTTAAATCAGAGGAGGAGGACTACAGCCCCCTTTAAGTTGTCTGATGTGCGTGTCGAAATTGGAAACTTCATTAGTCGTGAGGAGTTTTTTGTTGGTTGGAGAGGGCCATCTTCTGGGGTTGATTTTCTGGTTGACCCTTTCGATGGGACATGCAAGTTTTGTTTCACAAGGGACACGGCGTTTTCCTTTAAAAGCACAAGGGAGCTTGCTGTGATCAAATGTGACTTCAAAGTTGAATTCTTGGTCAGAGAGATCAACGGGATCAAACAGTATACAGAAATGTCATGTCTGGTTATTATTTTGGAGCTAGCTTCAGCACCTTGGATCTCATACAGAACTGCAGATGATGATGTTGAAGTATCAGTACCATTTGATTTGTTGGATGACGATGATCCTTGGATCCGAACTACAGATTTTAGTTCTAGTGGGGCTATTGGTCGTTGTAATTCTTATCGAATTTCTATCCCACCTCGCCACGGTGCAAAGTTGAAGAAGGCATTGGATTATCTTAGGGCACAAAGGTTGCAGGAGGAGATCATAAGACGACCACTAAGGGTCCTGGATGAACCAGACTTTGGGATGCCCATGTCAGATCCATTCTTCTGTATTCACCACAAAGCAGGAATAGCTTTTGATGTAATTTTCTTGCTGAATGCTGTCATGCATAAGGGCATATTCAATCAATATCAATTATCAGATAATTTCTTCAATCTACTGAGACAACAACCTACGGAGATTAATGTGGCAGCACTCAAGCACATCTATTGTTACAGACGTCCAGTGTTCAATGCCTGTGGGAGGCTGGTACTTGTGCAGCAGTGGGTGGCCAGGAACCCTGGGCTTTTGAAGAGCCCCAAGCAGTTGGATGACATTGTTGAGATTAGAAGGTTGGTTATTACTCCAACTAAAGCCTATTGCCTTCCACCTGAAGCTGAACTCTCCAACAGGGTTTTGAGGAAATATAGAGATGTCTCCAATCGATTTCTAAGAGTTACCTTCATGGATGAGGGTTTGCAGAACATGAATTCAATTGCTCTCAACTACTTTGTTGCCCCTATTGTGAGAGAGATAACTTCTAACTCCTTTCCTCAGAAAACAAAAATCTTTAAAAGGGTGAGCAGTATTTTGAATGATGGATTTTATTTATGTGGTCGGCGGTACTCCTTTTTAGCCTTCTCATCCAACCAATTGCGAGATCGCTCTGCATGGTTTTTTGCTGAAGATGGAAAAATCAGTGTGTTTGCCATCAGAAATTGGATGGGGAGATTCACCAACAAAAATGTTGCAAAATGTGCAGCCCGGATGGGTCTATGTTTCTCCTCCACTTATGCAACTGTAGAAGTTCCCCCAAATGAGGTTAATCATAGTCTTCCTGATATTTGCAGGAACGACTATGTCTTCTCTGATGGCATTGGTATGATTGCCCCAGATCTTGCCAAGGAGGTTACACAGAAGCTTAATTTAGAAATAAATCCACCCTGTGCATACCAAATCAGGTATGCTGGTTATAAAGGGGTTGTGGCTTGTTGGCCAGCGCAAGGTGATGGGATCCGCTTGTCTCTTAGGAACAGCATGCGCAAGTTTGAATCTGATCATACTATTCTGGAAATCTGTTCATGGACTAGGTTTCAGCCTGGTTTCCTAAACAGGGAGATAATAACTTTGCTTTCAACCTTGCAAGTTCCAGACAATGTATTCTGGAAAATGCAGAAATCAATGGTCATCAAGCTTAATCACATGCTTGTGGACGCAGATATGGCATTTGATGTCCTCACTGCATCATGCGCTGAACAAGGAAACACCGCTGCAATAATGTTAAGTGCTGGCTTCAAACCTCAAAGGGAACCTCATTTGCGAGGCATCCTAACTTGCATAAGAGCTGCGCAGCTATGGGGCCTGAGGGAAAAATCTAGAATCTTTGTTTCATCTTCAAGATGGTTGATGGGTTGCTTGGATGAGTTAGGGGTGCTGGAACAAGGCCAATGCTTTATCCAAGTATCCATCCCGTCTTTGGAAAGTTGTTTCTTCAAGCATGGCTCAAGGTTCAGTCAGACCAAGAAAAATCTGGAAGTAATTAAGGGGACTGTTGTAATAGCTAAAAATCCCTGTCTACATCCCGGAGACATAAGGATTCTGGAAGCAGTTGATGCCCCTGAGCTACACCACTTATACGATTGTCTTATTTTCCCTCAAAAAGGTGAAAGGCCACACACAAATGAAGCTTCTGGAAGTGACCTTGATGGGGACATGTATTTTGTCACTTGGGATGAAAAGCTTATTCCTCCCAGTAAAAAGAGCTGGCCACCAATGCCATATGATGGTGGAGAAGCCAAAAATCAGCCCCGTCCAGTCAATCATAAGGTAATTATCTGTTCTGTCTTAGAGTTTCCATGAAGTTAATTGCACATTATAGTTTTCCTCAGTGTTAGCTGTAGGTTTCTGTTATACTTCTTTCCTCAAAGGAATGTCCCTTCTATGCCTCATTTTCCTCCAAGGTGTCAGGTAAGATAATGTTAGTACAGTTGTTTGGTGTAATGTTATCTGACTCTGACCATCCTGCTTCTGTTGCTGCACATCAGATGTGCCATATATTTATATGTTATGCAGGAAATGGGATTGATCTGACATTATTTACTGGCATGACTAAAACTATGACTGGATTGTTTTGTCTACATGGAAATAAAATTGTTTCTCTTAAATTATATTGTAGATAAGAGTATTAATAGTGGAATTTATTTCATGAAATGTTACTGACATTTCAGACCCTAATTCATTTACCATTTGCCTGGGTAACACATGTATCTTCAAAATTGAACTACACTAGAGAACATTCTGACGCCAGTATTTGCTATGCACAGGACATCATAGAATTTTTTGCCAAAAACATGGTGAATGATAACTTGGGAATGATATGCAATGCACATGTTGTTCATGCTGACCGCAGCGACCACGGGGCTCTGGACGAGGATTGTATAACACTGGCAGAGTTAGCAGCAACGGCTGTTGATTTTCCCAAGACTGGGAAGCTTGTTACCTTGCCTTCACACTTGAAGCCAAAACTGTACCCAGATTTCATGGGGAAAGATGAGAATCAGTCCTACAAGTCGAAAAAATTTTTGGGAAGACTCTATCGCCAAATTAAAGATGCTTATGATGAAGATGTTGATCCATCTTCTGAGCTTAATTTCGTCACTGGTGACATCCCTTATGATCCTAATGTTGAGGTTTTAGGATCTGCCGAGTATATTACTGATGCATGGCATCAAAAGTGCTCCTATGATGGGCAGTTGAATGGTCTTCTTGGACAGTATAAAGTCAAGAGGGAAGAAGAGATTGTAACTGGTCATGTTTGGTCCATGCCGAAGCATAACAGCAGGAAGCAAGGGGAACTTAAGGAGAGGCTCAAGCATTCCTATAGCTCACTGAGGAAAGAATTCAGGCAAGTTTTTGAAAGGATGGACTGGGATTTGGAGCAACTCTGTGATGATGAGAAGAACACGTTGTATGAGCGCAAGGCATCAGCATGGTATCAGGTCACCTACCACCCAAAATGGGTGAAGAAGTCAATGGAGTTACAAGACCCTGATGGTGCTGGCACTGCATTGATGCTAAGTTTTGCCTGGATTGCTGCTGATTACATTGCTCGGATCAAAATTAGGCACAGGGGAGCAGAAAGTTTCGACTCTGTAAAGCCTGCCAACTTGCTAGCAAAGTACCTTGCTGACCGGATGTGACCAGCATCCAAAACTAAAGTCCATGTCTCATATTTCTTGTAGGGGTGGCAATTAGCAGTTCATGATAGATTTGGGTTGGGTCATTCGGGTTATGAATGTTTTGTGTTCCAGCTGGAGAGTACTTAAGGCTTTAGGCTCATCTGGTTTCAGATATATTGGGTTTTGTGTCTTTTGGTGTATTCATGTTTCATGTGTTTGGATTTAGGTTATGCAAGTTTTAAGTTAATCGGGTCAATTGAGTTTCAGATCATTTTAGGTTCAAGTCATTAAATTTTTGGATGTTTTTGAGTTGTAGGTTATTAATTTTTCAGTCACCGTGGGTTGTGTCGAGTTGGATTTTCAGGAGGGATTAGCTTGGTTATTGCCACCTTAATTTCTTGGCTGTAAGGCCACTCTGCCATTGTTAGTTGTTGCTAATATAATGTCATGTCTTGTTTTATGTGAGAGTGAGTTTTTGAGTTGCTACTTATTCACAAGCCTGTGCTTTAATCGAAATTTTACTCAATTCTACGTTTCTTCTATGGTGGATGAAAATTGTTGTCTCGCAGAAGTGGGATGAGACTATGCTATCGGTAAAGTGCAGCCACATCTTCATGTTGCCGAACAGCAATCCGTCCCAGTGGATTAGCTGTGAAGTTAAACTTGGCCTTTCCCACGCCAATATTTTTATGGGACACAGATTGTTGTCATTTTAAGTAGCCGTAAGTTAAACGTCCAGCAAATTTAAATTAGGCGTCGGTGGACTGTATGGCTCTGCTTGAAGAAGTTTATCTCGTGGGAAATAAGTGATTGGTCTGTCAGCATTTTGAGCTGGCCCCGCACTGATGGGTTAAATGTACCAGTGAGTTTGATCGCGGGCGTGGTTTGGGTTGGAAGTATAAATAATTCTGGTTGAATAATAATGAATATGAAGCGTGTAGCCCACAAATAACGGTTTTGGCAGGTTCACATGGGGCTAAATGGAGTTGTCCCTCTTGAAGCCAATTAATAATTATCGTCGGTATTAATAAATTATAGAGACATCTTGCTCAAAAAATAAATGAATATATATATATATATATAACTTGATCTTTTAGAAGTATTGTCAAATTAAATTTTCTAGCATTTAGATATTGGTACTTTTTTTTTGTGAGTGTGTGTGTGTGTGGGGGGGGGGGTGAATTGGATAAACATTATACACAAACTAAATCTCAGAAAGGATACAAATTCTTACTACAAGCTATCCTATATTTCCAAGGAAAAAAGTAAAACGAACACGTTGGTTAAAATCATTACTTGCTGATAATTAATTTTTATAGATATCTAACGATTATGATAAATCAATATTTATTTTCTATAATAAAACTCTATTCCCAAATTAAAAATCTTTTGCCAATCAAGACCTTTTGCGAAGCATTTACTCGTGATGTATATACATAGGAACATCAAATTCAACTGAATTGGTTAAGCTGGTAGCAATGGAGAAGCTCCCAGATTACGTAATATGTTATATATTATCCTTCCATATCAACACTAATCTTAGCACACTAGAACTGATCAGTCTCTCCTGCAATGTCCTTTTGGCACAGTTGGCGAGTCCGTATTTTCATGCGTTGGTAGTTGCTCATCAGAGTTTTGTGTGAAGAGATGTAGAATTTATAAAAGAAATTTTTGTTTAATAGATTTAGGTATAAAGATGTACATATATTTAACTTACAATTTATTTTTTTAATTAATAATATTATTAAAATTTTCTTTTAAATTCATTTTGCAATTTTTTTCATTTTTAACGTAATGAAATTTTATAGCAGGCAATCAAGCCGTAATTTCTCTCATTTTCTCTTTCTTTTATTTACTTTATTATATTTAATTTATTAATTAATATTTAGTAATTATTTATATTTTACTTAAATTTTCGTCGTGCCCACAATATCATGGATAGAAAGAAAACTGCCATCTTCTACCAATGAGAACGCACATTAAGAAATATTCCCAGAAAAAAAAAAGAAGAATTAAACTCTGTCCATAGAACTGACTCTTTGTTATATATTGCACTGCCCGTGACGCACCTCCAATTGCATTCAAACCATTAAAAAAAAAAAAAAAAAAAAAAGAGGGTCGTCTCTCCCAACCTGTTGCCGGCAATGGATCATGGGTGCCAGGCTGCAACATCCATTTATGATCTTCCAACTACTTGCATAACTGTTCCTGTACATTGTCAAATGTTGTCTTTATGATCTTTTGTCTGGAGTATCACAGGCATACACCATCAAATGCATTAAACGCCCTTTCAGTACAGTACTATATTCACCCAACATACATCGTGTTATTTGCCGACGAACTCACCCATTTTCTTCCAAGTTCGCTGACCCTTTGAATTAAAAGGATCTTACACATTGACATTCGGTAACGTGCCAAAAAATTTGATGTTGAGTTGGATTCTGTATATTTCGTTTCCTCCAACAAAACACATGAACTTTTGAATTTACAAATATATTAGAAATTTTGAATTTGATTCTAAATTTTATCACGCATTCAATAAAAGGCAATGGATTGTTCAGCATTGCATTAGATATTACGCTGGCCTGACATACTTGCGTGGACAGGAGGAAAAAGAAAAAAAAAATCTATAAGAAAATAAGAAAGCCAAATTATTATGTAATAATTATATTTTTCTTTCTTTTGGAAATCCTTTCTCGAAACCCAAATGGGTTCTTCTAGAGCACTGCGATTAGAAGTATTAATTGGCGAGCAGTTTGTTTATTAAAGAAACATTAGTTCTTGATTTCTAATTTTTTATTCTTTCTTTTTCCTTATTGACGTTTAATTTTTTTAATTTGTAAATTCTGTGTTACCCATTAGTCAACACATCTTATAATATCATGTTGGACTTAAAATCAAACTTAAAACTCTTGATGATTTTTTTTTAAAAAAAAAAGGTTCATAATAGATTTGAAAAAAAAATCATATTTATTCCATGTAAAAGTCGAATCTTACCTAAGAACCTGATACACCCTTTCACATTTGAAATGACTTAAAGTTATTACAGGACAAAACATTTCAGTGGAAATAGACCGTGTGACACCTAATTTCTGAGCTAGTAATTAACAATGGAAAGTAGGCAGGAGAAGTAACGGCGAAGAGAAAAACTACACTATCATTGGCATTAGAAAGAATTTACCTATTTGCAAGGTTTATTTAAAAGGTTCCATTTGACCACGTCTTGTAAACGAGGCTTGATTGTGCGAGATGACTCCGGTCCTAGTAGGTTGCCCCCGAGTGCCCCAAATGACATCGCATGGGGCAGTTGGACAAAAAATTATTTTTATATATATATAATCGTTATCTTATTAGCTTGGCAGTTGGACAAAACGGAAAGGTTCGTGGTAAATCAGAGAGAGAAAAAAAAAGGAGTGGTGGCTCAGGGGTGTCGCCCTTGGGGGCCCTGCCATCTCACAGGTCATTAAGTATTGGGTTCCAGTGTGATGGACCGGAATCCTGACTCCTACGTACATATATATATATATATATACCAGGGAGACAGCATTTGCACCTTACCACGTGGCATTCCGTCCAAAGAACCATGGTTAAAAAGAAAGGGATCTTCTATCCGTGATCGATGGTGACTATAAAGCCAATTGCTCTGTGCAACCTGTACGTTATACAGATGTATGGATCACACGTATCAACAATTTAAATTAAATTACAGCAAAGACATTGTAACTCCAGATCCATCATCTTACACGCGCATCAGGGAAAGCTTGTGCGTGGTGCGTACGCGTCCAACACGAGACTTCTGCCCCCCGCGCTATGGCCGTAACAAGCCTAGCTAGAGGTAGCTAGGTTAAAAAGCCTACTATTCGGGAGCTTTACATCATTTTGTACAATGTTCAGAGACACCAAACTACAAAGCTTTAACGTTACACAATAGCTAACGATCAAGGTGGCAATAATCCATGCATGTGAGAGCGAATTAATTTGGAAATGCAAAGTATATGACTGAAGCAGACAGGGACGAAGACTAGCTAGACTTACACCAAGGAAGATCCACTCCGCTTATACGTCTAATTAATGATGGGGTTTCAACTGGCACCATGTATGTCCACAGTCATTAGATACAAATGACTGTATACTGCTGTATGGTTTGCCCGAAGCCGGGTCAATTCCAATTAAGTAATTCTTCTATCATTTGCATTGCAATTCTGTCTTCCTCAACATCCGTCCCGTTCCCAGCTTCAATCTCCGCAGTCGGTGATCCCGATGATGACGAGGGTGATGATCCGTCCTCCATTACCAATTCTGTTTTTTTCTTATTGCCAAGCTCAACCCTCATGACCCAATTTGAGGTCGGACGAGGACCGGCGCGTTCCTGCCACACTCCAATGTGAGAGCTATCATTGTCAAGCCTCAGGCAAGTCAGTGAAGGAGATTGGTCTTTGCGACACTTTCGAAGCTTTGTGTAAAGAAGCTCCGAAAGAGCCTTTGGAGGCAGGGGGTAGTCCTCCCAGTGCTTCGACTCTTCGAGTTGACTCTTTGGGAAATTGGTCTTGGCATTCTGGCCGTTCATCAATACAGCTGCTTGGTCATAGGCCCTCGCTGCTGCCTCGGCTGTCTCGAAAGTTCCTAGCCATATCCTCCTCTTACTGTAATACAATGCAAAAATCAAGACGCATCACTTAGGGATAGTTGTATAAACAGCAGAAGCACGAAATCTAAAATCTGAGCAGTTCATAATAGACAACGCAAAAGGGAAAAAAATGATCATGATGAGCGGCGAGCCAAAACTTCGGCGGAAGTTCAGGGGAATACAATTAACAAGAAGCATACATGGCATACTGGAATGTGTCACAGAAGTCGAATTATTGATATTGTAGTTAAAGCAAAATATTGCAAAAACGAGAAGGAGAAATTTCAGGCACTACCCAGCCAGATATATGCACAATGTGCCTGGACATTTCTATATATATTACATTATATTGGGTGGCGGGGGGGTGTTGTGTAATTCCTAATTAAGCTGATAGCTAATCTAGCAGCTGCTTGAGCTGCAATAATGTGAGGTGGTTGAGCTTACAGCAATGGATGGCGAATTTCAGACACCCAAGAGCCCCACTGGCGCTGCCTGACGCCCCTGAATTTCTTTGATTGTACCATTTCCTTGAAGATATAAGAGACGTAGCTTTTCTGGCAGAGATCGCAATAAGTACAAATTAAACCAACTGATCAGAGCCAGAGAAACAAAGAAAGAAAGAGGGATTGTAGTTTAGGGTGAAGAAATGAATGCAAAATGGGACGCCGTACTAAATAGATATATAGAAAACTTTGCGTGAATGCTATTGTCGGTGAGCTGGACTTGGATTCCGAAAGTCTTAAGTTTGCAATAAAGATTTCACCTACACCAGCATCATTGAAGGCTTTGGTTTCATGGCATATGGACGCCCAGAAATAAATGGGCATGCCCAGCTCACAAGAAAATTCAAGGTTAATGTGCTCCACAATCTAAACGAACAAAGAAGAAAAAGGGGACCCCAAGTCCTTGCGTATTAGGAAATGGATAATAAATGCAGCATAAATAAATTTTAAAATTTGGTTTCATAAAAGTAATTCTAGTTGTTTGTTAAACATAATTATAATTCTAATTTTTTTTGGTATAAAATACACTTCATAGTGGTCACCAATGATGATCCACACACAAAAATATTCAAAAAACAAAAAAGGCATGTCTAATGTATACAAAATCACACGTTGTAAAGGAAATGAGTCCTTAACCCTATAAAGGTATCCAGTTTACTTTTTTAAATAAAAAGTGATCTTATAACAAGTAGTATCCAATCCGAATCTGATTTCTATTGCAAAACACTCTAAGTCTGGTAAGAGGGCCTGGTCTATAAGGAAAATATTTAATAGGAAAAAATGTGATGAAATTTTACGTTGGGAAGGAGAGGTGGTCCTTAAACCTTATAAAGTACTATATACTTTAACAAATTATTTTTTATATAAAAAAATAATGTTCTGTCACACTAAGCTCTACTAGTTCTTCACAACAACAATATGAAAACAAGGGGGGGAGTAAATGGTTCCATTAAACATAAAACATGAATATTTAGTGTATGCTCTATTTGGTGTTTCATTATTTTAATTTTCTAAGCTTAACACTATGAATAAGATTTGCCAACACCTTTTCAAATTCTCAATTATGCCTCGAGCAAGATCTTTCTAATTATTTCAAAACAACCAATATTTTATTATTCATTTAACTATATCTATGTAATTTTTAGTATTGCTCAAAATTTATTCTCACTAAATCCTTAACAAAGAAAATTAAAAAATGGAATCAAAACATAAAATTTATTGTATAAGATGCTTTAGTTATTAGTCATCACATGAAATAATATTTTATATGAAATATTATAAATTAATTCAATAAATTTGTTCTATAGCAAACACTCACATGTTTATTTAAATATGCCACACACCAACAACATGCACATAGGTTGACAATATTTTATACATAGGCATGGAATAGGTACATATATTTACTTTCATTTTTATAAGCATTTTTATTAATCAATTTCTCAGTTGCACGAAACTGACGAACTTAGAAGGATTTTACAACCACCACCCCGGCAAATAGGAAAAAAATGGATTAAAGTTGGAGACTTCCAAATAAGTGAGACAATGAAATTAAATTATCTTTATAGTCTAATTTCGCAAGACCATCAACAAGGGCATCAATTTTCTCTTTTGATGTTTGCGAATTCTCAGTTTAGATTGGATTTCATCTCTTACCCTCTGGGGGCCAAAGCTCCTGTTATTTACCCATTAGGTAGCATTGGTCTAGTCAGACTCCACAATGAATGACATGACTTGCCAAAACTTCTTCCATGAAATCAATGCTTACGTGTATACCTATATTCTTCAGAATCAGTTTTACGTATAAGTGCTCCTTTCCCTTGTAGTCCAATTTGCGAGCTATCCAAGTATTTCTAGTTTTGCAAGAATCTTTCCATCACTGTAATACTTCCGTTATAAAAGGAAAAATAACAGCTATACATATTCTTTCTCAATAATAATGGAGTCTTCCAAATTGCAGTCGGGTATGTAGATTTCTAGAAGCATTTCAACAAGAAGAATGGCTTCAAAAGTTATGCAATGCTCGCAGGGTACGCCATGATCAGTTGTCTAAACCGCTAAATTATTCAGTCAATGCTGGCCAATTAAAGCCCACCTTGGGAAATGAAAAAGGGGGACTAATTGATGAGGGGTGGCTCCAAGCTTTAAGTTCAGTTGGAGGTCGAAAGACTTGGGAAAAAGTGGCGCATGCAAGGGTGAAAGTCTGCGGAGGGCGACGAAGTCTTCTCCTTTGGCATTATCTATTTATAATTGGTGGTGGTTGGTGAATCTGTTTCGGTTTCGGGTGGGCAGTAATGTCAACTGGTTGTTAAAAATCAGATCTTGGCAGAAACGATTGTGGTGGTGGCTCGTTGCTTTAGATTGGAGAAGGAGAGAGAATGACCCACCGCCACATGCTTCTCGCTTTCCTCCTTTTTTTTTTTTTAATTTTTATTAACAGATTAATTGAAATTTTTTCCACTCTTTATGAACCATATACTTTCTTTTTAAAATTAAAATTTAAGAATTTTAATATAAAAATTAAAATTTTTAACTAATATTTAATTACTTACACAATACATTATTTTTAACTTCATGTCAATTGTACAAATATAAAATAATGGTCCTAACCGGTTAAAAGATTAAAGCGCATCGGCTCCATGGGTGAGAGCTTGTTGGGTACAATCCTGAAAATCAGCTAAACTCTTATCATTTGTAAGAAAAAAACAAAAATTGGGCTTTCTATCCTCGGCATTGTAATATTCTTTACATCAGAATTAAATCCCCCTTTTGAAGTCCACGACTTCCACTCGCTAATCATGCCTTAAGCTTGATCGGCTCTCATACTCTTGGTAGAACTTAAGGATTTTTATTTTTTATTTTATTTTTTGGGGGGTGGGAATGAAAACTAGAATCAGAATGTGACTAAAAGTGACATATAAACAAACTAATGCGTGTCCCCACCAAGAAGGGGCTTCAAACAAGCATCCAATTTGGCGAGAGAATCCGCACAAGAATTATCCTCCCCGTGCACACGTCTCAATTTTAGCTGCCAGTCACGCCTGCGGAGATTGTGAAGATCCTCCAGGAGCATGGCTAGCGGGTGGGTAGAGCCATAATGAGAGGAAATTAAGTGCACGACTTCAAGTGAATTAAATGACCATATGGTAGCTCTTATCCCAAGCCACGGTGGATTCCCCACAGCTCAGCAACTATATTATTAGCTTCACCTGCTGCGTCCAAGAAACCACCAGGCCAAATGCCATTTTCACCCCGTAATAGACCGCCAAAACCAGTCCGTCCCGGATTACCTCTAGCGCTACCATGCGTGTTCAACTTGACCCATCCACTGGCTGGTGGTTTCTCGGAAGCTAACCTCAAAGTTGACGAATTTCCCTCACCTATTAGTGGCAAGCCTACACAACAATCCCGTAAGAGATTATGCACTTGCCGAATTTGATAAAACACACTTGCTTTTCTGCCACGGAAGAATTCATCATTTTCTAGCTTTCCAAATCACAAAAAAGCAGCCCACTTGAAAAATTAAGGCCACCTGTCGAGACTTGAGCCTTCAGGAAATTATATATCCAATCCAAAGCCGAGCTGGCGAAGAAAGAGGGAGGAGACCCATTAGGATATAGCGCCTTCCACACTCCACACGCTTGAGCAGAGTCTCTCAATACATGAATAATATCCTCTTCAGCGACGTTACAGCGGACACAAGAAGAAGATTCAGATAAACTGCATCGCAGACTTGAGACGCCATAGCAACCCCCGCTTGAAAATTTGCCAAAGGAACATTTTGAGTTTTTGCGGAGCCTTTAGACGTCATAGCTGGTTCCACTTGTGGTCAGCAACACCATTAGTATTTCTACCCGATAACCATTTATAACCATATTTTGCCGAATATGAGCCATTCAGACTATCAATTCAAGACACAGCATCTAACACACTTGAATGCTGTGGGAGTGGAACCGAAAGTATCGGCCTTTGAACTTCTTGTGATGGCTTTCCACTGCGGAAGGGCAGCCATGACCTGTATTCGAAGCTCTAAATTTTTGTCCTTCCCACATACCATATGCCAGCACAACTTATCCAACATGGCCACATTATTTATACTTGCTTGGCAAAGATCCAATCCTCCTTCCAACTTCGAACGACAAACTTCATCCCAATTTAGCAGATGTACTCCACCCTTCTATTCATCTGAGGCGTCTTGTTATCTTATCCAGTTCATCCCAGATAAAGTTTGGCAACCGTTTAGTCTCCATAATACAGATCTGAAAGGATGTAACACAACTTTGTGCCAAAATTACCGCCCAGCCATATTGAGAAGTTTCGATTTTCAAACAAAAAGTCATAATATGGGCAGAGGTAGTTTTCATGGCCTCCCATGCCAGCTCTCGTGTCAAAGAGAAATTACTGGCCATTTTAATCTAGCGCAACTCACTTCTAGGAACACGAGAGGATGCAATAGCTCGTGATTATAGATCATTCACCTTGAATCCTTAGGCCATGCAAAACTCATCAAAGTGTCACGCAGACTACTCGAGCCTGACCCGCACTTGCTCTCCGAAAATAACACAACAGCATCGGTAAAGAATAGATGAGAAAGACTTTTATCCCGACACCCTCCTCTGGATGAAAAAGTTAGAGCGTAGGGTAACAATCTTTAGAACCACGTAAGAAAAGTAAGAGAACGAAGAAGCTTTTCAGCAAATATAACAGAGTCTTAGCAGGTAAGTTTTTCAATTATGAAAAAAGCGTGTTCTCTAGATTAATCAAATTTTCTTGTAAAGGTTTTGGTACAAAATTCAAATACATCAATGATGATGCAAAAGCATGTTATCCATATTTACAAAACTTGTTAGTAGATCTAATGCACTTAGTGTTATAAAGCAGTCACCCAACTCCACTAACTAAAATTTTTCCACCTTTTGACAGTAACTAACATCACTAACACTGACTTAACTCATTACAACCTAATTGACATTGATTATATTAGTTTAACAAATTATAAGCTCATTACAAAACAACTAGGAGAGTATATTACATAAATAAAAGAAGAGATTTCGCTTGGCTGCTGCTAAATGATGTTAGAGTTCATGTGTTACAACTCAGTTTCTACTTTATGTCAATGTGACTATTTGAATAATGAAGAAGCCAGGTCTTGTAACACTCTTCCCTAACTTTTTTATCGTTCAATTCTAAATCATTTTTGAGTCTCTCAAACCTGAATTTAGGTAAGGACTTAGTTCAAATATTTATAACTTGCACATCAAAATTGCAATGCCCCATAATCACCTTATTCTTTTGTTGAACTTTGCTAACAAAATGATATTTGATCTTAATGCATTTTGTTCTCCCGTGAAGTACTGAATTCTTATAAATGACTATAACATATTTGTTATCTACCAAAACCTCAATAAACATATTCTATACACATTTAAAATCTGTCATAATCTTCTTAAACTAAATTGCTTCATTCACAATTTTTTTGCTTAATTGTATTATTGTTGGTTGCTCTCTTGAACTTCAGGTTATAACGGCTAAACTTAAACAAAAACTAGCCTAAGGTGAGAAGAGCCACCCCAATCACTATCTAAGTTATTTTTCAGCACAAGGTTTCTTTTTTTATTGAATTTCAAACCAAAATTAGTTATACCTTCACATATTTAAATACTCTTTTAGCTATATGAAAATGTAACATATTAGGACTAAACTTTGAAAGTAGGCTTCTTACATATAAAATATTAAACCTAGTTGTCTATAATATTTGACAGCAAAAATTATACTTTTGTGTATAGGCAACCAATCATGCTTCTGTATACTTTTTCATCAATTTTCTTAACTTTATCTTCATTATTGAACTTTATATTTAGTATAAGTGAGTGGTATGGAAACTAATTTATAATGCTACATTTTGAACTTAATTAGAACTTTAGTTGTATACTTGGTCTGATTAAGGAGAATGACTTTAAGATTTTAAGTAACTTGTATTCAAAGGAAATAAGACATTAATCTCAAGTTTGTCATTTCAAAGACATTTTTCATATTATTTTTGAACTTATTAACCTAATCATTGTAGCTTACTATGATTAGCAATTTATCTATATACATTACAATAATTAATAAAGTAGCATGTATAGTTTTTGTTATATAATAACTTCATTACTACTTCTCACAAATCCTTGTTACCTTAACTAATTAGCAAGTTTGCTATATCAAACCTTAGGACCTTGTTTGAAATCATACAATGCTTTTTGAAATAGATAAACATTTTCATCCTGACTTATTTTTCCACAAAGCCTTTTAATTATTCAATGTCTATCTCTTATTTTAACAAATCATTCAGGAGAATTAACTTCATATCAAGTTGGAAAATCAATCATTCCTTCTGAGTTTCAAATCCTAGAAGCAACCTAATTGTATCAAATTTACTAACTAGTACAAAAATCTTAAAAACATTCACTCATGACTTTAGTAAGTAACCTTTAACTACTAGTCTAACTTTATATTTATTAAAGGTGTTATCAACATTCTTTTTTATTCTAAACACCAATCACACTTTGTTAACCAAATTCTAAGTATGACACTTTTCAATCATTTCAATTTTAACTTTCATTGTTGTTATTCACATTGAAAACCTCAAGGCATTTATAAGTTTGTTAGGTTTTAAAGAAGTCATATTGCTTTTTTTATACAATTTTGCAAATGATCTAGTTCCTTTGGTAAATTCATCATTAAATTTTGCTATCTCATCATCAATAAAAAGATCAAACTATAAGGAAGATTAAGTGTTACTAAAAGTTTAAACTTTATCATTACGTTGACTCTTGTTCCGATTCTAGCTTCCATTTTCATCCAATGTAACATTCTTACTTATTAAAATTTTTTGAGTTTTTACATTAAAGATTTTATAAGTTTTTGCATTTAGACTATAGCCAATGAGAACTTTAATTTTAGATTCCAGCTTATCACGTTTAGCTTTAAATGCATGACTATAATATAAACAACCAAAGCCCTTATATGCTAGAATAAAAGTTGGGTCCCATACTAAACCTTATATAGGGTTTTGTTACTATTTAGACCTTTTGATGGTAGTTTATTGAGCAATTAAACAATATTACTCACTGTTTTTACTTAAAAAATTTTGGCATATCTTTTCAAATGAAAACACTTAGTTTATTTCATCATAACTCTATTTTTTTTTTCCTATTTGCCCCGTTATATTGAGGGATATAAATAATGATAAGTTAACGATGAATTCTAGTATCATGGTAAATTTTGTTGAACTTGTCAAAAGTAT
Source organism: Ceriops zippeliana (assembly GCA_037897445.1). NCBI lineage: Eukaryota > Viridiplantae > Streptophyta > Magnoliopsida > Malpighiales > Rhizophoraceae > Ceriops > Ceriops zippeliana. The sequence continues at coordinate 2,760,689 of JBAPLH010000005.1, forward strand.
ACTTAACACCATTGTTTGACCTCAACATTTTCATTTTGCTACCTACTTAAGTTTCAATCCAAGACTTCAATTTGATGAAAACATTGGGCACTTTTGATTTATATTTCAAAAAATAAATTTAACATATTCTTGAATAATTATCAACAAATAAGATAAAGAACTTGATATTATTAAATGAAAGAATGTTCGTAGGACTACATATATAGTTCCAATTTCTAAGTAACCCTTTTAGCTTGATTAATAGGGAAGACAATCTACATTGCTTTCCAAATTGATAAACTTTACAGATATAAGGAGTTTTAGTTATGATAAAAATATTTAAAATCAACTACTTTTTGTAAACATAACTTAATGATAAATAGTTAAGATTTCCTACTTTTTTATGCCATAAGGTTAAATTATTAATAATATAGACAAGTATAATCATACATATGATTTCAATTAACCATAAAACTTTTATTTTTTATTTCAATAGTTAAAAGTTTATAATTTTTACAATCCATGATTTTGCATCTTTTGTTTTTAAAAAGCAAGGTATATCCCATCTCAATTAATTACTTTACACTCAATAAATTTTGATTAACACTAAAAACATAGAAAACATCATATAGAAGATTAATACTTTATGTTATCTTCATAATTACAAAACTTTTTCCTTACACATTAATGAGGTCTTCATTTTCAACTTTTACTTTTGGCTTATAATACTATTTAGTGATTTAAACTTTTTCACATTTTATGATATGTAAAATGTATAATTACAATCAATTAACTACTTTTATGTATTGCATTTATCTTTACTGTATGTTGTTATGAAAACAGCTCTTCTTGTTGCTAATTTTTAATTACCTGAGTTTACAACTACATTGATTATTGATTCCCTTTTGTCTTTACACACCTTTGCCATATATCCCAACTTCTTATAGTTTTTATATTACATATCATGTCTATACCAGTAATATTTCTCTACATAAATTACTTCTTTGCAATGTTTGCAAGTAGAATAAATCTTTTTCCTCTTTTCTCCATCTTTGCTTCTTATTAACTTGCTTTTTAAGGTTTGAAGATGGCTTATCTATACTTTTCATTAGTAAAGCAGCTTTAAGAGAATCATTATGTCTAATTGCTCTTCTTAACTTTAAAGCTTGTAGAGCATTGATTGTTTTAGCAAAAGTAAACTTGCTTAGATCTTTGGAATCTTCCAAAGTTGAAATCTTAGATTCATACTTCTTTAGCAAACAAACCAAGACCATCTTAACAACTATTTGATCAATAATGTTTTTTCCCAATAGCCTGATTTCATTGTTAATCTTTATAATTTTGTTTATAAACTCTTCAACAGGCTTAAAGTCCTTTATTTTGACTTAGCTCATTCATTGTTCAAACCATCACATTGACATGACATGAAGTAGAACCTGAGTTGTAGCATGTTAACCTCAACATCCTTAAACAGCAACCAAGTAGAGTATTTTCTTTTATTTATGTCATGTTCTTTTTTAGTTGTTTTGTAACAAGTCTAGTAACATGTCAAACTAATATAACCAAGTTAATAAGGTTGTAATAAGTTAAATCAATATTAATAGTGTTAGTTACTGTAAAAAGTTATAAAAATCTTAATTAGTGGAGTTAGTGATTGCTTTATAGTACTGAGTGCCTCAAATGGTTATACGCCAAAGCGACTTGCTGAACAGCCATTAAATTTTCTAGGACGAAGCATCCCCGATCATCCAGGTTTGTCGCACCAAGTCAGAAAAGCCTTTGTGCGTCAATCATTTTGCCTTAAATCTGAACAGCTGGGCAAGCCGTCGTGATTCACAGCCTGAAACCAACAAGATCGGATGGTGATCAAAGAGAGTCCTCGACAATGTGAATATCGAAGCTTCAGGTAATAGAATTCTCCAATTTTTCGTACCAAAAGCCCTGTCTATGCGCTCCGAGATTATCACCTTACCATGCTCTTTTTCATGCCAAGTGTAAAGGAACCCTTGAAGCCCAGGTCCCAAAAACCACACTGGCCAACATTATTAGCATACTTTATAGTCCTATTAAACTGAAGACGGCGTCCACTCTTTTCCGAATGGCTAAGAACATCGTTGAAATCTCCCAACAATAACATAGATGGCGGAACAATGCCAATCCTCTAAACCAGGCTGAGAGATAATAAAACGAATATGCTCAGAGCCTTTGGAAATTGAGTGGATATTCATATTTTGAGATTTCCAGGTGTAAAACCACGGGGATCCGCAATTTCATATGAGTCAAAGGCAAGAAACCTCCACCCCTCTGCTACTGTAGCAAAAGGGACGTATAAGAGTGTAGAAAATTATTTTTAAAAATTATATTTATTTGTCACAATTTAAAAAAAAAAGGGATTTGTTTATAATTTTTTTGTACTTTCTATCAATTTTAATAAATATTGACAAATAATTCTTTTAAAAAAAATTTCAAAATCACGAGTAGAGTCAACTAGAAAACAACAAATTTTTTAAAATAAAATGTCACATAAACAAGATTAATAGTATGTTTAAAGAATATTAAATTTGAATTTTTATCTGGACTTAAATTACTTTTCTTTTCTTTTTATGTAGAATATTTTATCAGTCACAAAAAATTTTCAAGAAAAACGCTTGGCATCATCGAATGCCATACAAAATGACGGAGTGATGTGATAGCATAAATTAACCAGCCAGCGGGTGCGATTATCAACTAATAAGATTGTTAAACACATTGTATAAAATGAATATACCGGCGTGTCTATGCCTATGCTCGGGATATTTGTTACATCCATACAGTAATGCTATTTTCCCACTTTTCTCTTTCATTGGGAAGGCTAAAAGAGACGGAGAGAAAGGAACTGAGATAAACGGATAAATAGAGAATTCACTGAATGCACATCAAAACCATTGGCCCGAGATGTTTAATGTTCAAAGTTCAAATGGCCATGTACAGAAGAAGAAGTCCCCGGATGCATAACCAGTTAAATCTTCTTTTTGCTTTTTGGTTTTTTTTTTTTTTTTATATATATTTATATACTTAAAAGAGAAGCGAATATCCTGGCAATCCAAGAGTTGGATATAAAATTAGAATATCTTGCTTAGGTACCTCAAGTGACGATTCACTTATGAAAAATTAACTCATAAATTTCAAGTTCTAATCGCAAGAAAGGAATATAAAAATTTATGAAAATCAAAAAATCTACCAGTAAACGATCTCCATTGAACATCCTAATAAAAAACAAGTGCCTTGCCCGCCAAACACAGAAAACAGGCTCCTGGGAAGCAAAGCCCGGAATTGATTCTAACTTGAATTTCCAGAGTCACGTAACTCTTTGCTTCCTCCCAAGATGCGTAAGATTCTCTCTCTCTCTCTCTCTCTCTCTCTCTCTCTCTCTCTCTCTCTCTCTCTCTCTCTCTCTCTCTCTCTCTCTCTCTCTCTCTCTCTCTCTCTCTCTCTCTCTCTCTCTCTCTCTCTCTCTCTCTCTCTCTCTCTCTCTCTCTCTCCGCTTATATATACACGTATTCCTATCCCTCAAAGTTACAAAATCAAAAATTAATCTCTATCTCTCTCTTCAAATTTTTTTACCAGCTCCAAGTAATTAACAATTGCCAACAATTTCTCTTTCGTCAAATTTATTACATGAATGCCAAATAAGAACATGTCCTTTGTTTGGCTTTGTTTTAGGTAATTAATCTGTCTCCCTGCCCGAGTGATTCCTGGGAATTGTGTGGCTGAAAGATAATGCCACGCTTGTTACATGGGACCCTGTTTGCGTCAATATACGAGGTTGATAGGCTACACAATGTTGGCTGTGGATTAAACTTGTGCAGCGAGGTTGGTATGTCAGTTTTTGGAGGATAATCCTATCCTCAGTCCTTTTTCTTTCTCTGTTTTAATCAGAAGTTTCTAAATAGCAAAAATAAAAAACCTGACTAACATTGTACGAAAGCACCTCATTTTAAAACCCACCATCCGAATTCCCACATTTCCTGCCCTTAACAACCACGTATCCTTTTAGCTACAATTTTGTTGCAAGGAGTCAGCTTAGTAGGATAATCAAACAACCTCTTACTAGGGGGCTTACGAAGTACAGTCACTAACAATAGAATCTTTTTGAGGAAATTGAGACAAGGTGGTAAGAAGTTGCCAATGGCCGGTGCTTACCCTAGTAGTTGTTTGGTTGTGGTTATCTCTTCCCACTCTCATCTATACTTCACCAATCTTTCAATATTAGCTTAAAAAAGAAGTTGGTGGGGGTAAAGAGAATTGGGCTAAAACTGCAGCAAGAGATTCTTGTGGGCATAACTATGACTATTTCTTCTTTTTCTTGTTTTTGGTTTCTTTTGTCATCATCGGATTTTACGTTGATTTTGTTACATCTGACATCATTATATTTCAAATTGCATGATCAATGGGTAAGTCATTTGCTAGTTCCATTTTTTATGCCGGGCTCAATTTTAATCTTCTGCTTCTTCTGCCATTGTCAATTTGGCAGAAAGTTGTCGCATTGCAACATCCTTTGTTTGGCTGCCTGTTAGCTAATCAGTAAATGATGGCAAACAATGCCTGTAAAACTAGAGATAGTATTGTTATAGGGACCTGTCAATCCATTACTTTCTACTTAGACTATTGGACATTATTCTAAAATCCCGGGTTCAATACCTTTACTCTCTCTGCACTCTTGCTTTTGTCAAATTTTGGAGAGCAACGGACCCCCAAAGGTCGCTAAAAGATTTCTGGCCAAATTCAAGAGAATGGTGCTTTGCCAGCCTGAGGTAATGTCATCCTCCTATAAAACTTTGCATTAACAGCATCATGGGACGCCTCAACTCTAGTTTGGCACAGAAACTCATCTTGAGAATATTTTGCAAACATTAAACAGATTGTTGGTTCTCGGCTTTACGCCGCAGTTGATCTAGACAAGGCGAGGGTTGGCAGGACCAGAACCGTGGCAAATGATCCGTCAAAACCCCGGTGGAACGAGTCCTTCCACATTTACTGCGCCCACACAATCTCACATGTCATAGTCACAATCAAATATGATGACCTTGTTGGGGCAACATTGATTGGAAGAGCTTATGTACCTGTTGAAGACGTCTACAGAGGGTTCCTAGTTGACCGATGGGTTGAAATACTAGATGAGGAGCACAATCCTATATCAGGAGGTTCCAGAATCCATGTCAAGCTGCAATTCTTTAGTGTAACCCAAGATCCTGACTGGTCTCAAGGCATCAGAAGTCCTCAATATGCGGGAGTCCATCATGTGTTCTTCAATCAACGACAAGGCTGCCAGGTCACACTCTATCAAGATGCTCATGTCCCAAATGATAGTGTCCCTCCCATTCCTCTTGAAAGCAAATATTATGAAGCTCGCAGATGCTGGGAGGAAATCTTTGATGCCATCAGTAATGCCAAGCATTTCATTTACATAACCGGGTGGTCTGTGTATACTGAAATAAGCTTGATAAGAGATCCCCACAGACCAAAGCCAGGAGGTGACATTAAACTTGGGGAGCTGCTCAAGAAGAAGGCGAATGAAGGCGCAACAGTTCTTTTGCTTGTTTGGGATGACAGGACTTCTGTTAAGGAACTGAAGAAGGATGGCTTGATGGCAACCCATGATCAAGAGACTGGAGAATACTTCAAGAACACCAAGGTACACTGCGTTTTGTGCCCACGCAATCCTGATGGTGGGAAAAGCATAGTTCAGGGTTTCGAGATATCTACCATATTTACTCACCACCAGAAGACAATAATTGTTGACTGCGAAACACCTGGCGATGCATCACAGAAAAGGAGGATTGTCAGCTTTGTTGGAGGCATTGATCTTTGTGATGGAAGGTATGATACACAAGACCATCCCCTATTCGAGACGTTGAAGACAGTCCATCGAGATGATTTCCATCAGCCCAACTTTGCTGGCTCCTCAATCAAAAAAGGGGGTCCGAGGGAGCCCTGGCATGACATCCACTGCAAACTAGAAGGTCCAGTCGCATGGGATGTCCTATACAATTTTGAGCAGAGATGGAAAAGGCAAGTTGGGGATGAATTCCTGATTCCACAAAACAAGCTAGAATTAATTACAGTACGCCCCTCATCAGTGCTGCAACTGAACGATGACGAAGCATGGAACGTTCAGATATTCCGTTCCATTGATGGTGGAGCTGCTTTTGGCTTCCCAACGAAGCCCAAGGAAGCAGCTGCAGTTGGCCTTGTTAGTGGAAAGGACAGCATCATTGACCGAAGCATTCAAGATGCTTATATCAATGCCATTCGGAGAGCAAAGAATTTTATCTACATAGAGAATCAGTATTTCCTTGGAAGTTCGTATGGCTGGAAATCAACAGATATCAAGGTTGAGGATATTGGTGCTTTGCATCTGATTCCAAAGGAGCTCTCATTAAAGATAGTTAGAAAGATAGAGGCGGGAGAGATGTTTACCGTCTACATCGTAATCCCAATGTGGCCAGAGGGAATACCCGAGAGTGCTTCCGTGCAGGCCATATTAGACTGGCAAAAAAGGACATTGGAGATGATGTATACAGATATTGCGGGAGCCCTTAGAAAGAAGGGACTCGAGGCAGATCCAAGGAATTATTTGACATTTTTCTGCCTAGGGAACAGGGAGACCGAGAAGGTAGGAGAGGATAGTCCTCCAGAACCACCGGAACCCGATTCTGATTACGGAAGAGCTCAGCATGCTCGTCGCTTCATGATCTACGTTCATGCAAAGATGATGATTGGTGAGCGATAACTTAATCATAAACCATATTTCTGTTTCTTTTTCTCTCAAATGCGAATGGAAATTAACTTCGGAAAATTTTACTGCTTTTGCAGTTGATGACGAGTACATAATCATAGGATCAGCAAACATCAACCAGAGGTCAATGGACGGTGCAAGGGATTCTGAGATCGCAATGGGAGCATTCCAGCCACATTATTTGGCAACCAAGCAGCCAGTAGATGGCCAGATACATGGGTTCCGAATGGCACTATGGAGTGAACACCTGGGAATGTTACATTACCTCTTCCAGTATCCTGGAAATGAGCAGTGTGTGCAACTAGTGAATCGAATCGCTGATGAGAACTGGGATAGGTATGCAAGTGACACATTTGAAGACTATCTAATAGGCCATCTACTCCGGTATCCCATTGAAGTCACCAGCGACGGAGCGATTACAACTTTGCCAGGAACAGAGTATTTCCCTGACACCAAGGCTCGTGTCCTGGGCACAAAATCTGACTACCTTCCTTCAATTCTCACCACCTAGCATCATGCTAAGCCAAAGTGATCGTGACCATCCGAGTCATGTCATTTTCTTAACAATGTAGGAAGGAACATTAATCCCAAGTTATCATCGCCATTGAGTGTGTCAATAGCACGATATGAACTTCCTATTTAAGGGAATAACATATTCTATATCCTCGTCATTTGAAGGAGCAACAGGAAAAAAAGAAAAGCTGAAGATTTTCCTATTATCAATTATTAAATTTTTAGATTTCCAATTACAGTCACCGAGTATCGATTGCAGTTTTTGTTGATAATTAATTGGCTATCGTATGGTGGGGAGCAACCCCTTTTAATTAAAAGAGCAATAGTGTCCGGTCCACACAAAAAGTTCGATTCCACTACGGCAAAACCCATCAATTTTCTTTAAAGGAGCAATAGCATCATCTCAATGTTGTTGGTTCTAAAAACCTAAAATGAGAAATTTCTTTTTCAAAAAAAAAAAAAGTACAAACTGGGAAACGAAAGCCTCTCTCTTATATTTTATTTTCACTTTTAGTTTTATTCGATTTGTTAATAAAACTAACCAAGCGGTCCGCCCAACACCTTTGGTTGGATTCTTATTCTTCTTTTTCGGTTCCAGCAAATAGCCATCCAAAAGACCATTAAAATAAAAAACCAAAAAAAAAAAAAAAAAAGCGGTTAGTTAAAGGGAAAATAATAATAATAATAAAAGAGTTAGAAGAGAAGCCGCCCTTGGGTTGATAACAAAACCGGCTGTGGGCCGGCGGATCAGGGACGACGGTGAAGGCTGAGGTTAAAGGCGGCCCATCCAATCTTTCTATCTCAATCATGCCATTTCTGAGGTCGATCTCTCACCATATCGAGTAGTTGTTTGTTGCAATTTTAATTTTCTTTCCTTCTTTCTTGATTTTTCTTGGGAACCAAGCACGCCTGGTCATTTCTTTTTTTTTTTCTTTTTTTTTTGTAATTTCCTCTCTCTTTCTTTTCTAGTTTTCTCTTCCCCTGTTTTCATAGATGATTTCAAAAAAAGAACAAAAAAACAGAGAGAGATGAGGCCTCTTTGTATTTTGTTTTTAACTAAATTTTTTATTTTGATTCATCCAATTTGGCTCATAGAACTTATGGTATTGTTATTGTTTCTTAGTTCTGCAGGATGGTTAGGCCTCTTCTTTCTGAAAGTGGTGTTTTGAAGCGATCAGTTGAAGACACCGCGCCTGTAAATGCAGCTGTGTAGATTCTTACCTCCTTATATCATTCATCTGATTTCATGCGTGGGGTGAGCTTTTCATTCACTTGAATCTTCAAATTTTGACGAATTCTTGGATTTCATTGTTTTTATTTGTTTGATCTTTCTTTGCATTTAATTTCAAAGATATAACATCAGTCGGAAAGGAAGCGTAATGTGGCTAGGCGTGGTCTTGCTGGTCTTGCTGGCCGATGAACGGGGGATTAAATTTTCTTTAGTTAACCTAAATTTTAACTGCTTTTCCCCCTTATTTGGAATCTTATGCTTTTCCTTCTTCTTTTCTTTTTCTTTTTGGTTTTTTATTGGGGTGGGGTGTGGGGAGGGGTGTTACTTGTTCTGTAAGCGAGGTTGAGTGGGAATAACAGAGAAAGTCGTATACCCTTTTTCGATTGCATTACTTCAAGTAATGGCCAAATGGATGGACCATATATAAGGTTATTCTTTTGTATAGGATTTCTGTAGCAGCCATGTATTCTAGGTATTGTTATCTGACAACAACAGCTGCGTGCTTTGGGAAGAACCCTTGTTGTTCCTTTTTATTTTTTTCTGGAGCTTCTTTCCGTGCTCGTGTGGTTACCATTAAGAACAAACTCAAGGACTCTTTCAGTGTGAGGATTTATTTTATTTTTTTTCAATGCCTTTTCTTCTACCTGAATTTTTTTTTGGGGGGGGAGGAGGGGGAGAGGAGGGAAGAAATAACAATATGATCATCTCAAGTGATTAGACAGGTCTCATGTATGCATGATCCATGAATGACTTATCTAATCTTGAGGAGACTTTGATTGTAGACTCCAAATTTTGATGGATAAGGGATGGAATTTTGTTCAAGAAAATTTCTTTAGCTTTGTTATAGAATCCCACTGCCTTTAAAGCTCTTTGGAAGATATAAAAGTTCTTTTATCCTGTCTATAATTTCTTTCATAAAAATCACTAGGAGGAGGTTTGTTTGGAAGAAGGAAAGCAGTTGACAGAAGGGGAAATTTTTTAGTAGAAAGAAAATTTGTGCCCACTAAAGTTTATCTTTGGAGGATCCTCGGGGCTTGTTTACTTTTAAAAAACAACTCTCGGTTTTCATTTCTTTTTTGTTTTGTTTTCATCTCCATTTCTCAACAAAAAATGTTAAAAATGTGTTTCCTCAATAGAAAAGAAGGTTTTCTATTGTTCTAATTCAAAGTCAGAAATGATAAAGGTAGTTTTCTGAGTTCTTCAAAAAATCAGAAAACTGGAAAACCCGGTATTGTATTTTTTAAAAAAAAATATTAAAAGTATTTCATATTCTTTTTCTATGTTCTAGAAAAATTTGCGGAAAATTGAAAAATTTTCCAGAAAGCAAACAGGTCTTTAAATTTTCCCTTTTTGGAGATATCTTTTTCTCTTTCTTTCCTTTTTTTTTTTTTTCTTTTCTGGAAGTGTGGCTGCAAATGGGGAATTGGTTCATTGATAATTGATGCTAATCATATCTGCAATTAACCCTGATTTGTAACAGAGCAGAGGTTGTTTTGGATGCTTGACTAAACCCTCTGTAGTTGTTACGGTTGAAGAGCCAGCAAAGCGGTTGGGCAATCAAGACCATTCAGTGTGGAAACATAGCACATCAGATGATTTCTGGAGCTCCAGTGCTGCAGAAATGGAGCATGGTATGGTGAAACCCCAGAGAAGCCTTTCCTCAGTTAGTTCATTGAACCGGCCTCTTGATTTCTGCTGTAATCCCAGCAGCACAAATAACGCTTCTGAATTTGTAAATCATGGCAAGTTAAGTTCTTGTTGTGTTTATAACTATTAACTGTGCTTGTTTGTGTGTTGCATTAGTCTGGTTCCCCCACCCCACACCAACCCCCCTGGGTGCAGGTCATGGTCATCACCTCAGTAATATGTGGTATGGTTTTTAGAATATTACTTAGCTTATCACAATATTGCACAGATATCAGAATTGTGCACAGGTCAGTTATTGTTTGCAATTTGCAGTACTTTTAAGATTTTACTTTTTTCCATGTTTTTTTTTTATTTGCTGGTGTATCTGTCAAATAGAATCAGTTAATAATGGAACTTTGCTGCATAATGCATATAGGTTCTCTTCTTTGGAACCAAATGAGCAGCATTGGCTTGGAAATAAGAGGTCAGGGAATAGGTCACTACTTCAAGAACCCACAATAAGGTGGAATATCTACCCTTGTTACTGAAGCTTATAAAAGTGGGCATGGAGACATTTTAGTACAAAATTGAGCTCCATGTGATTATTCTTTAGTTTTCTAATCTATCTTTCAACTTGCAGCAAGATGCATCTCAGGAAAAGAAACTTCTGAATGCAGATTCAATTATCCTAGAATTGGTGGCTTCAGTTATCATGTTTTCGTTTGTGGTCTATTGCCTTATACCCTTAAGAAACTCCTGATCTTATAATCTTGACCTTAATATCAGTTATTCTCCTTGGGCCTTTATCCTCTCTTCTATTTCAGCAGGTTCTTTCAGCTTGTCGTTTTTCCTTTCTTTGTGGGTGAAATCTTCTGTTCATTTGCCTTTGTTTGATGCATTTTCAATGCAGAACTTGCCGTAGTTTCTGTAGTTACTGTTTGCGGTGTATGTATGTTGTGGTGTGGAATCCTTGAAGATTGATACTTAGTAGTGAAATTTTTTCACCTATGTGTTTTGCAGTTGGAACGCCAATCACGAAAGCTTGCTTGGGACCAACAAACCTTTCCGCCGGCCGGTACCTCTCACGGTAAGTTTGCCCTTGCTCAGTTCCTGATGTTGTGATCACTTGCAAGTGCACTTCTACGCTCAATCTTTCTGATTGGTCACGGGAACTCAAATGGCAGGAAATGGTGGATTTTCTAGTCGATGTTTGGGAACAGGAGGGTTTTATGGTTTGACTGAATGAGCTTTGAAAAAAAATGCACATGTTTTTTCTCCTGTGTCTTACTCACATCATTAGCACGTAAAATGCAGTTAAATGTGCTTTGTAATTCCTGTATCATCCTCATAATTTTTATGCCACCTATATTTTTCCTTTTTCTATGGGACTTTTGGATGGATCAATAGACGTGCCACTTGTTAGTATTTTCAAATAGCTGTTTGGGCCTTGTGGGAGGTACTCCTGGTCCTGGAGAAAGGTTAGAGTCTCTCACCTTTTAGAAAGGGTGTTTTCATGGAGACCACTCTATTGTAATTGTTCATTCTCTCGTACTTCATCCCACTGGGAGACGAGGTTTCTGCTAACCTAAAGTGTTCAGAGGCCCATCTACCAACACAGTCCATGCGGTTCACCTCGGAGTTAGAAACGTTAAAAAAAAAAAAAAAATTGGTTGAAAATTGAGTTGATTTTTTTTTTTTTTTAGCTTATTGAATTGATAGAGATAGTTCTTTTCATTCTTGTAAGCTTTATATCGTACTTCTTAAAATTAGAATTTCAAAACTTAAAAAACAAAGATTTAAAATTTTAATTACTGATATCTTTGGAGGGACATTAAATTGAGATTTCGGTTAATTGAATTGGAAGATGTAAATGGTTACGAAGTACATATAAATTGATTTTTTTTCTATTCATTTCATTACGATGTTTAGTCTAAAAAATTGTGATTGATTGAATTGAATTGAAGTATTATTGTATATCTAAAAATTTTTATTCATTAAATATCGGCAACAAAAAATTTGGCTCGATTTTTGTTCATAGAATGACCAAACCAAAAATTTTGATTCAATTTAGTTTTGAGTTAGCTGTGGGAACACTCTACTTGGGGTAAAGTAAATCGAATTGGAAAAAGGATATTGTTCAAGGGTGTTGGTCTCCGAAATGGACCCCTCCCCTCCCACCCCCAGCAATGTTCACGATCAATCAATCGATGTCAACATGTGCCTCATGCCTGGCTCATTTTGGAGTTTGGGTTGTGGAGGATTGAGGATCTTTCTCGAGGATGCTTGCATCGAAAGCCAAGTTCGTCTTATTTGGTCCAAATGCTCAAGTTACCATTCAATAGCTTTTCTGCTGTCTTCCCCGAAACATCCATAATTCAGTTAGCTTTCCCTTTCCAAACCTAATTCTTTCTATCAGTTATCAGAAGTATGAAAATTTAAACTGTTTGTGGCCTGGTAATGCTTGGAAGCCTAATTTCCAGGTAGCAACATCTCCAGCTCCATCATCACAGGTCAGATATTAGTATTTAGTACTCATGAATTGCGGAAATGCCTGATAAAACTGAGATGTTTACAATTATTGTTGCTATGATAAGGCGATGGTTGATCTCAATTGCATAAAACTCTGATGGTGTGATTTGATACGCGAAATAATGTCGGACGAACGCTAACTCGTTATCTATCTTTGTAATTTATCCCCAAGATTTTGCTTTCGCTCTGAAAAATTCGGTCCCTTTCCAAGAAAATAGTCACCAACTCTCTCCATTTTTCAGAATTAATCTGCATATTATAACATTATGTTTCTCTCTTGTATATTTAGATGCACAAGAAACAGAATGTTATTCCAGGTTCAATGGGAGCTGGTCCTCCCCAAGGCATGGATTTTGGCATGCGTTAAATGTAGGCAAACCCCACCCCGAGACAATAACACTGAGAGGTCATTGAACAAAATATTATTAACATAATTCTGATTGGCAGTCTAATCAATCTGATTAATTGCAGTAGCAAAATAATTTTAAATTAGGCAACGTACCTCGTGCGCACGATACGAGCATTTTTCTTCAAAGGTACATACACGGGGCAATAAGACACGGAGAGGGAGTGCATAGAGAGGGATTGGGTACTCCTCCTACTCGGTCTTTGACGAAGCATCGAAAATTGCCATCTATGCGGGACAAGTTGAAAAGATTAAATATAATATTGAATCACGTCCGCAGCCACCCGGAGCACGGTAGCAACTTGGCGTATCTTCTTCACATATATTAAACCAATTATAGGGTTATATAAGACTTTTGGCTCTTGAACTTTAACCAAGAAATTTGTGTTACTTTTTATAAATTATATTTTCATTTTGATATTTTTCAATATTTCATATTTAATTTCATATGATCATTATTAACCAAGACTTTTGGCATACCTTAACAATTTGAAGCATAAAAATTATTTACACGACCATCGTTCAAGTAATTATATAAATATATATGTAATGTTTTATTTAAACATTTTCATAATAGGTATGGAATTGACTACTTTGTTCATAAAAAAAAAAAATATAATGTATGTTAATTTTATAGTTTTATGAATATCTATTTTTGACAGTACATTGGTTATGAATATTTAAAAATAACGTTTTAATTTAATAAATATCTCGTGATTATAATTCAATCATACTTAACTTACAAAATAGATTTATTTTATATATTTTATTTTGGGGTGTACTAATAATTGAATTATTTATATAAATAATATTAAATATGAAAAAATAGTTTTATTAATAAAATTATATATATATAATATTTAATGCATATTTTATGGAGCGAATAACTCGATTATTATTAATGAACCCGACTTTGAACGTGTAGTGATAAGCCAAATAATAACGCGCGCCAAGTTGAGTGATTATTGTTAATTAAATGCAAGGTGCGTTTGGGGGAGATGTAGCAAATTCGCTGAAGCGGGTCACGTACACGTTGCTTCCCCCCTTTTATATATATATATAAAGAAATAAGCATTCGTAAGTTAGCAAGCAAGTTGGGAGCGAAGCAAAGGGGGAATTTTAATTAGTTGTTAATTATCCCAACGACGGTTGATTGACTTGTTCCACATGAATTTCTTAAAATGGAAATTCCTGACGACGAGAGAGTACCCTTTGTACCCAATAAAATATATATATATAAAAACATTTTTCCACAAGTAAAATGACCCTTTTCCTCTTTCTCTTTCGTAACCATTTTTCGAACAATTTTTTTTTACAATTTATAAAACAAAAACAGAGAAAATAACAAGAAGAAGAAGAAGAAGAAGTAGTAGCAGTCTACATCCCCACGAATGAAGGAGAAATTTTGTTGCTTCATAATTTTTGGAAGAGCTGTTTATATATATATATATATATATATATTTGTTTTTTATGTGCACATCATGATTTCTAAAGCAGCATGCTTTGAACTTCAATGGAAAATACACTGTTTGTTTAACCGCTGAAATTTGAGGTTAATTTGACGCTTCCATGTTTGCCGACCTGCAGTCAAAATCACACATTAATAAAACGCGCTCGCTGAAGAAATCGCGGGGGGGGGGGGGGGGGGGGGGGAGCTGCGGCAGCCCTTTCCCTTGGTTGACCTTATCGTCAATGCATTCCAATTTTCTTGTGTACTGTAACAAACACACGCTCTGCATTGGAATGCCTTTTGACAGCTGAAAGAAAATGCATAAATTGAGACTTGATTTTTTTTTTTTCAACGTATCAAAAATAATTTTATTTATTTTAAAAAATAGTTAGTTATTGAGAGATATAAATATAAATAAAAGTTTATACAATTATATTAAGTCGAGGACCATTAAAAAAAAAAAAACAAAAAAAGAAAGTTGTACGTGCAAACCAGGCTCGTGAGTGTTGGATTCCTTGTCCGTACAATATTGTATTCCAGTCCAACGATTGTGAGCTTTGTTGGCACCTTTTTACATGGGTGTGTGTACAGAATGATTTTTCCCCTTGACCTTTTTCTTTGGAGGAAGGAGGGGGCTGAAGGCTGATCTAATCCCCAAGCATGTCATATTCTTCGCAGAAAATATTAGATAGACATATTATTTTTTTCTTATAAACGCACCTTAATATAACATAATTATATTATAAAATTGAATAAAATATATATTTTTATGTATATTTTATACAATATTAAGTATTATTTTATATTATATAAAATATTATATTATATTTAATATTAATAAAATTATATTATTATGACGATGAAATTTCACTCAAAAAGAGAAGAATATCCTAATCCATATAAATATAGATATTATACATGTAATAGGTTAATTAAAAAAAAAAAAGTAACCCGCATAAAATGGGTAATATTATCACATATATTGATAACATTTCATTTTAATTCTCTGTATATATTTATTTATTTATTTAAAAAAAAAGAATATATGTACAATTTTATTTTTCTTTTAAAGGGGGACGGGACGGTGAGCTGGGAACAAGCAGCCCCAAACGTGGGGCCCAGCATCCAAACAAAAGCCCTTTGTCAAAACCGAAAAGCAAAGACGGAAATGGAAGCAGTATTCAATGTTTCGAGTTGGTGGAGCAGGTGGGGGAAGCGCAGAAGAAAAAGCGAATATAACAAAGAAAATCCCCACTTGCCACTTTGCCACTTGCGCGTCGCCATTTGTGTGCAGATACAGATACATTGCATGTGGGCTACGCTACTCTGCATTGCCATGTACCGAAACCCCCCTCCCTCCCTCTCTCGTACAATTAAAGTTAAGCCTCTGTCAGCCACAAATGCTCGTCTCCTTATTCCCCCACCCCCCCCACCAAATTTTTTTCCTTTGTGCTGCTTCTTTCCTCTCTTCCTTTTCGCTTCTTTTTTTTCCTTTTTTATTTTTTTGCCCTATTTGATAGGGTTACAGTGTTCTTCTAGCTCAAATCTCTCTCATGCATCCGCCTTCCGAACATTTCTGCAGTGCTTTGGTAGCGTTTCTCGTTGTTGGGTCTCTCTTCTATATTTTTTCTCTCCTCAGAGGGTTTTTGGGTGTGCAACGGTGCGGATTTTACCTCCCGGGCTTTTTCCAGCCGTACCCATGTCTAAGCTCTTCCGTTTCGCTGGTAAGTTTCTTGATTTCTCGATTTACGTGCTTTGATTTCGAGCTTTTTTCTGTTTTCAGTTGAATTTTGTAGCTGGAAAATTTCTCTTGTTTGATTTATTCTTTTGATAGATCAAGTGTTTTGGGGGGTGTGTTTGTTTTGTCTTGTTTGTTTTAATTTAAGCTCTCTCTCTCTCTCTCTCTCTCTCTCTCTCTCTCTCTCACACACACACACACACACACACACACACACACTCTTTTGTTTCCTTTTTCTTTTTGAGATTCTCTATGGTCTGGGATTGATGGAATCAGAACCGTTTAGTTTCGCTAGGAATTATGCGATTTGGAGACGTAGATCTTGTAGTGGAGTTCTTTGTTTTTCGTAATCGAACATCTATTTTTGTGGATCTTTCCTTTGTTCCCTCTTGATTAAGTGGATCATTCAGATCTGCTGGAATATGATTACCTGTGACTCTCTTTGAGTTTAGTCGTTTTGTTAGTGAGTATGTGATGATCCATCCATCCACGAGTTACAAGCTTGTTGATGATGCTTGGTTTTGTTGTTTCTGATAATGGGTTTACTATGTGATTTTGGGAAGTGGTATTGGGGCCACATCTTTTTTTCTGGGGATTAAATTCCATTTATTTTATGCATGTGAGATGTGTATATATGTTCTCGTAGATTCCCATGACAGCAAAAATCAACATCAGGAACTGTTATTTAACCCAAATATACCATGATGATGAAGTCTTATCTACTCTAGCTTGTATTGGTACTTGTCAGAAGATTTTGGTGTGGAAAGAGGCACGAGAATTCTTGATATGTAGTTATGAATCATTATAGAGAAGGAAAAAATAATTGCTTTGGAATTGTATTTATCCTAAGTAGCTTCTTTTGGCTTGAAAGACATGATCGTGGTAGGAGTTATTGGATTGTCATATTGAATTATGGAAAATTTTGATTGGTCTGTACCTGTGGAGTTTTGAAAGATATTGGATAAGTTCACCGAACTAACGAAAAGCTCTGATCTTGCTTTCTCAGGTAATGATGATTTTTGCCCTGGAGGGTCCATATTCTCAAACCCCAAGGATTCAAACCTCTTTTTGTCCCTTGGTCATCATGTGGATGTATATTTTCCTTCACACAAGAGGTCTCGCATCAGTGCTCCTTTTGTTTTCGGCAGAGAGAGTTTTGAGCAGAAAAGGAAAACTTCTATCGAAGTTCTGCCAGATGAATGTCTCTTTGAAATTTTCAGGCGTTTGCCTGGAGGAGAGGAAAGGAGTGCATGTGCTTGCGTTTCAAAGCGCTGGCTCTCTCTTCTAAGCATTATCTCCAGAAATGAAATTTGCAGCGAGAGCACTAGCCAATCATTGAAGCCCAAGACTGAATCAGCTGAAATCAACAATGGGCTGAAATCTGAATTTGATGGTCAGGATATTGAGGACTATGGATGTCTTTCCAGAAGCCTGAAGGGTAAGAAGGCTACAGATATCAGACTTGCTGCCATTGCTGTTGGAACTGCTACCCGTGGAGGATTGGGCAAGCTCTCTATCTGTGGAAGCAAATCTGGTTGTGGGGTGACAAATGCAGGCCTGAGGGCAGTTGCTCGTGGTTGCCCTACTTTAAAGGTTCTTTCTCTGTGGAATTTGCCTTATGTTGGAGATGAAGGGCTGTCAGAGATTGCAAGTGGTTGTCATCTGCTGGAGAAGCTTGATCTAAGGCAGTGTAATGCTATTACTGACAAAAGTTTGGCTGCTATTGCAAAGAACTGCCCAAATTTGACTGATTTATTCATTGAATCTTGTGCAAATATTGGAAATGAGGGTTTCCAGGCTGTTGGGCAATACTGTAGGAATCTGAGGTCCATCTCAATCAAACACTGCCCAGCTGTTGGGGACCAAGGAATTGCAGGCCTGGTGTCTTCAGCTCAGTATGTTCTGAGAAAGGTAAAGCTTCAGGCGTTGAACATCACTGATATGTCTCTAGCCGTAATTGGCCACTATGGCGAGGTGGTTACTGATCTTGCTCTTGCTAGCCTTCCAAATGTCAGTGAGAAGGGGTTTTGGGTCATGGGCAATGGCCATGGATTGCAGAAGTTGAGTTCCTTTGAAGTTGCATCCTGCCAAGGAGTGACAGATATTGGGCTTGAAGCCCTTGGAAAGGGTTGCCCAAATTTAAAACGATTCTGCTTGAGCAAGTGCACAATGCTATCCGATAATGGTTTGGTCCTGTTCGCTAAAGCTGCAGTATCACTGGAAAGCCTGAAATTGGAGGAGTGCCACACAATCACCCAATTTGGGTTTATTGGTTCCCTTTTAAACACTGGTGCAAAGTTGAAGTCTCTATCTCTGGTTAACTGCTTGGGGATCAAGGACATAAATCTGGCATTGCCTTCATTGTCTCCCTGCAAGTCGCTGCGATCACTGTGCATCTGTAACTGCCCTGGTTTTGGCGATGCTAGCCTGACTTACTTGGGGAAGCTATGCCGGCAACTGTGGCAGTTGGAGTTGACTGGCCTTCAGGGAATTACTGATGCAGGAGTTCTGCAACTACTGGAAAATATTGAGGCAGGACTGGTGAAGGTTGATCTGAGTGGTTGTGTGAATTTGTCTGACAAAGTGGTGTCAGTCATGACTCAGCAGCATGGTTGGACACTTGAAACGCTGAATTTTGATGGGTGTAGAAAGATCACCGACACAAGTTTGGCAGTGATTGCTGAGAACTGTCTGCTGCTCAGTGATCTTGATGTTTCTAAGTGTGCAATTACTGATTCTGGGATTGCAGCACTAGCAGGGTCTAAGCACTTGAATTTGCAGGTCCTTTCCATTTCCGGTTGCTCTCTGATATCAGACAAGAGTTTGTCTGCCCTCATAAAATTGGGTCAGACCCTCTTGGGGTTGAACATTCAGCGTTGCAATGCAATCAGCAGCAGTGCTGTAGACATGCTTGTGGTTTGCCTGTGGCGTTGCGATATCCTTTCCTAAGCAGGGAAAGGATCTTAAGAAGCTTCATTCTGAAACTAGGATTGCAGATGCAGGGAATGGGGATTGAAAGTAACCAGGAACCTTCAGCATCTATTAGGATATCGTGAGTAGCATTAGTTCATGAAGTTTTTGGGTCCATCAGAGATGGGTCTTCCATCTAGGAGAACCCAGTTGCCTTTTTTGTGGGAGATGTGGCGATTACTCTCTTTTTTTAACAGTTTTCCGATCAATGGAAATCTGTTCGAAGATATTTTGGCTCCCAACTGCGGGGGTGCAACTTTCTTCATGGCCACGATTCCTCGTTTGAAGACAGGCTACTGGTTTCTGTTTCTGGTGTTTCCATTTGTTTTCTGTTTCAAGGTGTTTAACACCTGGTGTTTTAGCTTATTAAGCCTTCTACATAGTTTTATGTCATCACATCACGCTCGTTCGGAGCATTGTGGGGACTTGGTGGCATAAAGTTTGTCCATCCTTAGTTTGAAAGGGGTCAGGCGTCTGTTTTATGTTTTTGGGTTGCGAACTCGATCGTCAGGTCTCTTTTCCTCAAAAGGGTGGGTTAGCTAAAAAAAGTCGGTTGTAATGGTTGCTTTTGGCAGTTCGGGTTTTGGTGCCTAGGTGTTCTAGGGCCTTGGCCGTGGCAGCAGCTTATTCAGTCTGCCACGACGACCTTCTTTCAGGAGGGGTTGTTTTTGCCATCTTTATTCCAGGGCCCTGGTTTTTCCAGGCTTCATTTCTTCAGCGAACTGTGTGTACTTTGCAGCCTCTGTAATATGTAATGAAAATATATTTACCCATCCTTTGTGATGTGCACGTTTCTCATCTGACGCAGCAAATATCATATGAGCAAATGGTTTATGCAAGTCTTTTCATGGCTTGCTTAATTATTTGCTTGTCCTTTCCTATTGTGGTCGAGGCTAAGCCGCCGTGTCAAATACGTAGTGGGCTCCACTGACCTGCCAAAGTCTCTTTCAAAGATATGAATGCTCCCATATACAATACGGTCACCATTGTTTAAATTGACCCGAGTTTTAAAAAAATGGATGCGAAATGAACATTAATTAATTTCTTTTAAATTATTGATTATAGACTAATAAATAATTTATTTATAAAATGTATAAATTATATTTTATATTTATTTATTAATAAAACTCAAACTATTGTTAATATTATATATATATATATTGCTATTCAGAGAAGACATGTGGGTGGGGCTTACTTTGTCTCATTGGCGAAAGGCAAAGCAACCCATTGTTGTTTTTAAGTTCACGATTCAATGCATTTCTTTTCACGATTCAATGCATCTTCAACAAGTGAAGCCTAAAAATAATTGAGAGACTGCCACGGAAATCTTTGGGAGTCAAAGATGGGGAAGATCATAGAATCTCGGAGATAATGGCGAGCTGGCGCCATTATTCCAATGTAACGCCGTTAATAAAATAATCTGAGGAGGGAAAAAAAAAAAAAAGGAGGGATGGTGGGGGGGCTATTTGGTCAAACCAAGGTTTTTCAAAAGCGCACGTTAAAAATCCATACAAGCAGGTGTCATTTACACGACATTTAAATGATGACTCGACTCAATGAACCCTTGTTCGAATTCGATTATTTACATAAATGTGCAACATCGAACTCTAATTTCAAAGTTCATTACATGAAAAAGTTTAACTTAAATAATAAAAAAAAAACTCAACTTTTTTAAACTTATTATTTAAATCTTATTTTAAAAAACCAATTTAGTGTGTCATTTAATTAAAAAAATTGACATGCTTAATTTTAAATTATATGCTATATATTTAAAGTTATACGCTAAATTTAAAGACTTATTTTCTAATTGATTAGTTTTATAGTATAATTTTTTTTTTGTTTAATTCTATTTACAATAATAAAATTTTACAATCTTAATCATTTTTATTAATATTATAAAATTAAATATAAAAAGTTTACAAACTCAAGCTTGGTTCATCTTGGCTTCATTGCCGAACGACACTATCTCGAAGTCTCATTTGATCAAAATTTGTTTTGATTCGACTTTGTTTGCACAGCTTTATTATCAAAATCAAAACTTCTATAGGGCAGTCATAAGCGTGACTTTAGCCTTTGTAGCAATGGGCTTTTTTTTTTTTCCATAAGGGTGCATTTCAACTGCCATCTGGGTTATTTGCTGAAATCTGAAAGACGATAGCAAGCTAGCTAGTGCTTGCTGGGTTTTCCGGGAAAGCATCCCATGGCATGGCAATTCAATTCGCACCAGAATTTTTACTAATGCCACCAAAGAAACCATTCTCTTACCCCAAAGGCAACAATTTTTCTTTTTGGTACATAGAAAAGAGAAAAACAATGCATAGAAACTCTCTCAAATGAAATTCTAACTCCATGTGCATCTTAAAAGAGGCAAAATGTACTCATTCTGAGGGGGCACAGAAAAAAAAATAATTATTTTTTTGCCTTTTGCGTTTACAACTTAATTATCAACTCAGTGAGGCAAAAGGACTTAGTTTCTTGAACTCAGAAAGAAATCTGTATGAGGAGCAAATGTTGACTATTGGGAGAATTTTAGAACCCTGAATTTGGGTTTTTTTTCTCGCTCTTAAATGTTTAGCTCCAATTCAAATTCATCCAAACTTTATAGTAGATTCTCCTATAAGAAGACATCTTATTTAGCAATCAAAGTATCATCACAGAAAGTTGAGAAATCATAATTACAAATATTTTCTTAATTGAAAACAATCAGATGCAAGAGAATATATGAACTCATTGGCAGAACTGACGATACCGACAGCACTGACATTATCGATAGTTGCAATTCTAACACATGCATATCAACCAAATTAACAGATATATCAGAATGGTTAATGGTAGTATTTATTAAGGCTAGTAAAACCATTGTCCGAAGAGAGTATTTTTGTAACAAATTCGTAAACCCTGGTAGCCTTGAATTACTTGTTTTCGTTTTCCTGTTATTTAAGTCCCCGTTTATATAAGCTCACAATCATTTGTATAAATGCAGTGACAATGAACATTAAAGAATGTGAATAGCAAAAATTTGAGTGTCACAAGCTCCACATTCCCCTCTTTTTGTTTAATGAAAAAGGATTAATTTTGATTTCATTTCTTGCATTAATCTAATAGAGTTCAATGCAAAGAAAAGATTTAAAAAAAAAAAGTATAAGAAATCTAAAAACTCCATTCCCACCTAAAAGGGGCTGGTAAGCTGACTCGTTGCAACAGAAAATTGCTACTTCATTTCACTCCGCTATATGTGAAATAAATACAAGGGAAAGAGAGAGAGAGAGAGAAAGAGAGAGAGAGAGAGATCGAACCCGAGATATGGCGAGAAAATACTAATACTAATGATGGATACTTACAACATAACAAGCCCGAGTTCAATATTGAAGGTTCATAATAGAACGTAACCTTGACTATCTAGCAGCAGCATACACAAAATTTTCAAAAATATTTTCAATAAGCCATGCTTAGCAAAATAAATTAGTACAATTTTGTAAATGAAAGAATATAATGCTACAACCCGAACATATAACGACTGGCAACTTGAAAGCAGCAGGCATGCAAAGTACGGACACTGCAGACCATGGACAACACCACAAAATGCACAGTGCAAAATCCATCACATCTTCAATGTCAGAAAATTAAAAACAGGGCCCTCTTATCTTTGCACACGGGTTTGAGGGCTTTGCATGTGGGCATTCGATTCTATTACCCCTGTGCTTAATGCTCTGATGTTAATGCTATAGGCTCCTGAAACATGGTGGGCGGCACTTGCTCACCTGTAGCTAGGTTCCCATCTGACTGGAGCTGAAATTCACTTGCCTCAGCACTGAGATCTTGATTTGGAATTGCTTGGTCGTTGGTCTGATTAGATAAGCTGGTTTTCTCCTCATTTGTTGCATTAGACAATGAAGCTTCTTTGCCATTTGCTGAATTGGATAAAGTGGTCTTCTCGGAAGGCAGTCTAGGGAGAGATTTTCGCTGTGGCTTTTTTGAACGGGCAGGAGAAGGGCCCTTCGTAGAATTGATCTGAGACACTTTCTCATCTAAACTTGAGTGACCCAGTCGACTGCTCTGGCTATTGTTTCCTTCAACATCCGCAGAAGAAGAGCTTTTCCTCCGACCTAGCTTGGGAGATTTGGCTCTTGTTGTAGGAATCTGCTTAAAATAACAAACATTGGAGGCCAAGGCAATTTCAATCAGATAACTGTGCTACATGGAAAAACAATATGCCAACAGAATCATGATGCCATAGAGGCAAAGTAAAATGCAGGACCATCCAACGTGCCAAAGTACAAATCAATATAAACAAATTTAGCAACAACATCTTGCCTATAGAATGGATGAACTTTGGTCAAATTAAGTTCCATAATCCAAACAGCACGAGATTTTCCTTCATAAAATTCCCCAAAAAGGGAAAGAAATTCCACCTCACTGAACTTTAGAAGTGAAACAAAACAACATATGACCCAAAAAAAAAGGCCCGGTTCTTACTGCACAGAGCTTTATTAGACAAAATCTCATAAAACTATAATATGACTACAATGAAAAATTAAACATCCACTAAGCTTTTGCAAGTATTACCAGGTTGAGGCACTTCAGGGCCTAAACTTCATGGCAACTTTTCTTGCACCTTTGGTACAGTGGAGAGGGCAAAGGGATGTTGGAATTAAAAAAAAAACAAAAACACATTTAAAAAGAAGAAGAAAAAAGCTAGAATAAAAGCATAACACAGCATAAACACTGAGAACAACATATTATTTCTACACAAACTGACAAGAAACTTATCCTTCTGGTAGCTATATACTAAGAATCACCTGATCTATAGAATAATGAGATTAAGTCATATTCCCAAAGGCTCGTGTAACTCAGATCTTAAGCAATTTCATTAAAATATTAAACAAGAAAGTCTTAGCAATAAAACACACAACCTTACCTTCTTTAGCTCAATCTTAGGTACTGGAGGCTCCTGATAGAAGCTAGGCATTGGTGTTGCTTTAAATGTCAAGCTCTTCCTGAGCAACTTAATTTCAGCATCTTGGGTTTCCTGTAAGTGGATTATATTTTTCCCAAGAACAGAATTAGATAAGTCCCGACACAAAGCCCATTGAAATCATGTGAAAACATACCTTAGATTTGGCTTGCAGGGTACACTTTTCTACTTCCTTTGCATGAATTTTTTCCTCCATTTTAGTGTAGAACTGCTCAATAAAAGAGCCAACAGATGATATATACAGTTAAACAAGCCTTCTTCGTGCCTCAAGAATTTTAAATCACAAAACAAACCTCTTTCCTTTTCTCTGCACGTTCATCACACTTAAAGCTAAAACCATAATTTGGAAGTATACCCAATCTGCGAGGTTTGGCATCTTCTGCACTGGGAGGACTTCTATAAAGCAATTAAGGATAGACCAATAAAAAAAAGTATATATGTGTAAGCAATATCCTCACCAACAAAAAACAAGTATTAGCAACTTCATGTAAAAAGGATACGAAGATTCTGTCTCTCCCTCAGCTTTATTACCAGGCTCTTTCTGCAAGGGCTTCAATTTTTTCTTCTCCCTGTATGCAGAAAAACACAGTTCACATGTCACAACTGGCTGGTGTATTAAAAAAAATCAATCTGCAATTCTATCAGAATTAGCAATCCCTGAAGAAGTGAAAATAACTAAACAATCCATAACAAATGAACCACAAAACATTTTGTACCTTTTCTTTCTTACAAATCAATAGAGGATAAGAAGGACATCTTGCTCCATAACATACAAAAGCAACAAAAATAAAACAAAAGTTTACATACTCTTCAAATAATGCTGCAGGGGACTTCCCAGGTTGTTTCTGGGAAAAATAAAAGCAAGAAAAAGAGTCAGCAACCTTGTCACTGACAGCAATGCAAACAATATAGGAATGAATGCTAGGGACATCAACTTATACCTTAGATGGCTGAATCTGTTTCTCAATGAATGATTTAGTCTTCAAAGGCTGTTTTGATTGAAAATTTAAAGTAACAGCATCATTTGAAACAGAAACTTGGGACCCCACATGTTTCCTATCTCTGCCCTTCTCTGCATGAGTAGCTGAGGCAATTCTGGGGCTTGAGGTCTTGTCATTCTCTCTCTGTGCTGAACCCTTCTGTGGTTTGGCTTTCCTCAACTTATCTGCATCTCTCACTTGACCTTCCTGTAGAATATACACCAGGCTTCATGTCAGGGGCTTAGTATCAATTGCAACAGGTAAGGATATTGCAGCACCTACAAACCACAAAGCAGGATATTGTAGCACCTCCTACCTTGGGCGCAGGCAATGCATTGCTTCCTGAAAGAACAAATGATTCTTTGACAAT
Source organism: Ceriops zippeliana (assembly GCA_037897445.1). Lineage (NCBI taxonomy): Eukaryota > Viridiplantae > Streptophyta > Magnoliopsida > Malpighiales > Rhizophoraceae > Ceriops > Ceriops zippeliana. Next base: position 2,786,234 of record JBAPLH010000005.1, read on the forward strand.
CTCAGTGGACAAATTGTCAGTGGCAATGTCATCCAACTTAAGTGCAATTTCTAAATTTCCACCTAGTGAATCAGTCAAAGAAGCTTTCTCAGTATTTCCATTTTTGTTATTCAGTAAGGCATCATCCTCCACCGAAGCATGGCTTGTCTCATAAACACCATTTTGATGGTTTATATCAAGCCCATCAGTAGGCACATGGCTATCAGGATCCATCACACACTGCAAAATACAAAGTTAAACATGCATAAAACTATAAGTTTTCATGTCATATACAGCTAAAAAGACAATTTTGGTAAAAGGAAATCACTTCAAGAAGAAAATTGTCAACCGTTGCTGAAATGATTCTCAATAGAAGCATATGCTTTCCTATGACGAGCGGTGTTGCATTCCATACAAAACTCTTGAATATGAGAAAGAATCAACTAAAATCACAATAATTACTCCCTAAAAAATATACTGTCTTCATTTGAGCAGACACAATTGAATCAATTACATAGCTCTGACAATTTCTTTAACAACTCGAAGTCTTACTAAAAGTAAACAACAAGGATCAGAGACGTGAGATTACAAGCAGAGAAATTAATAAAAAGCTTTCGTCAAACAGGAACCAAATCAATTAGCCTGTAATCAGCAAGAAAATTAAAAGAAACTTTACAATACTACCCTTCCAAAGAAACTTCGAGTAGACAAATGTCATGGAGGCTTTTTATCACCAAAGAACCAGAAAACAGTAACCTAATGCACCTCCATTTTCTCAGACGAACAAACAAATCACACTCATAGACCACAATAAATTCAAGCAAACAGCGCTTCTGTTTACCGAACAAGGCAGTGAAATCCAACTAGGTCCCCGCTCAGCTACAAGCAGGGACCGCCATTTCTAAGGGAAAAATTTATCCATTGTGACTGATCTGCTGATCTGCCTACAACGGTTAAAAATCCAAGTGAGTCACAATGACACTTTCACCTGCCAAACTAAGCGTAACAACAACGAAACCAAAAGCTTAGATTAGAGTTTCTTCACCATTTTCCTCCCCTTTTTTTTCTTGGTAACCAAACAGGAAGATTCAAAAACTTGAACAATTTAAAAAAAAAAAAAACACACACACACACACACACAAAAGGACACACACTTTCATCCTTACCTCGAAAAGCGTGCGGAAATCAGAAAACCATTAAATGCTAAGGAGTAAAAGGAAGAACAGCGAATGGCTTGCAGGGATCTGGAGTGTAAGAAATTGAGAGACGGGTTTCGGAAATCAGAGGATCCGAACCCCGAACAAAAAATAAATCGGATTTTGGAGGTTGCTTTTATTTCAACAAAACGTATAGTTTTCAAAATTTGGCTTTGCCTGCTTGTGTGAATCTTCTAGCTTCCGTTTTGCTCGCGTAGAGATACCTTGGAAAGCTCAAATGTCCTTTTAAACTGCGGCTTTCAAGTCCATTTCCAGTCCATTGCCGAGAGAGAGAGAGAGAGAGAGAGAGAGAGAGAGAGAGAGAGTGAGTGTGTGTGTGTGTGTGTGTGTGTGTGTGTGACAGTATATACGGTTACATGTGGATAGTATTATACGGTTATCATACGGTTTTCACTTTCGAGGTTAAAAACCCGTGAATTAAGGACGGTTGAAGTAAACTGTGAATAACAAGCAGTAACTGAGGGGAGTTTCTTTTTATTTTTTTTATTTTTTTAATATTCGTTTTATCGATAAAAATAAAATATTGTATTGATTTTATAAATTCAGCGTTACAATTAAATTTTAAGGATTATAATAATATGAATAACAAAGTAATTATAGATAAATCTTAAGAAAAGGAATTTATTGAAAAAGTCATGACATTTTCATTGTCAACATTTTAACGATATAAAATATAAGAAATAACTAACTAAATAAAACCAAACATATATACATATTATTTGTTAATCTTAAATGTACTTGGTATACTCATTTTAATTAAATAATTAATTTGCATGTGCTAATGCCATTAACTAATTTTTATTTTTATTTTTATTTTTTAAAAAAAGAAACTATTATGTTTTGCTCATATTATAAAATTATTAAATTTTGCACAATCCACAATTATTATTTGATTTTATATATCTTGTCAACATTAAGTAAATAATAATTTTTAAATTTTTAAATTGAACATTTTTCATATCTTTGTGTTGTTTTATATATATATATTGCTTATAACTAAAAATCGAATTGAATTATTAATTCTTATGGGTAGTTTGCTACAACCAATATAACTGTCGGAGTCATTACCAAAAACCCCCTTAAATTGTACACAAATTCCGATTGAGATTTCAGAAGCAATGGCGTCTCGCTACGACCCCGGTGACACCATGATGGCCCCCGGACATGGTTGGTTGGTTGGTTGGTTGGTTCCGCTGTGTGCGGGATAAGCGCATGGACAGTGCTCGTATTTACCGGTGATAACAAACCCACGGCGGGGCTGATAATGTGGGGCGTTACAATTTCGTCCAATAAACCAAGCGCATTTTGCGGACCTCCAACTATGATATCCGAATAATAATATATACAGTCCCCCCCCCCCCCCCCCACACTCCTCTTTTTTTTTTTTTTTTTTTTGACTTTATTGAAGTAAGTAATATGTGATAAAATTATAATAAATCACTTATTCAATCGAAACAAAATGGCTCCCCAGAGTTCTTGTTATATATATATATATATATAAGTAAATATAATTTGTGTATGGGGCCCCCATTTGAATAAATTGGAAGATTTGTAATTCTTGTTATCAAAGTGTGTTCTAAACATAAAATTATTCCTCTGACGGGAACAATTCCCGTTAACGAGAGTTTGAGGTATCATCCTGTTTTTTCGTTTTATAGATGAACAATAATTTTTTATTAAAAAAATAAATTGTTGTCTAAAAACTAAATAATATAGAAATAAAGTACTTCTGACTTGGTCAGCGGTTACTTTCCAAAAAAAAAAAAAATTATATCATGAGAGAAATTAATTTGAGAGACCCACTTAAAAATAAAAAATGGCTACACCCGGACCATTTGCGTGCACTTTGTCAAAAGGGCGAGGCCTTAGGGTGATCATGAACTAAGCTTGAATGCGAAGGTTAAGAATTTAATTTAACAAGAAAGAGTAAGCAGCAGCGAATTGTGGGTGGGGGGAAGACAAATTCTCCTTTTGTTTTCTTCTTCCTTTAGGAGGAGAGCCATGGGGACAAATCCAAACCAACGCACTTTTTGCCGTCTCTCTCCACAGAACTCCTGGCCTGACTCCCAATGGCATGTTGGATAAATCATGGCGAAATATATTATATTATATTATATTATATTATATTATATTATAAAACACCGGCCAATGCACTGGCTCCATAACATTGCGCGTACGCACATTCGCCTGGCCAAGTTTCGTGCTGGCAGTAAAACTGATAGGTTGACTAAAGAAAAATTTATAATAAAATAAAATAAAAAAAAAGACAATCCTTACGGAGAATTTATGTTAGACGTAATGAACATAATTGGTTATACCAATTACTATAATAATGCAGATATCAATATGACAATATAAAAAGCGATCTAATGAAAAAAAAAAAAAGAGATAAATTAATATATATATATATATTATGTTTAAATACTTGCTTGCGAAATTTTATTACATTCCACTGTATCAAATATGTTAAAAAGGGTTAAGACATAATGATGATAATAGTTAGTACTTAGGCAGATGTTCTAAAATAAATAAATAAATAATAGTATTCTTGGGTACGTAATGAACAATAATTTCTCTTTATTCTTGTCTCTCAAGCATGATCTTTTATAAATATAAATATATATATATAAACCACTAATCAATCACACAAGTAGGGAGATTAGAGGCACAATCAGTAATGAGATAGACAGAAAATTATTTTTTTATTATTACCTTTAATTATTATAATTTTTAATTTAAATTTAAGGATTTAAATTTTATTCAGTCGACTAAATTTGTGCTCTCGTAATCAGAGCCCAGTCACAATTGCTTCTTGACAGGATTAGACAAGACATCCGCTAAAATTTGTCTATGGTCAATTTTAGGCATTATCTCTGTGTTTACAATAATCAAGTTTACCATCACGATGTCCTTGGGATTTATACAAAATCCACTTGCCAAACGAAAGCAACAATCAGATTAGATATGCTCGTTTTAGGTGGAAGGAAGGAAGCCCGGACATCATAATTTAAGCAAAAGACTTAATAAACTTGAAACCAACGTAAAGGACTGCCTTTTTACCCTCCAAGGCATACCTTTAGACTGTGAGTCTTCCAGTTAGTTCTCACTTCTCACAGCAATGGCCCACGGGGACGTGCTCAGTTCGCTGCCTCACGGGGAAGGAACACGTGAGGGACTCAGAAAGTTGGAACCTCTTGGGAGGCAGCTGAACAATTGCATCCCATCAGAGCTGATTAGGGATTAATGCCCAAGTGTGCCCCCCCCCCCCCCCCCCAAGCTCTGCAGCTTTGTTAGACATTCTCCAGCATTTGCTCTTGCTCGTGTGATGTCTCGATCCTACTTTGACTCGGGGTCACGAGTACAACAGGACACGTTATCAATTGCCGTCAAAGCCTGTGAAGAGAATTTTTTTTTTTTTACGATAAATTTGATCTGTCTAACTCAGTAAATGATCAAAGCAAAATATCCAAATGGACGTGCTAAATTGTTTGATTTAGTCTTTTGGTTAATTTCTTCCACATTAATTCTTTCAGATCATGTCTTAGTGATGGTCAATATAAGACCCTGCAGGGACTTGAACGTAGCAACTTGTAAATTAACAAAGTGAAATAGCTTTTACCAAACAAATCCAGGCACAAATCCAGGGGCACCTTTCGAATTGCAAGAAATTGAGCCTGAGCAGAGACTGGATTCTATGCCAGACCGAGCTTTGATTGGATCAGGGTGGCAATTCAGGGCCCAAAACCGAGCAAGCATTTAGCAGGACAAAAATGGTTGACATCAGCAGCTTCTGTCGAACAAAACTGCCATGACAATCTTTCTCTTACTTTCTTAGGAGTGCCATATAGTTTTTAGTTCTAAAAGAAAACAAAGTTTCTTGTACACAATGATACGATCACCAGAGTCATAGGAGTCTCTAATTATGAACAGTAATTTTTCATTTTTTTTTTTTTAAAAAAACAACAAATAATGAATGCAGGAGTTTTCTTGTTTCTTCAAAATTTCACATTTTTGTTAAAGCAAATAATCAACATTAAAAAAACAAATTGGGCCTACCCTCAGGGGCCCCAGCCGGCGGGGCATGTGGGACTGGAAGAAGGCGGTGTTGAGATCAAAAAGCATGAATGGAAGTAGATTAGGACCAAAAATGCTAGATCCGAGGAGAATCGATTTAGACGGACCTAAGGCCCAAACCAGGATGTCCATGTCAATGGTCAAACAATTTTTATTTATTTATTTATTTTTAAAAAAAGACGCCCTTCTCTCATCCATCCTCCTACCAGCAAGATCTCGTTGATGATGTCGAGTGGGTGAAATTGGAAAAATGGATTATATTGCGGGACGAAAGCGTGAGGACGTCAAATCACATCTAACAAGGTAATCCTAGCGATTAAATTAGAAATCCATGCATAATGCCTAAGATGATATGAAATAATGTGAAAAAGAAAGATTATTCCAGGCAAGCGAGATGCAAAGGCCAAGGTGAAGCTTATTTAGCAATTTATCAGATTTATGCGTCTACACATTGAAATTGGTGCCTTTGCTTTACCGCAAGATTCATTTGACAGCTTCTTTTTATATATATATATATATATATAAAGAATCACCCTTTTCACTCATAACGAGAGTTTGGTTGTAATTCGGCTTGTCATGCACTAATTTAGTAAGTTCGAATTCTGTTGATAATATATTTTTAATTTGAAAAAATTAAAAAAATATTATTGACTTAACGTTTAATTCTAAATTTAATATTCTATAACGATTTTTTTTTTTTAAATAACCTGTTCTACTGCATGAGTTCAGGATAACTAATTAATGAAAAGGATTCTTCTTCGTCTTCTTTAAATCCAAACTTGCCTGAACAGATGTACGATTGTGGAAAGATGGGCTGCTATGAACTGTATAAGAAGAGAAAAGTTATATCTGGCAATGATCGTTGTTATTATTAGACAATTGCTTGGATCTAACAGAATGAAGGTCAATGGAATCTGGAGTACGTGAAATGCTCGGGATGCTGCTTGCTTTTGTTCTCAGGTTGGTGCTGATCTTCCCTTTCTCCAATGACTGTTGCTTGTTCACGCTTGTTTTCATGGGTAATAATGCCATTCGTGGTTAATATTTGGAGGTGAGGTTGTAACGATAGCAAGTTGAATTTGGACAACTTTAGGTTGAACACCGAAGAACTTGTTGGCTTTTGGCTGTGACCCAAAAACCATCCTGGAGAAAAGCCGTAATTGTGCAAGAATAGTGTTCACTGTTCATCATATGTCAATGTAAAGGTGAATCTTTGAATTATATATCTCAACTAGTCTTTTTTTTTTTTCACTCGTTTGTTTATAAAAGGATTGGATACGTATTAAAAAAAAAAGGCGAGAAGAAATGAGCTTGGCAAAATGTAAGAAAAGCAACATGTGAAAACGATAATGACAACACTCTTCAGGCTGAGAACATGGTAAAATATAGAGATTGATCATGGTGAAGGAATAAGGGATCGAATTCACCAAAATATATTGCAAACTGTAAGCAAGGACTTGCTTTCGATGGAGTTAGTAGTTGATAAAATAGAAGATGGAGTAAAATACTTTAATTAAGTATCCATGAAATTATTTTGTTGGAGTAAGTAAAATATTTCAAGAATCATAACAGGAGAAGATGGTTGGAGAAAATAATACATAAGAGGTAAAATTGGAAATTAGGAAGCCATAGGTTTGAAATAAAGGATCCACAAAGCTCTGTAGCTCATACCATGTTGTTACAAACATAGTCCTATAGAATATGTTATCAATGAACACTTTATAAAATGTGAAATGTAAAGAAAATACTGTGTTGCATCATGTATGAATGTAAAAGACATACCGTAGAAGTGCATAAATGTGACAAACAGAAAAAAAAAAAAAAAAAAAAAGAAATAAACAGACACCACTTTAGTTCCATAACTCAAATTTCATCCACTTCAACAGTAATGTCGGTATCAGATCTCGGCAGTACTTGCAAAGAGGTTTCAAAGTCCTCCATCTAACCCCATTTTGGTCTGCTTCCCTGACGACCACCCCCCCCCCCCCCCCCCCAACTTTCCAACTGAAAAAAATAAATAAATAAAACAAAAGTACAGACGGTAGAATGTAAGAATTAGAGCTAGGATAAAGTAGATATTTCGAAAAAGGAAAAGAAATGTCAAATATAATCAGATTAAGTTTGTATAACATATACCAGTCATTGAGGAGGCAAAAGCATGAAAAATAAGCCAAGTATTAGTATCGTACAAGGCAAAATTCCTGCAAATCAAAGTGAAGGTCGAATCAATCAAAATTGATTCGCCAAACTTTTAAATGATGATTAATATCAAATTGATATTTGTTTTGAGAAATTGCTAGCTACCTATCAATACACCATGTTCTATTTTCAGTGAGATGCTCCTCTCTCCCAAGGATGGGATAAATAACATAGGCTTCGCACATGGTTTTACAGCCATGCCAGTAAAAAACAAATCTATGGAAATATTGAGTAACAATAATGTTCAAAGTATGAAGTAAAAAAATAATATTAAATATAAATTTATACAACTTAAAAGTAATTATTTTTAAAATTTTTAGTGAGGGACAAATTTTGTACTAACAGGGTGTTTTGCTTTCTTTTGCGTGGGTTTACCGAGCTGTTCAATTGATGGAATTCTGGAAGGGCTGGACTGAGAATGGATAATTTATTACTCTGCCAGTTCCTGTATATTCAAAGGAATTTTAAATCATCCAAGAAAATTTCGAGGGAGAGGGAAATTAGCAACCCCTTTAAAAAAATGCCGCCATTCTTTTCTAAACGTTGTGTGCATTACATAAAGACGGAAAGAAAGGGATGAAGAAGTCGTTTTCTCTGATTGTATAATCAGCCAACAGAAAAGAAACAGAAGCCATTGACAGGGAAACCGTCAAAAAGTCATACAAATATGCCACCAAACCTGAATAAATAAGTGAAGTCTTCGCCTTTATGGCAGAGTCAATATTGGAATCCTTTTAGAATTACATATTTGTCATCGAATCCTTGACCTTGTAGCTCTGTTCTGTAGTTGACTTCTTCTTGCTGTTTTTGTTTGTCGGTATTACAGACACTTGATACGAATCTTCGGTAAAGCATCATATGAAAAGCTTTCTGGGTTTCCAAGAGGTTAGTTAAAAATTTTCCTTGTAGTCTTGTCAGTGTATCAGTCTCGCTCTCTCTCTCTCTCTCTCTCTCTCTCTCTCTCTCTCTCTCTCTCTCTCTCTCTCTCTCTCTCTCTCTCTCTCTCTCTCTCTCTCTCTTTCTCACTCTCACTGTGTATATGCAAGTGCTTTGTTCCCGCTCAGCAATGGAGGTCTTGAGCTTCCTTCTCTGTGCCGTTTTGATGTTTCAGCTTGTTTTTGCACAACCTACAACTGATCCTATCGAAGGTCTCATCTTAAGTTATCTGATTGTGCATATAATTGATCGCTGTTGTTCTTCATTGATGGTACTCGACAATTCACAAGTGTTTCTTATTTTTAACATTTCAAATCTGCTACTGTTGTTCAGTGGATGCGCTCAACAAGATAATAGAATACTGGAATTTGAGAGGCAAATTGAATATCACCTCTGATCCCTGTAGCCGGAATGCAGAATGGGCCAATCAAGATTCAAATCCTCTGGTTGCCTGTGTCTGTGAGGGCAGCACCTGCTTCATCACTCGCTTGTAATCAATTTATTTTCTTTGTAATCGTTTTTTAGCTGTGGTGTTTTGGTGGTTTTTTCATCTTTTGTGACCATGATTTCATTTTCATGCATTCTTGATGCAGGAAGATTTATGCTTTAGACATTTCCGGTGAGCTACCCAAACAATTGTTTGTGCTTCGAAAGCTACAGAATTTGTAGGAAATCAATTTCTTAAAGTTTCAATTCCCTTTTTGTAATTTCTTTCGACTTAAACATCCTGACTTCTGATGCAGGGATCTTCGTCAAAACGTTCTAAATGGGTCCATTCCGCCAGAAATTGGACAGTTATCGGATATGCAATACCTGTAATGACCTATTCGGGTTGACTATTTATCTTGAGCTTCTCGGCTCTTTAGTTTGCACAAGAAAGTTCTCTTTTTGGTGAGGTTCTCATAGATGTTTTGGCTTGTTTGTCAATGGAACAGTAGCCTTGGCATCAACAATTTCACGGGTTCAGTGCCGCCAGAGCTCGGAAATCTAACCAAATTGCTTTCTCTGTTGAGTGTTATCTGTCATTGTCTGGGATATATTCTTGCGTTTGTGTTATGTATAGCCTGCTAGTTAACTCATTCTTCTGAGTTTCTTTTATGTCGCAGAAGCTTTAGCTCTAATAATTTCAACGGGCCTTTACCCAGAACACTTGGAAATTTGACCTCCTTAAAGCAACTGTATGTTGCATGATCTTAATATTTAACACTATAAATTTATTTCTTGCAGAGAGGCACAGCTCCTTTTTAACTCTTAATACTGCAGATACAGGGCGCCTAGCAGTGAATTCTGCTTGTTAGCTGTGCTTTCTGATTGATAATTATATTTTTGTTTCAGGTATGTTGACAGTAGCGGAGCAAGCGGAGAGATTCCAGAGGAATTCGCAAATTTGAAATCTCTTAAGATTCTGTACTTCTCGTTGCACTTTTTTCTTTTCCAAAAAGACAATTTATTCGGTGAATCCTGAGCATCTCTATATCCATTTTGTCATTTCAGGTGGGCATCTGATAATCTTTTTACCGGAAAGATTCCAGATTTCTTTGGGACTCTAACAGAACTCAATGACCTGTAGGCGTTTACAACATATATTGCCCTCTCTCTTTTGAGAATTTAGATCATTTAGGTGTTTATGATGGTTCTGTTTCTTAGGTCAATTTTTGCGTTTTGTCATCCACAGGCGGCTGCAAGGGACATTGCTTGAAGGGCCAATACCAAGCAGTTTCAGTGCACTCAACAGGCTCCAGGACCTGTAAGGCCTCTAGTTATTACTTTTGGCAACAGTCTCAAACACTGTATTTCTGTTAATATCCCCCCAAACACTGTATCACAGTGTGTGATATAAGTCTTTTCCTTATAGGAGAATAGGTGATCTTAGTGGTGAAGATTCTTCTCTGGGATTCTTGCAGAATCAAACAAGTTTGTCCATATTGTAAGAATTTGCATACTTCTAAGAGTATTCTTTTTCATGCTCTTCTGCTCGTTAGGTTTTGTCACTGCTTACATGCCATTCTCATTCTGTTTTACAGGATCTTGAGAAACTGTCTAGTATCTGGACAAATTCCACAACAACTAGGCAGATTCTCTATGTTGAAATTACTGTTAAGTCACTTCGAGAAATTCTATCTATACATTGATATCCTTGACTTTTTTGGCCCAAAGACAATTGTCAATATAAGTTATTCACCATTAGAAAACATAATGAGGCAAACTTAACTATATTACAATCAACTATGAAAATTCTAGATTCAGTTACTGAGATTGAAATGAAAATTTGTGACAGAGACTTGAGTTTCAACAAGTTGACAGGCCAAGTTCCAGCCTCATTAAAGAACCTCAAGTCCTTACGATTTCTGTAAGTTCTATGCTTTTGCTGTCCCATTGCTTCTCTTTGTATTCTTGCTTTATTGAATCTAATTCTTAGTTGTGGAATAGTTACATCCTTCATTAAAAATGCTCGGAGTGAATTATAAAATCACCAAAAGGAATACTGTCTTTCTTTGTTTTTACTTGAAAAATGGATGTGTTTAAGTTATATTTTATTTGAAACAAAAGTCACAAATTTCAGGTATCTGGGTAGTAACAACTTGAGTGGAGAATTTCCTGCAGACATCGTAGGTGCAAATCTTAGTTCTTTGTAAGTGCCTCCTTGCCTTTAATATTCTCTTCCTTCCCTGTCGCTTCCAATAGATTGGTAAAACACGTCTCTATTCACTTTTGAAATTTGCAAAAAGAAAACATGAATTTTCGATGGGGACTGATGCCAGAGAATCACATCAGAAACAATTCTACCTCTTTATTGAGGACAATACCAGTCACAGACGACCTTTTATCTATGGTTGCCTGGTAATGGACATAAAAACAGGAGCATTCCATCCGTTTTGTACTATAGAAGTGTAGATGTTGATAATTACTTTATTCTTTCTAGCAATATCTATATATTGTGTTGGAATACCTCATCGCAGGGATGTCTCATTCAATCCCCTTTCTGGAAAATTGCCACAAAATTATGCCAAAGTGGGGTTGTCAATGTAAGTCGCCTGTATTTATTCCTTGGTGATTAGATTCATTGTCACTAGCCCCACATTGTCACAAGAAGTTGTTAAAGCCTGCATTCGTTTACAAAGAATGATTTTTATTGCTTCTTCGATCTTCAGGAATGTTGTTGGAACTTCCATTAATGCAAATGGTTTACAGGACAGGTGAAATTTCTGTGGTCTTGGAGATGGTTTTCCTTCATCTTGTGCAATATCTTCTTGTTCTTTGTGAAATTACCTAAAGTCTCAAATCATGAAATATGGTTTGATGCTCGTTCTTTTGATAACTGGTAGAGGCTTAATCAGGTACAAGCAATTGCCGTTACAATTAATCAGATACACATGCTAGCCATTGGTAATAACTCATAAAACTGGCACATAACTCCTCTATCGCAATCGCTTTCAGTCGCTAGAACCCTAGATAGGTCAAGTCATTTTGGTTCATTATTTGTTTTTTCTCATAACTTCTTGGCCAATTCTAGTGAGTTGGCTGTACTTAACCAATAATTGTGGATTCAGCAAGGCTTCTGAGATGTTGCAGTGCCTGCTATCTGATTTTAAGTGCAGCAACAAATTTCCATCCTGTAAGTAAAGCCTCTCCTGTAAGACCAAACATGATTTAAAGATCATTCAGTCGTTGGGAATGCATATATTTCTACCATCCTTTTGACTTCGAATTTGTTGTCTGAGTTGACCTTTCAAATTGACCATCGTCTTCGAGCTTGCTTGTATTGCAGCTTCATTTTCCATCAAGTGTGGAGACCCAGCTCAAACTTCTGCGACTGGCATTGGATACGATGATGATTCTGAAATACTGGGAGCTGCATCATTTTATACAAGCCCTAACAATCTATGGGCAGTAAGCAATGTTGGGATTTTCGTGTCAAATCCAAATGGAGCCCAGTACACAGCAAAAACAGATTCCCAAATCCTTGGCACTCTGGAGTCTGAGGTGTACAAGACAGCAAGGATTTCGGCAAGTTCACTCAGGTACTATGGCATTGGGTTGAAGAACGGGGGATACAAAATTGAGCTTCGGTTTGCAGAAATAGGAATGGATGACTCTCATTCTTGGAAAGGCCTCGGCAGACGATTATTCGATGTATACATTCAGGTAACGGCGAACACCATCTACTCGCAATGACTACTAGCTCAGCAGTCAGCAGTAGTGTATACCGTTACTTTTATGTGCCTCTTTTAAGCTTTGACCTGATAAATGAAAACCCCTGAGATTATTGGAATCAGGGCAATAGAGTTCTGCAGGACTTCAACATCCAAAAAGAAGCTGGTGGATCTAAAAGGGCCTTGACTAGAACATTTGAGGCTAACGTGACGAACACCATCATGGACATTCACTTCTTTTGGGCAGGGAAAGGCACTTGCTGCATTCCATATCAAAGCACATACGGACCTCTGGTGTCAGCAATACATGTTTCTCAAGGTTCCTCAGGCCATTCCCCCTAATTTCCTTCCATTCCTCGCTAACTGTTAAAAACTTCTTACCATTGTCTCCTGATTCGGGTGTCCTGTACTTTTTCCTGGCAGTTTCTGATGGTAACGGCTCTTCAAAGGAGAAGCACGTAGGGAGAGTTGTTGGAATAGCAGTGGCATGTGCAGGAGGGCTTGTCATTATCTCCTCTGTGTTCTACCTGTTGTGGACTAGAAATGCTCCTGAACGCGAGAAACTTAAGGCGGACTCACCCGGGAAATGGTAAATTCTGCGAAGATGGACCGACTTCAGTGCTGTAAAAAGTGGTATCCTTCAAGAAATCAGGGCTCTTTCAAATATAAAATGCAACCGTAATATGGCTGTGCAATCCTATGTTTGCTAGTGAAATTCATAAGAAGCAAAAACTGTGAAAAATCGAATGCTTCAACCACCGATTGTCAATATTTGTTCGTGCAAAGAGATGTCCGTCCCAAAGAAGAGACTTAGTTGCTCCAAAGTATTATTATAATTTACTTGTTCGGACCAACACTATCAAATTAACATTTAAAACAGTTTAATTTGGTCGAGTTCATATCCACCCCCCACCACGACTGAATCTTGCTATATATATATTACTCAAACTTGATCGTCATTCGTCCAATGTCATGACGTCCGCACCCCCTCGACCTTCTTAGGTGGGATCAGGCAGCCGGATCAACCTCCGCGTCAACATCCATAAAAGGTCAAAACAACAAATACATAAGAAAGAAAAAGAGAAAAGGTCGCTGTAAACAGGTTAAAATTATAGGACACTGAAGATTTCAAAGAGTGGTTAAAATTAACACGCCTGGTAATGCTATTCCATATTCATATATTAATGTTAATATTAATATTAATATAACAACGCGCATGCTACCACCAGGGTGGAAAAGCGGAAATTGAACAGTGAACAGTGATTCGGAATGTGTTTTATGCAATTAGCTCAAATTTGAATCGGGCTTTGTTATTTTTTCCTCACCAGAAACGTAGTTAAAGAATTTAGTTGATATGCTAATATTAAATTTTTAATTCGATAGTCACTAGAATTAATTACAATAAAATCTTGTTTAATTCAGTTAATTAGCATTCGAGTAATAATTATATATATATATATATAATTAAATAAAAACATTATAAAAAAAAAAAGGTCTTGACTTTAAGGCTGTCATCTCTAAAATTCACCGTTTTGGGAGTTTAGAAAAAGAAAAAAAAAAAAAAAAAAAAGCGGCTCCATTCACGAATCACGATGTCCTCCTTTTTCACTCTCCAACCGGTAAGATCGCTCACATCGCGCACAAAGGCTTTCCTTCCTTCAGACAGGCACACCGCACACGCCTCCCGACACTTGATACAGCTGTGTGTCTCTACAACATCGTCCCGCTAGCGGCTCTGATTGCTCCACGTATATAATCCGGACCCAATCCCGTATTCAAATCCCGCTTTCCATTTTTCGAACAACAAGAGAATAAAATAAAAATAGATATTTCATTTGGAACATTTGATCTCTCTCCGTTCTTACGGGCCCGAGAATCTAGAGACAAAGGGAGAACAAAAATCGACGGCTCGTCATTTTCGCCCATTCTGGTGGTTTGGCGCTGAAGCGGAGCAGATCCGACGGCGTTTGTTAGCTGGTGGGAAGCGGCTCTCACAGATCGGAAAGAAACAGATTGGCTACGACAACGGTAAATGAGTCTTCCTTCATGGTCTGATGTTGGTTAATCGTTACGGCAATCAATCGTAATTACAACTCTAAAGCTAGTTAAACTTATTGTCTAATTTAATTGATGGAACTGGAACTGCACTGATCGATTCTTGGCTGATTGCGAATAAGCGAATGCAGTGACAGAGGGCTAGATCCGATTGAAATCCAGTGAGAAGGGCCGGCGATCCAGCGGTGAAGATGTCGTCGAGTACGATCCGAAAAGCTATCGGGACCGTTAAAGATCAAACCAGCATTGGCATAGCCAAAGTAGCGAGCAACATGGCGCCGGAGCTGGAGGTAGCCATCGTGAAGGCGACGAGCCACGACGACGACCCGGCCAGCGAGAAGTACATGCGGGAGATCTTGAGCTTGACCTCGTCTTCTCGTGGGTATGTGCACGCGTGCGTGTCGGTGGTGTCGAAGCGCCTGGGCAAGACGCGCGACTGGATCGTGGCGCTCAAGGCTCTGATGCTGGTCCACAGGCTACTCAACGAGGGAGATCCTGTGTTTCAGGAGGAGATCTTGTATGCTACGAGGAGGGGTGCGAGGCTTCTGAACATGTCTGATTTTAGAGACGAGGCTCATTCCAGTTCCTGGGATCACTCTGCTTTTGTCAGGACTTATGCTTTCTATTTGGATCAGAGACTAGAATTGGTGCTGTTTGAGCGGAAAGGGGACAGCGGCCACAGCAGGGGTGGTAGCGGTCATGGTGACATTGAGAGATATGGAGGTAGAGGTGATTTCAGATCGCCACCGCCAAGACCCTACGAGTATAACGACTATGGGGATTATAGAGGAGGTGAAAGTGGGCATGCAAATTATGGAAGGAGTAGGTCTTTTGGAGATGTGAGGGACGCTGCTGGCAGAGAAGTCGGGGAAGGCAGCAGAAGAGCAGTGACTCCTCTGAGAGAAATGAAACCTGAGAGGATTTTTGGCAGGATGGGCCATTTGCAGAGGCTGTTGGATCGCTTTTTGTCTTGCCGACCTACCGGATTGGCCAAGAACAACAGGATGATATTGATTGCCCTTTATCCAGTTGTCAAAGAGAGTTTTCAGCTGTATGCAGATATATGCGAGGTTTTGGCTGTTTTGCTTGATAAGTTTTTTGACATGGAATACCCGGATTGTGTCAAGGCTTTTGATGCTTATGCTATTGCTGCCAAGCAGATTGATGAGCTCATTGCATTTTATAGTTGGTGTAAGGACACTGGAGTGGCCCGATCATCTGAATATCCAGAAATCCAGAGGATTACAGGGAAATTGTTGGAGACTTTGGAGGAGTTTGTGAGGGATAGAGCAAAGAGGCCCAAGAGTCCAGACAAGAAACAGGAGACCCCTCCGGCAATTCAAGAGCAGGAACAGGTGCCTGATCCGAATGAAATTAAGGCACTGCCTCCACCCGAGAATTATACTCCGCCTCCCCCTCCAGAGCCTGAGCCAAAACCTCAGCAGCCACAGGTTACGGAAGATTTGGTGAATTTAAGGGATGATGGTGTAACTGCAGATGATCAGGGAAATAAGTTTGCTCTGGCTTTGTTTGCTGGACCACCTGTTAATAATGGAAATGGATCATGGGAAGCATTCCCATCTGATGGTGAGCCCCAAGTCACCTCAGCTTGGCAGAACCCAGCTGCTGAATCTGGCAAGGCAGATTGGGAATTGGCATTGGTTGAGACAGCTAGTAATCTGACAAAGCAGAAAGCAAATTTGGCTGGCGGGTTTGATCCTTTATTGTTAAATGGCATCTATGATCAGGGAATGGTAAGGCAGCAAGTAAATGCTGCACAAATGAGTGGAGGAAGTGCCAGCAGCATTGCTTTACCAGGATCAGGAAAAAGTGCAACACCAGTTCTGGCTCTCCCAGCTCCAGACGGAACGGTACAGACAGTTAATCAGGATCCATTTGCTGCCTCTCTGAGCATTCCACCTCCTTCATACGTGCAGATGGCTGAAATGGAGAAGAAACAACAGTTTCTTGTACAAGAGCAGATGGTATGGCAGCAATATGCGAAGGATGGGATGCAAGGGCAAGCTAGTTTGTCTAGGATTAGTGGAGCGGGCTACCATACCGCGGCTCCCATGCCAATGATGCCTTATGGAATGCCACCAGTAAATGGGATGGGACCACCAGCTGGTTATTACCAAGCTCCTTACTGACTTTTATTCAAATTTCTGTGTGAGTTCTCTTCGTTTTGTTTATGTTTTTGTCTTTTTAGTGCTTTCATTCCTTAAAAAGATACACATATATATATATATATATATATCATCATTCCTGCATTTTGTGCTCAAAATGCGAGTGATAGAGCAAGAGACAGGTGTTCATTGTGGGGAATTTTGATGTTTGGGAGACCTGTACTTTGAATTGGGTTGTCTCTTTGTGCTCTGTAATATTAGACTTCTATTTTTTAAGTCTTTTGTCCATTATGTTACCATGATTCTGAGAACATAAACTGATTTAATGAAACCTTGCTGGCACTTATTGGGATTGATTGCGAGACCCTTGTTGTGTGATGGGGAATTTTAAGCTCCCTACAATAACACTAGTTTGGCCTTTTGTAGATTGTATTCAAAGAGACAAAGAGGTAAGCTGTAAGCCTCTCAAAATGGTTATTTATGCGCCTGTTTAAGCCAATCTGGCTGAGGAGGTATATTCTCAATTGAAGGATTGGTGGTGTATTATCAGAGGCTAGCATCGCTTGGTTTACTTAACCCAGTTATGATAGTTAATTTGGACGAGCATGGTATATTTGTCACAGCTGTAAACAGGCTCATCATTAAATAAAAGGCCTTTGCCGGAGTATTTACATGATATAGAGAAATAGTCTCGTTGGAACTACATCAATATCATCGTTATTAGTAAGGTAGAAAAGTAGTGTAATCAAACTAAACCAGTGAAGTCCAATGCAATGCTCTTAATTCTAATCCTCGTTGTTGCAGGCAAATTATTTTGTTATGGAATTCGTCGTGCTGTGTCTTACTCGGAACCCAAAATTGGAAGCATGCATAGTTACTAGGCTGCATATAATACATACATGATCGGGTGATCCAAGGACAAAATATAGATTTTGACGTCAAATTGACCTTCGCCGAATGATCAACAGAATATGGAACGGTGCTTGAAATTGGCAGGGTTTAAATATGTTGCAGAACAGGGCAATTTAGAAAAGATCACGAATGGTTCAATGCAGAATGGTTTGAAGCAAAAGACAGGGTTGTTTGTGAAATAGTGCATGCCGATGAATAACAGGATAAGAAGCATTCTAATTTTTGTGTAATGTCAAATTGCATGGGTCAAGCTGTGCTGAAACGACATATGAAATATAGAATAACATTTCCACCGAAACCAAAATCATTCAAGATGAAAACAAGCAAAATTTACGGATTCTATTTGTTAATTGATGGTATTAATAAATTATATAAACATCAAAATGTGATTAATTATATCATTATGTATTTGGTGAGTTCATGGAATGCAATGTTATGCGAAAGGTTTTGTTAATTGGCACGTAAGATTATGAGTCAATAAATAAACCATTAATGAGGAAGGAGTTGAATTATGAGGTAAGCCTGTACGAAAGTCAATGTTCATGTAATGACATTCTTTTTTTTATTATTATTTTTCTTCTTCTAAAAGAATATAAAATGAAACGCAGAAGAACTTGTAGTGTGGAATAGATCCAAATTCAAATTGGGCTGAGGATCAAAGAAATGAAGGTGCGGTTCAACTCTAGCGTCATGCCTACGGCACAAATTATTAATTAGTGTACATTTTGTATTCCATTGAAAAAGAACTTTCTTGTCATCTTACACGTGTGTCTGTCGTTTTGGAAAGAATTTCCAAAGGAGAACGGTCCAGACGACATTCGACTCGGGAGGCCAAGGGCTTTGATTTAAGCCCCTGGAACCCCACCTCTCTGCGTGTAAACCTGGAATTATCCATGCCCCTTCTCTAGGAAGCCGATATTTTATTCCTCCTGTACTGGAGCAGAAAAACCCTCTCGAGGTACGTACGTCTCCGTCACAAGCCGAAAAATGGGTGAAGAGGGGGTCAGTCAACACGGTTTCTAATTTTGGAAGTCATGGATCACCAACGCCTTTTGTTGGAATGAAAATTAAGGTTTTGTTCTTCTTCTTCTTCTTCTTCTTCTTCTTTTTCGCCTAAACAGAAACCAAGCTTAAAATTTGAGAAGAATAATGTTAAATACAGTGAAAATTTTTATAGAATTATTATGAAATAATGTTTTTATCAATATGAATTATTTTTTTTAGCATTTTATCAAATAATTTTATTAATAAAAAATTATTCACCTCAACAAAAATAGTATTTTTTTTTTATAATCAATCGAAATATCGTTTTCATGATATTTAGAATTAATCAATTTGAAACTTGTGAGGTCAATTTGCAATTGTATATATGCATAAACGAACCCATTTTCCTTTGAGTAATGTTAAACATTACAAAGAATAAAAAACTTAATTAATTATGAAAATATTAATTTTGTTGAAGTAAATAACTTTTTACTAATAAAGTTATCTCATAAAATACTAAAAAAATTTATTTATTTTAATAATGATAATCTTTCGTGATAAATTGATAATTTTTTTTAGTACTTAGTATTATTACTTATACAAAAAAATTTAGAGACCGAGCCTTCAATTTTGGACTAAGAATTTAGTTAAATTACGGCTTATTTGACACCATTACGACAAAAGCGGCTGTATTGGGCTCAATTACAAGAGCCCCAACTAAGTTTGAGTCTAGAAAAAGAAAGTGCTTTCGGTTTAGCCCGACTTCGAAAGTAGACAATCAGTGGCCTATGATGATCTAGAGGCTTAGTCCCAGCTGAATCTGTGTGGATATCAATTGTAGGGGCCTGAAGTGCTGCTAGTCGCACTCGCCCACATGATGGAATTTTCGATTCAGTTGTCGGACATTTTGAAAAAATGGTAACTTTCCCAGACTTTTTTCGTCAATTGGTTTACAGTCAGAGCCAATTATCTCCTGTAGCAACTTTTACTTCAATGGAATATTACCATTTTGAACTGATAAGGACTTAGACCCAAATTACTTTTAAGGCCCAAACCTATATGATTGCTTAACTACAAGCTCGTCTCATTTCTCTTTGCCAAGACTCACACCCGATTTCGAGGCCTAGTCCTAACTCCTCCAAAGCTCAGGTCCTTTGCCCAAAACAGGCCATGCCGCTCAAGTTCCGTCAGCTGTCATGTCAACATGTAAAATCCATTAATTGAAACTCTCGACATCTTCAAGTTAGGTCAATGATTAACATTTGCTCTTGTTATATTAGAGAAGTCATTTTTTCTCTCTACACACACACACACAAAGAGTTGGAAGTGCTAATGCCGGAGAATTAAGTAGCTTCGGCTTTAGTTTATCTCTGTCTTGCGTGCCCCCCCCCCCCCCCCGCCGCACCTCTCCAGGTCACGGCAAGAACTCCAGTCCATGACTCCATCAGAAACTTACCTACAGGAGGCATGAACTACATATAACAACAGATTCTGGTTATTTAAATTTTGCTGATAGCTGTGTTTTCCAATGTTCTTGTGACAAATCGTATGACCAATAATAAAAAAAAGCAATAAAATAGTTTCATTCCCACAACCAGACTGAATTGCAATTTCAACCTTGCGTGTGCGACTGTAGCACGACAGTGACATAAATGCTGAGAATGGGCAATTGCCGAGAGACAGTCGCAGCTGCAAATGCAATAGCTGGAAAGTAGCATTAAAACTCGCACCGCCTAGCCAGGAAACGTCGAGCCAACGATTCCAGATGGGGTCTTGGAAACCGGACGTGCGACGGGGTGTATAGTCAGTCTTACGCAACGCGCAAAGAGCAATTCAAGAATAATAAGAATATATATATATATATATATATATATATAGTTCAATAATTTTTTAAATATTTAATTTTATTTATCTATAAAATTAAATAAAATATAACTAATTTATATTTTTTTATTACTATCATATTATTTTTCAAGTATTACTACTTAACTTTCTTCTACTTTTATTTGGGGTGTCAATTCCCAGGGCACCATTCCTTTTTTTCATAGATTATGCGTAAGCTGAGACATGTTACCCACAATTGTTTTCTATTTGTTCCCTTTTAAGCTAAAATTGCTTGTTAATAGGTGACATTTCGTTTTAATGTACGCTTTCGAGCTAAAGTATAATTAAATTGTCGCTGTCGCAGTAATTATTATAATTACAGTATAGACCAGGAGCTTGAAAAACGACGAAAAAGCGTCTATGTATCATAAAAACTCATAATCACATGTAGACAAAAGCCATTAGATTTGTCCCATGTTCTGGTTTCTTTACTGGCACTTTGTGTCTCTACGAATTCATTAAATTCTCAACATCATCACACATTTATAATAACGCAAAATTTTACATAAATGCAGGGATACGACGGACGCATGGGAGACTGGCTTACGGGGTAACTCCACCTCCACTCATTTTGGAGGTCCACAGTCAAAAAGCCTGAAAAAGAAAAAAAAAAAAAGAAGAAAAATCCAATAGGTTGTCGATCAAGAGTCCTGTGTAACGGGCATTAATTTCACTAAAGAAGTAACTTATGAGTGTAAAATTCTTATATTTATAAAATTTAAAATATTTTTTTATACTAAATTTATCTATAATCTCGTTAATATTTTTAAATATGATATCAACATTCTGCATTAAGTTAAGTCGAATGTCCCAAAAACATCGTACACTAAGTCGGGAGTTCTACGACAAATAAAAATAATTCTGATATTATGGAATTATTATTTTTAAAAAAAAAATAATTTGTTAAAGCATCCGTTGTTATATCTATATTCTGTAACTCTTAAAGAAATGAATGGCCCAAGAAACTTGAACTGTGCTTGGACGTGGACGCTATCCACACCAATGCGCCGTACGTTAAGCTGAATCACGTGGATGCATCATGTGGAGTTCAGCAATCGTTCGGCAGCAGGTAGTCCTGCTAAATGGTTTAAAAAAAAAATAAAAAAAATGAAAATGAAACGAACAAGAGAAGAGCCCCCACCTTCACTATTGTCGTTCCCTGCTCATCTGACTTATTTCATTATGTGGTAGGGGGCGGGAGAGAACTTATAATATTTGTCACTGTCAGTTGGAATCGGCACAGCCCCAACTCTACTCAATCCTGTAATAATTCAAAGATACAGTGAGATGAAACATGAGAAAGAGAAATGTGTGGTGGGGCTGGGCGTGAGAAAAGTCGATAGAGAAAAGTCCAAACCCAAGAGAGATGGGGAGAGAGAGAGAGACAGAGAAGGGAGCAAAATGAAGAAAGGGCGGAGAGGGACTCTTGGGGCTAGGGGAAGCAGGCATGTGGATGAGTGGGGGACACACCTAAACTCGTCTGATTCAACAGAACAGCACACCTCCGGCTTTTGAAATAATTGAGTTTGTGACAGAAAAGAAAAGAAAGAAAGAGAAAGGCAAAGGCAAACAAATTAAAAGGCCTGTCTCTCTCCCCTACCACCACTTCTTACTTGCATTTTAGGCACTGCTGTCCTCTGTGCTCAGTCCTCAGAGAGTCACAAAGCCGAAATTAAAAATTAAAAAAAAAAAAAACAGAGAAAGAGGTGCACCAAAGCAGAAGAAAAACTCGGACATCCTCGTTGTCTTTAAAGAAACAGAGTCCTCTGTTCTCCTTGCCACTCTCTCTAGCGGAATTGGTGAAGATGCGTAGGCCAAGCTCAAGACCTTACGAATGCGTGAGAAAAGCTTGGCACAGTGACAGACACCAACCCATGAGAGGTTCCTTCATTCAAGAAATTTTCAGGTTAACCCCTCATCTTCCTTTTCTCCATATGCATTGTGTTCCAGTCCTGCTCATGAAATCTTGGCTGTTTATCATTATGTTTTTAGAGTTGTCAACGAGGTTCATACTCCAGCAACTAAAAAGAACAAGGAATGGCAAGAAAAGCTCCCGGTTGTTGTCTTGAAAGCCGAAGAGATTATGTACTCCAAAGCCAATTCTGAGGTAAAATCAAGACATATCGCTTACTTGGCCTCCTTACATCGCGTATGGTTATCACCCATTGATTTGCCAAAAATAGAATAGACAAGGACAGATCGAGTCAACTGGTATTTGTGTTGCTTTGATTCTTGCATAGGCTGAATACGTCGACCTTAAAACACTCTTGGATCGAACCAACGACGCCATTAATACGATAATCCGGCTTGATGAGAGCACTGAAACTGGAGAACTTCTTCGACCTTGCATTGAAGGTACCTACTCCCAACTTTTTTGTTCTTTTCTTCCATTGAAATGATTAGCAGTTAATTGCCATCTTCACATTTGCAACATCGGCGTTATTGCTTTGGATTGGTCTTTTGCGGGTCATTTTCGGCGCTTTTGTGTGAATTACATGCAAAAACTAAAGTCAATGTAGGCGGCCTTTTTTCTTCTGAAAAATGTAAAAAAAAAAAAAAAAAGAAGAAAAAGAAAATATTGAATGATTTCCACATTTAGCATGATACTAGGACTGTAAAAAGGAGTAAAACTAACGATAATTATTCAATGTGGATGGTGCGTGTGTGATGCTCCTCCCTTTCGTTTCACAACTGCTCAGCTGCTTTGAATTTGGGCTGCATTCCAAGAAGGGCCTCGAGAAGTCAAAGGAATACTAATCCAAGGTGTTATCTACCTCCTGGAATACCAGTGCCTAACAAATGCTTTCCTGGCGCGGAAAATAGAACCATCCAAGCCAATCACCCCTCCAGCTCGCAGTTTATGCCCAACTGTTCCAACTTAGTGAAACCAGCAATCATGAACCATGTCCTAACGGGAGGCTCTAAATCAAAAGGCCTTGCTACCCTGAATCATAATCTCATTCCTACCAAATCCCATTTTGCAACTGATATTGTACTTCTGCCTAATTGTAACCAATTTCATTCTGTGCCCTCGGTTCACCCCTTGTACCATGGTGACTGCCTAGAGCCAAAGCATCGTTCTAGTTTTGTTCCTGAAACTGCTACGGAAAATTTCAAGGTGGGTATGGCTCAAAATTTCATCTCCGATAATGGGGATGCTGCAGGTAAGGATCTCAGTGATAGTCATTCAAAGCCACAAGATATTAGTTGTGATCTATCTTTGAGTTTGGGCTCTTTCACAGCCACCATGTCTAGTACCGTTGAAGACAGAGATCAGTGGCATGATGCTGAAGATGGTTCTTCTCAAGAGGGTAGTACGCTCAATGATTGCACACCAAAGATGGACAAACAGCTCTCCTGCATTACTAGAATCGACGAGGATGAGCCATTAAATTCTTGTCCAGGAAAACTGAATAAAAGTGTAGAAAATGTAGATGTGAAAAGAAAGCACAAAGCATTTTCTGGTCACTCTTTAGAGGATTACCCACCTCATTGGCAGCCAAAGCGTCCATGCAATCACTTGACTGGCCGAATGCAAGGTGCAGGTTCATAGACCGACCAAGCTGCATTATAATGCTCTGCTTCAAACTGTCGGCGTGCCTAAACTGTCGCTAAAGTCCCTCTGGAAGTTTTACTGTTCTGAGTTGTTAGAATGAGTTTGCTACAATATTGTAAGAAACATGAGGTGTATACATATATAAACCCAACTTAGTCTCCTGTGTGCAACTTAAATTCTGCATCTCCGGCTCGTGTAGTTAAAATCTTGAGTTTCTATCTTTGGACTCGTACTTAAATGGTGAAAATATAATTTATAAGTATAAAGAAATTATTTTTATTATATAATTTACAATTCAATAAAATCCATTAATCATGTATACGGGTGATTCATGGTCAGCTAAGGTCAGGTTCTCCGAATGTGCCGTGCCGTCCCAACTGGAATAAACATGTGGAAAGAAGGCCGCGGGCTTGTCTTTTCGCTAAACCTTAGGCAATGCCCAAGGAGAAAGGATTATTGGCAGTCAGTAACTGGCCTTCCATTGTGCAACCGGCCTGGTCCAGGCCCCCAGCCTGATTTGGGTCTCGTTAAATAAATGGGATAGAGCTCCTTGCTTGCTTTGTTCCGGAATGCCAGTGGCTAATACTTTTTGAGGCTATGAGTCTTTGGACTGCCACCTGCCTTGGTTGAGTGCTTTCTATCTTTGAATGTATTTCTCAGGAATTGTTATTTGCCAGAGTTGCAAATATGGAATTAGCAAGGCCGCAGCAAAATGGTCATTTTAGGCTTAAAACTATTGCATTGGAATCCTGGGGGGGTTTTATTTTGACCCATACAATTTTTGCTCTGGAAATATCACGGCCCATTTCTTTGGAGATTAATCAACAATTAATAATCACTAAGTCAATAGATTTGATTAATTCTGACCTGCCCAAAAGAAACAGAGCATTTGGCCCAATTTGGATTGAGTTGGGCCCTGAATAGCCGTATGTTATCATCCAATTCCTATCATTCAGTGTCAGCTTTGCGTGTGTGAAATCTTAACTCTCTTGTATTTTACTATAGCGAGCCTTGGAGTGCCTTATCGTTTCACTCGAAAAAGACACAAAAAAAAAAAAAGTAAAAAAAAAACAAATGCAGCCAAGCGCGTTAAATGAAAATATTAAATGGGATTTCTCTGACCCGGCTTGGGGCGATTATCCTGAGGCGGCTAACGGGCTGCGCTTCCATTTTTGAACGGTTCCGACTACCGGGTTGTGGGACTCTTCGTCGTTCCGTTGACCTTTTAACGTCTAGTCGTCGTCTGTACTTATTGGCTTGAAATTTCAAAATTCCACTGAACTTTATGGTGGCCCAGAAGAAATCAGAAGACCCAAATATTAGAAAAACAGAGAGAGCGAGAGCTGAGATGTCTTCAATGGCGTCGAGTTCCTCCAAGGATGCGCTACTTCCGGTGTCAATTTCTCCAAGCGGCGACGAGAAAGAGAAGGAGAGACTGATAGTAAAAGGAGGAGACGAGAGGCTTTTTAGAGGATCAGCCATGACCAAAAGAGGCGCCTATGCTGCCATTTCCTACATGTCTTGCGCAGGTCCAAATCCAATCTTTTTTTCACTTCTTTTCTTATTATTATTATTATTATTAAGGATTTTTTTATGGGTTGCCGATTCTTTATAATTCAGCGACGGCAAGTCGATGAATTTCCATTTCTTCTTTTTGGCGCCTTGGAACTCTTGGTCGAGTTTATAATTTTTCTCACGGTGTTTTCATATTCTCGTATTTTCCTTATGTACCTTAACCGGTTTTAGATTGGTTATATTTTTATGTTTTGCAAATTTTTTTCTATGTGATGAAAAGCTGCCACCCATTGGGTCTAACGGATTTCACATTTGTAATTCTCTAATTCCGGATGACTTTGGAGTGTCCCATGTACGCTTGGGTTGCTATGACGATTTAGGTTTCGTTAATGGCTGCAGTCATATGGGTTCCACTTTCATAATATGAAAGCTCCATAAAAAATGGGTTTCAATTTTTTATATTTAACGCAAAAGAGTGGTTAAGGAGGCCATGAAATTCATCTGCGATTTGGAGGGGAATAGAATAAATTGGAAGGATTATGAATATTCATCATCGGGGTGGTAGGCGGATTGCAGAAAATCAATTTGGACAAATTGTCTCTTTTTTTTTTTTTTCAACTTCTAATAACGAAAATTTTTTATCATTCTCATATATTTTTCCTTTTGGTTAACATCAGGCTTCCGCAATTGATGGGGTAAGAGGTGTATCCCACAAATCCTGAGAAATTGATGTTTCCCTCCCAATTTTATCGCATCATTTACTTGTTTTCTCTCTCTTTTGCAGTGCTCTTGGTATTGTTCAACAAAGCAGCTCTTTCATCTTATAACTTCCCGAGTGCTAATGTCATAACCTTGTCTCAGGTAGATCTTTAGGATGTCAATAGATGGCAAGCCGTATCATCAAATCTTGTGTCACTTATGTTGTTTCTATGATCTAAATGCTACTTATTTGTTGCATATGAAGCAATATGACTGGTGTGTTGTAACATTAATATTTCACTTCTGTAACTTTCTTGCTCATTTGTTTGGTGTGCAAGCAACTGCTTGTTTTAACTATTCTCTTTACCTTTACGAATATACAGAATTGATTTTTATCTACAATTGTAAAAGTACAGAATCAGATTGGGCCGAGACTTTGTTGCCATAAATTGGCTGAAAATCTAATTAAAAAGAGATCTGTTAGCTTGCCTAAACAGTCAGAGTGAAACCAAGCTTCAGCTTAGAAAATTGTTGCTTAGGTCACAATGTTAAGTACAGGCTAAAAGCATCACCAGGATTGCAGTAAAACCAATATCAAATAATTTATTTGACTGTGTTTCATAATTTAAAATTTGGGATATGTTTAAGTCACTTTGCCTACTCTGGCCTTACAAGATTTCCTGTGTATTTTGTCTTGTAAGCTTTATAGATTTTGAAATTTTAGTTTGTGCTGTTTCTACATGTTTGTGCCTTTCTTGTATGTGGAAATTTTTGTTTCCTTGAGATTTACTTAGCCTGTTTCCAGATGTTATGTTTACACTCTTATCTGTTTGTTTCCAGATGATATGCTCATGCTTGTTTCTATATTCATTGAGACGCTGGAAGTTTATCTCTTTCATGGCTGGTGAATCTTTACCTGTTTCTGATAGCAAACCTGGTTTTGTACCACTTGAGACATTGATACGCACCCTACCTCTTTCGGTGGCCTATTTGCTTTACATGGTACTTAGTTGACTGCATTGCAGAGCTTCTATTTGGAGCATCTATTGCAAGTAGCTAATGTCTACCTGTTCTCTAATTCCTCTTTAAAGCTAGTAACAATGGAGTCTGTGCGTGGAGTAAATGTCCCTATGTACACTACCCTAAGGAGGACTACAGTGGCATTTACAATGATTGTGGAGTCTATTCTAACGGGGCAGAATTATGCACCTCCTATTATTGGAAGGTAAATTATCATAATGCATGCTTCTTTCCAGTGTGAGTTATGTTTATTGGTAATCAAGAGAGTATAATATTGCGCTTCTGACCCTATAATCTTAGGCAAAGAGTGTTTCTTTTATCTATGACAAGGGTGCATCACATTAACAAATTCTGCCTGCAATACCTCTAGTTTACCCAAGTGGATACGTTGTCTGAAAATGGACTGTTATTTAGAATTTTGAAACAGTTGTGTAATTGAACTTGACATTCAGGACATTATTCTATTGAAAGTAAATCTCATTTCAAATTAGCTGAAAGTTCAATTGTTATTGGCCATCCCCCTCTATAGCAATGAATTATAATCAATAGAAAGCCTAATAATTCCCTAGGCAAATGTATTTTTTTGTCACAAAAATTTCACTTCTATGGGTTATATTCATTTGTTTGCGTGGTGATGCATGCAATTTTCACGTTCTGGACCTATAACTTGGAAATCCTGTTTCAAAAAACAAGGTTGCACTTATTTTGTACAATGAACTTAACCTTACGTGACCCATCTGATGATTCCACAGAGGGAACATAATCTGTACCTAGGATGCCTATTTTATACTTCTAAAGTTGTCCTCGTTGCAACCTTTTCCATGATTTTTGGGTTTGTCTAATTTAACTCTTCTCAAGATACCTTTAGATTTACTTTTGGTACTGGATATAGTTGCAGTTTTTTGTAGTGCTTCTGATTTCTCCATTTAACTGAAAATATTAAGGATGTTATCAGTGTTGGGTTGATTGTTCTTGGTGCATTTATTGCGGGAGCACGGGACTTGTCATTCGACTTCTATGGCTATGCTGTTGTCTTTGCGGCCAACATTACAACAGCAATATATCTTGCAACCATTGGCCGTGTTGGTAGTACCCCCCATTTTTTCAACTGAAGAATTTTTTTATTATGACCTCAATTTGGCAATTCCTTTTCAGTAGCTTGATAGTTCTCTTGTATTGTGGCTAATAAGATATTTTCTCAGGGAAATCCAGCGGCCTTAACAGTTTTGGCCTTATGTGGTGCAATGGTAATAACCCAACAAAACTAGAGCAAAGTGTATGTTGGAGTAGTCATCATGTCTGCCTAATTTTCAGCCTAACTTACTACATTATGTGGCTTTTCTTATATATAGGAATCATATGCAGCCCAGTTTTGCTGTTTTGGACATGCATACGTGGCGAATTGGAGATGACTATGAAGTTCCCTTACTTGTTTTCACCTGGGTTTTTGGTATATTTTACTAGAAAATTTTACTGTTATGTGCCTTTCAATTACGTTCATTTGTCCCTGTTTGAATAAAAAATTGCTTATATATTCCTAAGTGTTTTCCAATGCAGATCTAGATCTTTACTTGCTACTAGGTTATGCAAGTCTAATCATGATGCTTTTAGCAACTAATGTCACATAATTATCCACCCCCCCTCTCTCTCTCTCACACACACACACACACACCTCAAAATTCTGCTTTGAGGGTGAGGCTGGCTAACTACCCAGAACCTACAAATGGTGCCACCGAATGCTGTTAGCATGTTGGTTCTCTGCTAACAGCTATTTTTTAACAGTAGAAAATTTTATCATTTTTATTCCTTGTCACACTGCATTTAAGTTCAGTGCTTTGAATTAAGATGATTCAGATAGGCATGATTTCGTTTTTTATTTTTGGTTCCTAACAGGCAGTGCTGCTTCTTTCCTGCATACTGGCCTTTTTCTTGAATTACAGCATATTTCTTAACACTTCTCTCAATTCAGCACTTACACAGACCATCTGTGGAAACCTAAAGGTTTGTATGTCCAATGATATTGTCTGTTGGATCAGTTGTTGCTTCCTTTTGCTCAATGTTCTCTTCATTGTTGTGCTGCTGTAGGACCTATTTACAATTTTTCTTGGTTGGTCGCTTTTTGGTGGTCTTCCTTTTGATATTGTAAGTTTAAAATATTGTCATGTCCTAGCTACTCTTCATAGTTCATATACGCAATTCCTACCCCTTTTCAGTTTTTCCAGGACCCATTTGTTTTGTTGATGGAATGTTTCTTACTTGCTTACAGTTGAATATTATGGGGCAACTTCTTGGTTTTGTTGGCTCCGGTTTGTATGCCTACTATAAGCTCATAGGAAGGTAATCGAGAGCCACCGAGGTTTTCAGCAGCGCATCTCACTTATTTATCAGATGCTATAACCGATGGTCTTTTGAGTTTTGAAGACTTACTTCAAGGAGAATGTTGCCTATAGCCGATCCAACTTTTGAAGTGAATGACAGCCTTTTTTTTCTCTGGCTCCATGACTATGCTGGCAACGATCAGCTCTGACAGGGTCGATGCTTTGTAATTAATCTATTGTTCACCCTCCAGTGCACCAATTATGCACAAAACACTCGTGGGAGGCATAAATTTTTGTAGGGAAGTTCACTACAAAATCATTGCTTCAATCATGATCATTATAGATCCTCTAAGCATTTCATGGTCATGCAAAATTGTCTATGATGCTATGCTGCTGCTTCCCCTTTTATTGGTTTCTGGGGAAGGTGGGGTAGAAGGGGTGATGCGATGAAACGCAGAATGAATTGGGATGCACTTGTACGAATTTACGATTAACAAGGGTAACTCTAATGTTGTGCTCTTCAATTCCCATCAAATTAATTGGACTGTTCATTATCAAATCATAAACTTCTGTTGTTAAATAGCTAACATAAAAACTCGTCTCTGATTATTTGTTATGGGAATTTGGGTTAAAAGGCAATGTTATCAATCCCAACGAGAATCTTGATCAATGGCTGCATCAAATTTAAAAAAAAAAAAAAAAAGGAATGTCACTCTCTCTATATTCATATGCGGCAAAATATTGTTTCTAGCACATCGAAATTAACATTTACACTTTGTGGGAATTTAAATAAGTTAGGTTTGATCTTTTAAGCTCTGTTCAACTATTTAATTTTTTTGATCAACCAAAACATTATTGGTTTAAGTATGTAAAGTGGAATAAATATGTCACTGATCATAAGATTTAATTGTATGATCATTTGAGATTTTAGTTTCAAATTTAGGTTATAATTTTTTATTTATTCAGTAAATATCATTACTGGTCCAAAACTACCTAATTCCACCACAAATTAGCTTTAATTAGCATGAAATGAAAGTTCGAGATTCATTTAGTAAATAAGTAGATAAATGTCTGAAAAAGCAAAAAATAAATAAATGTCCAGACAGCAGACGAGATTACAAAACCCATAAAATTGAAGTTTTTGTTTTTTTTTTGACACAATAACAGTTAGTAGTTAATTTAACTAGATGTTAGAGAGAGAGAGAGAGAGAGAGAGAGAGAGAGGGGGGGGGGGGAAGAGTGAATCCAAAGAATAAAGCCTCGAATTCACATTTCTGTGACAATTTATATTTTGTAGAAGTTTGAAAGGAACTGAAAGTCAAAACTCCAAACCCAAAATTAAGGCTGATTTCTCAGTTTCCGTCCTGCATATGAGCTGGTCAAAAAAAAAAAAAAAAAAAAAAAAAAAAAAAAAAAGAGAAAAAGAAAAAACCGTTACCCTTAAAATTCCAAACCCAACTGTCGCCCGCTCTAAGCACCTCTCCATTCCATTTCATTCCCTACCCACCCAAAACGAGCAATCCCCAGGCTCTGTCTCTCTCTCTCTCTCTTTTCTTTCTCTCTAGAATCTCCGTTGCATGTCACAAAAATTGAGAAAGATGGACCCAAACCCTAACCCCTAATGATTGTTCTGTTTTTCCTCAATCCCCCAAACAAGCTCAATGCGTGTCCCTTTGGCCTTAAGAATTTATAGCTTTTTGAAAAAGCAGCCATTTCTTTCTCTTTTAGAGTCTTTGGCTTATTAAGAGAGAGAGAGAGAGAGAGAGAGAGAGAGAGAGAGGGAGCCATGAGTCTCCTCGACATGAGAATCGACGTTGACGATTTCGTCCCTCGCGTTTCCCTCGGCCACCGTAGGAGCAGTTCCATGCCTTGCCTCGTCGACGGCAGCGGCAGCGGCAGCTTTTCTTATACTAAGCTCCCCAATGAGCCCCTCAGGCTCACCGTTCTCAAATTGGATGGCTCCTCCTTCGGTACTCTCCCCTTCTCTCTCTCTCTCTTTCTTTCCCTCTTTCGGTTTTTTTTTTTTTTTTTTGAGAGAATAGATAGAGGTCGTGTTTGTTGCTGAAAAAATGGAGGAAAGAATGCGAAACTAAAATGCATGCATTTATTTTTTATTTCTTTTTATTTTCTTGCAGATATTGAAGTCACGAAGTCTGCTACTGTTGCAGAGCTGAGGCAGGCGGTAGAGGTTGCCTTCAGTCACATCCCAAGGAATGGCCTTGGCAAGATCTCATGGTACTTTTTTCGGGTTTACTCCCTCCTTTCTTCTTATTGTGGTGAAAATTTGGGAAAATGGAAGGAACGAATGTTCGGCATATCCAATTTCATTCAATACTTCTCATTTCTTTTTCCATTTCCCGAGTAAACAGAAGTCACGTTGAGCTTGAGAATGTGGTCTCTTTCTCTGTTTACTCAGTTCCTAAGAAGCGGGACAGAAGTAGTGTGTAACGGCACTGATTTTTTGTTATATGAATAATGATTCATGCAGGCCACATGTATGGGGGCATTTCTGCTTATCCTATGATGGTCAGAAGCTAGTTGCAGAAACAGATTATATCAGGCACTATGGCATCAGGGATGGCGACCAGGTTTGTTGCCACAATTTCTTTTCTGCTCTTTTGTGTTTGATGGGGTCTCAATAGCCTTCTTCCCATTCCTATGCTCACATAATGTGAAAAATTGTTCCCATTGTGTTGATAAATGGATTTTATCTGCGAAAGAATTGTTCCATTGTGTTGATAAATGAATTTTGTCTGAGTTGCAGGTGAACATAGCTGTTAATAATCAAATTCAGCGAATGTATTCACACAGACTAACTTCCAACTTATAGACGTTTGAGCTTTGTTTTGTTGGAATTGACAAGAGCATCTTAAACTTTATGTTGCTTGCATTTCCTGGCACACTTTTCAATCAACTATGTTTTAGGACATTAAATTGCCCTTGCTTTTGTAAACAATTTATATGTTCGAGTTTCTTAGGATCTCGGCAGTGGCTTCATTAAGAGGAAGGTATATTTGATGGTTCAATGGGATTCTTTAGTTATTATTAGATGTCTATGGTTTACAGTAAAAGTTGATATCAATAAATTTTCCATTGGCAAATAATCATAGATTAATATTGAGCATTCTGAACATCAAAATGAAACCAGTCGATACTTTGTGAGAATCACAGATTTGTTATCTGCCCTTGGCCATTGTGAATTTTAGTTTTCCTTATTTTTTCTTTAATTTGGAACGTTTTAATGTATATATCGAAATGACAAACATGTAGTATTCCATTGTTGATGCTAACGTTACTTTTTTGATTTGTGCAGCTGCAATTTGTACGGCACATCTCAACCAACTACAGCCCAAGAAGGAAGCGCTCAACGAAATGGAGTGCTGCCTTGGGACAACATAGGATGTAAGGCTCCCTACTTGCCCTTGCATCTTTCTTGCAATCATTTCATTTCCTCTCTGTTGCTTCTCTTTGGACAATAATGTCTCAACTAAGTTTCACACATATGCTTCAGTTGCCCCAGAAGAAATTACCTCAATTGTTTTTCTGTTTTAAGCATTGCATTACGCAGAACTAAGAAAATTTGGTCTCAGAAAATTGATGTGCAATGGGATATAACCAAACTAATTTTAATGATGCTATAGGTCAAACATGTTTTTCAATCCTATTTTTAATGTAAGCAGCTTAATTAGCAGAAAATCTGGTCATGGAAATTGAGGCAGTCTATGGGTTAGATATATGGAGTGATCTGCAGCCAACATTTTGAAACCTTTAAACTTTTCTCTCCTCTTTGTTTTTTTTTTTGGGGGGGGGGGGGGGGGGGGGGGGGGGGGGGGGGGGGAAGGACCTTTTAAAAATTATTGCTAACAAGGAGATTGACAAAATTTTTAGATTGACACTGGTCAAGGTTTGGACTGCTTATATTTGACTTGTGCTTTGGCACTAACTACATGTTACATAACATATATATTCGTTGCACATTCTGTTTGTGATTCTCGACAACTCTGTCTGTTCATTCATACACTGATCGATTGATAAATTGGTTGGGAATATGCAGCTCACTTGCATGGTCAAACAGTCACGATGAGAAAGAACAGAGAAATGAGGAAGATGATTATGACATAGAGATTGGGAGTTACCAGTATCATGATGAAAAGTATGATGATGATGCTATTGAGCATGAATCCAGATGGCCTCATTTTTTGCAACAATGTTTTCCATACTCCAGACTGCCAACCACGGCCAAGGTGACAGGCCTGAAGGCTTCTCCTTCTCGATCTGCATGTCGTTACTTGCAGGATTTTAGGAGAATCTTACAAATTTGTGGTGATAACCATTATTCTTTACAGGACACATTGAGAGATGATTAGTGACCTGCTAACACGCATTACTCATGCTGCTGGATTTGGTTAGTGAACACTTGCGTTCACTTAAAAATGTGCTAGAGAGTAGCCATTATAGTGCTTTGAATGAATCCTACTCCAGGCATCGAAACACGCTGTGATGCTGAGTTTCAAAAATTTTTTGGATGATAATTACTTTTCAGTGTCAACGCTTTTTTTGGTTGGGCCTGTCGACAATGATTGTATGGAACTTCTATGACTGTGGATACTGGAAATAGAATTCAATTCTGTTGATATTACTGGTCTTTATCCGATGATTTCTCGTCATTGAAATCAATCCTATGACCCCTTAATGCTTTCGAATAAACTTTCTAAACAATAGAATGGAACTAGGAGGAAGAAGAAGAACTGCACATGGTGTTTTGTGTTCAACAATAAATAAGAATATATGAAATCGATCCGAGACTCGAAGTTTTGGGTCCACAATTCAAACCCAAATCCTTATAAGCCAACAGAGAATATATGAATTCACTTCCACTCTTACATTGCATATAAATTATAACCAGTTAGTGCGACTGCTATCTGCTATAACAGAATGGATTGTGTCCACGAACAAAATTTTCGTGCTTCCTTTTTATGAATTACCTTAATGTACGGACACAGCAGCGTGGGGTCATAGTAGTAGCTATTAGATGTTTAAGCTTTACTGGATTCTGATCAAATCTAGAGATGCTTGGGTTTGTAGGCAGAAAATTCTAAGAACATCCATGGCAAATTGACAATTGACTAATTGAGGGAGGCGGTGATTGAATGAGCTCGTCAAGCTGGTTGTGTCGGTTTACCTTCCGGGTGAGTTCTGAGTTGAGTTTTCACTGCACGTTATGCTTGTGAAAATTAGTGGAACGGGACAACCTTGTTGGAACCTCTTGATTCCTGATTTCTGATCCGTGTTGAAATCCTGATGGCTCTGTTTTAGTTTCCTAGCCTGTGGAATCTCTTTTGTCAGTTGCAACCATAAAATGTAAAATAGAGCGGCGGGTCGGATGTGTCAGGAATTTGACCCAATTGTAGAACCCGGGTAACACTTGTGGTTTGATCAGCCGCTGGCGAATCTCACGCGCCTGAGAACGTGCAATCACTCCCCCAACCACAGTCCTCGACTCCAGAATTTGTGTGGCAAGCAATGAGATAGCCCCGCAGCATTGGTGAGAAAAATCCCTCTGGCCCTTTCCATACAAATTCTTCTCCCTCTCAAAATCATATCAATAAGCCAGAGATAAAACAACAAATTTCGCATTCGTTTGGGCAAAAATCACTATTAAATCACGAATGGCCAACATGGTGATGGCCTCCTCTCCCTCTTCCAAGCTCCTTATCTCAGCCAACTCTTCAGTCCCATCCTCCATCAGACCAAAACTCCGACTCCCCCAGAGGACCCCTCTCCTGAAAATCCCCAAAATCGCCAAAACCCATCTCCTCTCTCTTTCCACCAAGTCAATCTGTCTCTTCGCCGCCACCTCCTTGGCCTTCGCCCCGCCGTCCCTCGCCGAGGAAATGGAAAAGGCCGCTCTCTTTGACTTCAATTTGACCCTCCCAATCATCATGGCCGAATTCTTGCTCCTCATGGTGGCCTTGGACAAGGTTTACTTCACCCCACTTGGTAAGTTCATGGACGAGAGGGACGCCGCCATCAAGGAGAAGCTGAACAGCGTCAAGGACACGTCGGGGGAAGTGAAGCAGCTGGAGGAGCAGGCAGCGGCTGTTATGCGGGCGGCGAGGGCGGAGATATCGGCGGCGCTTAACAACATGAAGAAGGAGACGCAGGCAGAGATGGAGCAGAAGCTGGCCGAGGGGAGGAAGAAAGTTGAGGCAGAGTTGCAGGAGGCATTGGCCAATTTGGAGAGGCAGAAGGAGGAAACTATCAAGTCCCTCGACACCCAGATTGCTGCTCTCAGTGACGAGATTGTCAAGAAGGTGCTTCCTGTCCAATAAATCATTATTAAATTTCTTATTTTTGCGACTTCCAGGTTTTAATGTGTCTACCCTTTTCAAGTACCTTGTATTTAATTGATATTGTATTGAAGAATGTAATCTAAACAGCTTGGTCCTCGTATGTTTCTATTCTAACCTTCTCTTTCTCTTTCTTTGTTCACCCCCTCCCCCCTCACCCCACAAAAATGAAATTGCGTCCATTTTTCATCTTGTTTTTTTTTTTCTTTTTCCAAATTGGATTTGTAGAACTGCTATCTCGAGCCCGTGTATGGATGAAACGGACTTTGGAAATTTGAATAGCATTTATGGATGTGTTACGTTGTTCCTTGTGTCCTCCTGGCTTCCAGATAATGGACTGCTGACTGCGTATGATTTTTGTGATACCTGCTTCTAAATCCCCTCCATGTAAAAGAAAATGTTCAATTAGGACTCAGGGGGAAGGAATGGCACACACGAAGAGTTTAACGTAAATCAAATTGTGTCCCAATCCGTAGGAGCTCTTTTGGAAAAATGAGGTTCAAAATCATTCATTTTCCTTCATTTCGGCAGAAATGATTTTCATCCATGATGATTGTAAACAAAAACATGAATATTTCAATACTTTGAATGGACGTAAGTGTTGAGGAATTTGATCTCAATGCGGCAGATTTTGTAGCCTTCTATGTGTAAGTTGGAATTCTGTTAGTACCCAAAAAAAGTGAAGACTCGATATTGACAGGTTCTTGAATTGCCCCACCTTGCCAAACAATCAGAATGAGCTTAACGTGATTCGGCAACGTGTCTGGTCGGCATGAGAATCGACGGTGATGATTTCATCCTTGTGTTGCCCCTGGCCACCAACGTCGGGACAATTCCTTGCCATTGATTGCTGTTGCGGCAGTAATTTTTCTTATAGTAAGCTCTGCCCACCAGGCTCACCGTTTTCAAATTGGATCGCTCCTGCTTCGGTTTTTTCCTCCTCCTCTTCTTACCCTGCTTCTGGTTTTGATTTTTGATTTTTGTTCGAGAGAAAAGAGACTGTTTGTTGCTGGAAGAATGCAGGGAAAAATGCATGTGCAACAAATGGGATCGTGGCTGTAAATGCATATCAATAATGGAGCGAACCAGCATAAGAGTGGTATACCAAGGATCATCTCATGTGTGCCGCCAGCCATGTTGCCTGGTGCTGGAGCTATTGAACTCTTAATTTCAGTAAATAGAGTTCGAATCCTGGCATCCACAGGCCTTAAAAAACAAAAAAAAAAAAAAAAGAGGAAGGAAATCGACGTATGTGTTTTCATTTTTTTCTGTTTCAGCTTTTCAGGGAGACTGAACGAGAAAATTGTATAACCACTGTGCCTCAACCATTTCATCCTCCGACGGGAATTACTGGTCCATATTTATATAGAATTTTAGTCCGGATTACAAGGAAGTAATATTCACGTCAATGGCGGCTGTGAGGGAGGTAAAATGAAGTCAGTGTTTCCAAGCTTCTCGGAGTAGCCATCTATTTCAACACGTAATCACAAGAGGCTTCGTCAAAACTTCCTGATGATTTGCCAAAGCAGAAGAACACACAACTTGTGCAATAGCCCGTAGCCCCTAAAAGCGTTGGCTGACGGCTTTGGGTGGTCAAATGAAGGAAACTCTGGTCATGCAATTGCTTGGTCCGTTCACCAGTTGTTGTTTAACTGCCAAAAATGCCCAGTATAGTAACCTGGGGGAAAAAAAGGAAAAAGATATGGTAAAAAAAAAAAAGAATAATACTTATATTTAGAAAATTCCTTGAAGAGAAAAGAAAAAATGAGTGACCAAAAAAATTAATTTTTTCTCTGACCCACCAATTTTTTTTTTTTAAATAAAATTTTGATTCTTTTATATGATTCAAATTGTTCATATTAACTCTTTTTATTAATAGTCATTAGTTTTAGTATAGAGGTCAAATTGAAATTGTAGCAGATATTATTTTCTTTTTGTTTATTATTATTTTTTTTTCAATACAAAGACTATAGAAAATGCCATGGCCATTAACTAATCAAAAGGGGACCTTCCCCTGGAGAAAATTAACTAAATGGGATGCCAGGATGTGGACTCTTCCATCGTATAAGTTATCTTGCGAGCCCCTGGAAGAGCCAAATCCCCACGCAAATAATTAATAAAATAAATAAATGAATCATTGAAAGTAACTTGATGGATTAGACCTCTGCTCCCAGAAAATAATAAAAGAAAAGGGCAGATTAAATTTGTATTTAAATTATTCATTTAAAAACAGAGAAAGAAAAGGAGTTTCCTTGAGCTCTCAACTCAGTCCTCATGATTACAAAATAAAAGAAATTTTTTTTTTTTACCCAAAATAGTTGGACAGAAAGGTCAATTGACACCCAAACACCTACGAAGATCAAGAATCCGGTGGGGCCCACTACCCTACTAATGATCCCTCGTTCCCTTCCCAAAAGTCTTTCACCTCTCTCGCTTACACGTTTCCCTCTCTCTCTCTCTCTCTCTCTCTCTCTCTCTGAATGCACTTTACTTTTGTTTCCGACCAATCTCTGTCAGTTTCTTCTTCTTCTTCACTCTTCGGCTACTTTGGCGGTTTTCCTGTGTCTTTTTTCTTTCATTGTATCCGTCTCCGTCTCTCTGTCTTCTTTTATTAAGTTTTGTTAAACGTGGTACCAAATTGTTTGTGCATTCACTCATCACATCACTGTGAATTCTCTTTCGTCTTCTTTTCTTTGTTCTCATCCCCCCACCTTTAAAAAAATATATATATATTTTAAATTAAAAGTTGTTGCATGCTTTTTTTTTTCTAGCTTTAATTCGTCGAATTTTCAACGCTTATTATAATTCATAAGTCTTGCTCTCCATTCCCTTCCATCTTCTCAATCCATTCCTATTGACGGTAAGCACCCTCTCTCTCTCTCTCTCTCTCTGCTATTTTTTAAGCTCTATTTGTTAAGAAGATTTAACTCTGGTTGTTTATTTTTGTTAATTGTGCTTAGTTTCTTGAGGGATGTGTCCGAAGGAATAAAAAAAAGGGAAAAGGAAAGTGAAGTATTGAGTCTGATGTACCTTCTGTCGTGTCAAATAAAATGAAAGTGCTGTCTGCACAGTATCCATGGATTCCGGAAAAACAAAAGCGGAAAAAGAAGAAAGCTGTATTTTGCAGGCCTCTTCTTTCCGCTGGTCTTAGTTTGCTTGTATTTGTAAAGCAAAACGGGTGTCTTAACGAAAGTGGGAAACTACTTATCTAGAATTATAATCTAGTGTTTGCCTGCGCATATATATATATATATACACACACGCACCGTCTGTTGAGATGGGCGTTTGACGTTATTCATGGAGCAAAGCACTCTTATTTGGGTGAGCTTAGAACTTGAGATTTTTGCTCATTTTTACAAATTTTTGTAGGTGAGTAAATAGTTTTTTTATTACCTATTTCACTGTATCTTTTTGTATCTATCGATGTTTCGATTGATAATTTTGCCACTGTTGATATTTAGATTAGAATTGGGAAGGCTTACTGTGGATTCCGTGATGTGTTGGTGTATGGGATGAGTATGTTTATACGATCAACTAATTAGTTGGATTATTATTAATTAGGCTATTTGATATTCTCTATATTTGCTCATATGGCCTTCTATTAAAGCAATCAAATATAATTTAGATCTGTTTGGCTTATTTGGAGGCTGATTCCCTCAAAATGATCAAAACCTTTTATTTTTATTTTCATAGTTTCTTAATCTTAATCCCTGGTTCTCACCATGTGTAGTTATGAATGAGGATTATGACTTATGGTTAATCTCCACTAGTCCACTTAGATACTTGTAAAGGTAGAGTAATCCCAATTTCAATATTATGTGTTGTGCAAACATCTATGGGTTGAGTGTAAGCATTGTGCCACAGTTTATAATGGGTGTTAATTGGTGGCTTGGGAGCTTAATTGCAAGTAACATGATTCCTCACCTGGTTAACATCCTCTTATATTGTATTCGTTTTGATGGGTACTTGGCTGCTATTATGTCCATGTAACTGAGTTCAAATGTCTTGATGTGAAGTTCAAGTTTGGAAGTTTTGCAGCCTGCAGTGCCTTTTGTGTGCTTTGACCTTGCATTGATATTTTTATACAGTAAATAATTGGTTGTTTTGCCTCTTTCTTGTTTTCATAAGATAATCTTCTGATGAATCCTACTTTTTAAAGTTGTTGACTTCTATTCACTGAGAATAGAGAGCTAACACATTTTGACAGTCAGATCAATTTTGTGTGGATGTTTGTCAAGTTAGCTGAACATTGGGTTTATTGTCACAATATAATTTCTTTTTAAATGAAATGTTTTTTTTTGGGGGAGGGGGGGAAGTTGGTTTCAACTCCATTTAATCCGGTATATATACTTTTATAGGAAGTTTGAATGGCTGGAAAAGTTGCTCCCGCTCAACCTGTTACTCCTTTTGAATACGAGCTTTTTGAAGGTGACCCTGATCACCTTAGAACTGTTGTGGCCTCATCAAATCAGTCAACTTCTTGGATTGACCCTGCAAAGTTGAAATTAAGACACAGAATTGGGAGGGGCCCTTTTGGTGATGTCTGGTTAGCTACACATCATCAATCTACTGCAGGTTATGATGAATATCATGAAGTGGCTGTCAAGATGCTAAGTCTAATTAAGGAGGATTACATGAGAACTGTGTTGGATAAATTTGATGACTTATTCTCAAAGTGTCAAGGGATAGAATGTGTGTGTTTGCTACAAGGATTTTCAGTTGTAAATGGAAAGGTTAGTGAGGTCTTTGTACTTGGGACACTATGGCAAGATTACTTATTTTTTTCTTCTTCTAATGCTTAGTTCATGGGAGAATTTTAACACCATCTGCAGATTGGCATCATTATAAAGTTCTATGAGGGATCAATTGCTGACAGAATGGCTCGGCTTAAAGGAGGGAAGATTGTGCTACCTGATGTGTTAAGGTCATGTGCATCTTTGTGTGCACCTTTACATGTTTCCTGTGATGCTTTAAGAAGAAAAAAAAAAAAAGAACTGGAACCTGATTGTTTACTTATCTTTTCAGGTATGGTGTTGATATAGCTCAGGCAGTGCTTGAATTGCATGCAAAAGAAATGTTAGTTCTTAACCTAAAGCCATCAAATTTCCTTCTTAATGAGAATGATCAAGCTATTCTTGGAGATCTGGGCATTCCCTACTTGCTGCTTGGAATCCCATTGCCAAGCCCAGAAATGTCTCGGAGGCTTGGAACTCCAAACTACATGGCGCCAGAACAATGGGAGCCAGAAGCAAGAGGTCCAGTGGCCTTGGAGACTGACTCGTGGGGGTTGGGGTGCAGCATTGTGGAGATGTTGACAGGTGTTCAGCCTTGGTGTGGGAGGTCAGTTGAAGAGATTTATGACTTAGTGGTCAGAAAGCAAGAGAAACCACATATACCTGAGGGCCTTCCTTCTCCTGTTGAAAATGTTCTTCTTGGTTGCTTTGACTATGACTTCAGAAATCGGCCATCAATGAAAGACATATTGTGTGTGCTTAAGAGGTGTGTCTTTTTTTTTTTTTTTCTTTTTTTTCCTTTGAACAGCACTTAAGAGGTGTGTCTATGCCCTGTTGGCTTATTGTTTCAAACTTTTGGACACAATAGGTTTTGTGAAAACTAGGTGATTAATTTTTTTCTAACATATATCACTTGCTTAGCTCAAACTGAGCAAGTTCCAGACATCACATGTGTTAGAGTGGTAACTATTCTGTTATGCCTGTAAACAATAGCAGAAGCGCTTTATTTTTCCTGTTGTTCTCTGGAAAGCTCTGGTTGGCAATCCCATTATGCATTGCCTTTTAAGATTCCAGATTATCATGAAGTTGTTATTTTATTTCCAGCATTTATTTTTCCTGTTGTTCTCTGGAAAGCTCTGGTTGGCAATCCCATTATGCATTGCCTTTTAAGATTCCAGATTATCATGAAGTTGTTATTTTATTTCCAGCAGGTATTTCATTGGTGGAAATTTCATCATGATGTCCATTTCTTGAAATGCAGTTCTCATATCATATCCTAAACATTACCATGAATGTGTTTTTTCTCTTGATACTCTGACTGCTGGTATGTTCATGTACTTGCTAGGAGCTTAAGTAAGTGGAAGAAAGGTCATCTTCTTTCACCAATTTTGCATTTGTACTGATCATTGCAATACAATATGCAGCTCGCAGAATACAATTTATGGAGATGGAGGATGGACAGAAATGGGAAGCAGGAAAATTGCAGACAAATTGAGTGGCACTGGTTACACAGAATGGTTTCTCTCAAAGGATCATCTGCAAGTGGGAGACATGGTGCGTTCTAGAAAGCCACTGAATTCCAGTAAATGGGTAAATATGGATGTCCCAGATGCAGTTGTGGTGGGTTTAGAACGTGACCTGGATCAAAATGGTTTTGTTTTGGTACGAGTCCTTGGCATCCATGACCCATTAAGAGTTCACATTTCAACATTGGAGCGGGTCACAGGTGGCTTGGCAGCTGGGGACTGGGTACGCTTGAAGAAGAAAGACAAGAAGCACTCACCAGTTGGTATTCTTCATTCCATTAATCGAGATGGGAGTGTGGCTGTTGGATTTATAGGACTAGAAACTCTTTGGAAGGGAAATTCGACAGAGCTTCAAATGGCAGAACCTTACTTTGTAGGCCAGTTTGTGAGGCTGAAAGCTAATGTCCTTAGCCCTCGATTTGAATGGCCTCGCAAAAGAGGAGGGGCCTGGGCTACTGGCAAGATATGTCAGATCTTGCCCAATGGGTGCCTCATTGTCAAGTTTCCAGGGAGGGTGACCTTTGGAGAGAGAAATAGCAGTTTCTTGGCCGACCCAGCTGAAGTGGAAACAGTTTCTTTTGATGCTTGTCCGGGGATGGTTAAAAAATATCAACATCTCGAGGATTTACACTGGGCTGTGAGACCCCTTTTGATAGCATTGGGTCTATTTACGGCCATGAAAGTGGGATTTTTCGTTGGGAAGAAAATTGGGGGATCAAAAGTGAGGAAGGGGCAGAGTAGCACAATGCAAAGTGATGCTCAACAAATGGATGGCCAAACAAA
The DNA here is from genome assembly GCA_037897445.1 of Ceriops zippeliana. NCBI lineage: Eukaryota > Viridiplantae > Streptophyta > Magnoliopsida > Malpighiales > Rhizophoraceae > Ceriops > Ceriops zippeliana. The sequence goes on from JBAPLH010000005.1 coordinate 2,829,254, forward strand.
TTACAGTTCAGGCACCTCGGTATGGCTTCCTCCATCAGTGGCAAATATCCTTGGTGTTGGCACTGCTGCTGCTCGGTAGTTAAAGCCTTTTCCGAGTGTGCAGTGACCCTGGGTAATTTACTGCTAGCATGGGGCATTCAACTAATTGTCTGTGGTAAGCTGCAATAGGAATTTGCACTGCTGCTAAGAAGTTGTTCTTATTATGTGTAATTGGTTGGCTGTGCATAAAGAATGATATATATGCTTGTATAGCGATTGCATTAGGAGATCCTAAAATCTGGTTGCCACATGAGCGTGCTGCTTTCAATTGCGTAACAGGGGAACGGCTGTGTGACATTAAGGGCCTATTTTCTGCTAGCGTTTAGTTGGGCCTGGTTTTCTTTGTCGTTACTTCTCTTTTGCCCTGGCCATCGATTCCAAAGCGTCCTTGTGAAAGAGGATGGATCTCAACGAGGATGCCTTTGTTAGACGCTAATTTGCTTATGCTCCACAAATTTCTTAACAGCAGGGGTTGCCGGGCGTGGTCTTCCTGGAATGCATTTCAATCTAGCTTATATAGTTATATGTCATGAAAATTCCAAAAATTTGGCAGCTAATGTCGTAGGAATATTGTGGATGCCAAGCAGACAAAGTATTTTGGTAACATATAGCTGAACATGGTGTAGTTATATCATAAATTGTATTTAGTGCCACCTAACGGAATAGCATTAAGAGAAGAAATAAACTTTTATACAAAATTTAAATAATATCAAATGTTATTTATATGATATAAAATATTATTTTATGTGATATAAATTATGTTGTTTTCATGTTTTTATGGGATGGTGTTTACGCACTCGCATTGTTTTCACACGTCTTAAGTGGATGGTGTACACGCAATGAGATCCTGACATTATACCGTGCGTGCCCCCAATGGCAACCGGATGACAGAGAAGACAATACGCAACAAAATTTCCCTATTAAATGAGTACACTTTAATTCGAAGCTTTCTATCATCGTTACACACTCGTACAGCAAATTTTAGTAGTACAACAGATTGATTTCCAGATCATCAACAATATGATTACCGCGCGCTATTCCAACCAGTCAGCAACACCCAACATCCACTACTTTTTGTCAGCGTGTGCTAACAACAATTCCAGCCTCCTTTACCAACTGCTCACTTAAATCTGACAGCCGAGTAACTTGCCTCCTGACTTCCTTCAGACATTCATTGTTTTCAAACACATTAGACATGGCATCGGCCCCATTTTGCATGACAATACTCGCATCAGTTGTGGTCTCGTTAATCAAGCCAGCTTTATTCAAAAGTTCTTGACTCATTCGTACTAGTTGTTGTAAAGCACTGGTTGCAGCTTCAACTTCCAGTTGAGCTGCCTCAAGCTGAAGCTTCTCAATAGCCAAGTCCCCAATGCTCCTCTCACCAATTCTCTCTTGTGCCAAAGCATAAAGCTTCCTCAGATCCTTGGCATCAACCGTTTCTTCCTTCAACGTTTCTAATTCTTTCTGTTGTGAATCTAGTCTCCCAAGAACAACTGTGAGCTCCTCATCTTTGGTTGCAAGAGCCCTCTGCGCAGCTTGAACTTCCATTTCCCTCATTATTAAGCTTTCTCTGGTAAATCTTAGCTCAGTTTCAAGCTGTTTCTTCTGCATTCCAAAATCACCAACCCGTTCATCTAATGGTTGCTGCCTGAGCTCCAGGCCCATGCTATCAGATTGTCCCATCTCAACAAAATCTCCATCCTTTATGGAAATAACCAGTTTACCTGTCAGATCCACAATTCGTTCCACCACAGTTTTAGCTTCAGAGAATCTCATCCTTGAATCATTCAATTCATCTTGCATTCCTTGAATGTGCTCTTCTTTATCCTTTAGCATGGACGTGGCTTGAATAAGTTGGTCTTCTTTACCACTCATTAGCATTTTTAGCTCTGCAACTTCCTGCATCACTTCCTCCAATTTCTTCCTTGCACCAGAGAGTTGCAGATCTTTTCCTCCAAGGTAAGATGAAGGGCAGCCTGCTCAGATTTCAAATGTTGGATTTCCAGCTTAGCATTCACCAATTCTGACTCTTTGACCTGAAGAACACTACGCATTTCTCCAAATTCAGTATTTTTCTGTTCTAGTTCCTGCCGTAGAAAAGACTTTTCCTGAATTGCCTGCTCCAGAGAACATTTCTCCCTCCTTAACTCCTCCCGAAACTCTTCTATGAGCTCCCTCTTAATGGATAGGTTATGTTCAAGCTCCCTATTTTGAGCCTCTGCTAGTCTGAGTTTCACTCTCTCACTCTCGACTTCCATTTGGGCATCTTTCAAACTAGTCATGTAAGACATAATGCTTTTCTTTTGTTCTTCAAGTTCTTCCAGTTGCTTTTCTAATAACAGCTCCCGTTCTTCCATTCCCTTTCTAGAGGAAGCTAGAGATTTCTGTGTGGAGACCAGCTCAGATCTCACGTCAGCAACAAGCTGCTTCACTCTTCTAAAATCTTCCAAGGCTTCGTTAGTTCCACCCATTATCTTGGATGCTTCCTCTGCCAGATCATTTAGTTCTTCCCGTGCTAATAACCACTCCATTGTTTTCTTCTGCAAATTAGCTTCTGCAACTTTTAGTTTCTCCCCTTCAACTGTCCTTAAACTAGAAGAAAATTCCAGTTCTTTTTCTTTCTCTCGAACAGCTTCTTGAAGACCTTGAACCTCAATTTCTTGTCTCTTCACAACTTCATTGGCGTCATTCAAGAGTCGTGCCTTGTATTCAAGTTCAGATTCAACCTTAGCAGCTGCCTCACTCTTCTTTGCTAGTTCAATTTTCATTTTATCTAAATCATCCTCTTTCAAAGATAATTCAGATTGAGCTGCAGCAGTCTCCTGGTCTCTCTCCATGAGCTGAAGGTTTAAATCTTCAATCTGTCGGGCTTGAGCAACTAGATTAAGATTTGCCTGCTTTAGCTCCCCTTCCAATACCTCGCACTTCAAGTATGCGGCAGCAATATCTTTTTCACGCTGTTCCAGCTCCTGTTTTGCACAGTTTAATTCACTATGCTCCAAAGAAACCTTTTGCTCTGCATCTTGAAGGTCCTCTTCTTTCTTCTTCAAGGCTTCCAACACAGCCAGAAGATCAGATTCCAGGACTTCGAGATTAAGCCCCAGACAAACATCCTCGGAAAACCTCGAATCTCTGCTCATCTGTTCTTCAAGTTTCTGTGTCCGTGCAAACAATCTCTCAAGAAGAATCCGAGCAGTTTCACGTGCCCCATTTCCATTAATGCTTGACTCCTTGCTGTTTAAGACCGATTTGACAATCGGACTTCTTGCTTTGGCAGTTGTCATAAACATCAGTCTATTTAGCTTCAAGTTGAACCTCTGCGATGACAACTGCAGCATAACATAACATAACATATACTGTTACAATATAAACCAACATTCTTGATTCCTTTAAATTATTCTCCCAAAACACACACTCACACAGCGGGGGGTGAATGAGAGAAGAAGAACCACAAAAAATAAGTACATAATAAAAAATTTAGATCATGTCCCGAACATAGCAAAATTCTGACGATATCCATTTAACCTTCTAGATTATCCTAAGAATCCACAGAAGATCTCTCATCAAAAATTGAAAAATCTATCGATTTTACCATCCCTAACCGAACAAGTTCTTCTTCTCAATATTCCTCCTTCTAAGAACACATTGCACTCCTCCTTCAGCACAAACCCTAAATTGCTCATCCATTTGGAATCTATACGAGAGAGAGAGAGACGCTGACCTTGAAGAGACGGTGAGAAGAGATAGCCAAAAGATTGTGGTTAAGAGCCGCTGAAAAGCCCATGGCCACATGTTCATGTGAACGTATTCTCTAATTTCTCCTTCGGATTGGAGCTAAGTATCGGAAATGACCGACCGACCACCCTGGCCCAGCCATAGCACGCAACTCGCCGGCGACACCTAGCCCCCTCTCTTGTTGACTTGCGCTGCGGCAATCAACTTTTTGTTTGGATGAGCAAAATCCTACGTGGAAACAGGAGAAGATCAGGTGCACGTCAGCCTGCCCCGTCCGTCCGGTTCAATTATTTACACTCTGGGTTTGGTTTAAAAATGAGGTTCGAGTTCAAGCAAATAACGATAAGGCTACGCCAACATGCACCGTCCGATGGTCTCGGACGTCGATCGATGAGGTGGATGCTGCTTGGCCTGACACGTGTAGATATTGATTTACATTAAAAAAAATATATATATGACAGACGCTCTCCCCAGAGGAATTAGATGACGATGGAAAAAAGAGAGAGAGAGAGTCCATTCGTAAATTCGTTTTTGTATAAAGCTAAACGGGCCGTTCATCAGTTGTCCAAAATAAATAAATAAATAATTTCTATTAATTAAATTTAAAGGATATATATTATTAAAATTAAAAAAAATCTTATAAAACATTTATACGGTGATGTTAGTTTAATTTTATAAATATATGAATATTTAATTCAAATTTATTTTTTAATAACTTTTAATAATTTATAATGATTAACTTTAATATAATAATTAATTTTTAATTTTTTAAATATTGCAATCATTAAATTATATATACTATATCTTATTTATTTAAATACAATCTGATATATATTATAATTTATTTTAATAATTTTTTTACATATAATACTTTTAAATTTTAAATTTTTATTTTTTGACAAGAAAAAATATTTTTAAATTTAATTTTTTTTCATTGAAAATAAAAATACTTATAAATTAATTTTTTATTTTTATTTTGTTAAAATGGAAAAATGACTCTAAAATTTGTTTAAAAAGAAAAAATTTATTAATAATTTAATTTTTTATTTAAATAAAATATAAATAAATATATATTTTTTAATAAATATGATAATCTGTACATGACAATTATATTTATAAATCAAAAACAGGGATATTTGTCAGTTTCAAAAAAACAAATGGATTTACTGATTATTATGCAATGCACATATACTATTTTTCTGCTGAGACATTCAAGGAGAGGGAGAGAGAGAGAGAGAGAGAGAGAGAGAGAGAGGAGCCGAGGGTGAGTAGGAGCACAAGAAACAGCCCGAAGGCCAGAATTGGTGCCTTCACCTGGCCCAACAAATTTGGTCCCCTCGAGAATTTTGCATAACAAAATTTCAGCACTGGCCCAATTAGGCCCATACCATATTTTCTGTTTTAATCCCCTTGTTTTCTCGTTGCACAAAGCTGAGCCCAATTTGAAACCTCTCATTCATATTGTTATTGTCATGGTCAGATTAACTTTTATTACATCTAAAATATATCGTAAGTATTCTCATAATTAAGAACTTACCTTTTGATATTTGAGATTTCAATGTCACGAAAGGAATGCATATCATGACTCAATAATAATCATCCCGATAAAATGAAATTGAAAATTTTTGCATTCCGAAAACGTATGGTATGTTCCAACAGAACATTTGTGCTTTAGATATACATTAATCTGCCAACCCTACAAGCTTGCTTACGCAGGGCAACAATGGAAACTAAACCCCCGATTCCGTAACGGGGGCGGAGCTTTATCGATAAATTGGTGGTGATTTTATCATTGTCTTCACCGTCTCCGGTTTCTCTTTTTGTTTGCACGTGAATTTATCGGGTTCCGGACCAACCAGACCATCAAGCTTGGCGGTGGTCTCTGTCGAGTTCTCTTTGATTCTGATATTGTTTTTTTCAACTGGGAAACGACGATTCCTGTTGTTTGACTGATGGTGCCTCTGCATAGGTCGATGGTTTCGGTTTCGGTTTGTCCTTTTATTTATTTATTTATTTTTTTTTTTTCAGTGGGTCAGAATTGCGATGCTATATCTGTCGTCAGAGCTGGGAAATTGAGGTTCTCAAAGTCGAACAAATACTGGGTCGAGGGCTGCCATAAAAGGGTAGATGTGATTTTATGAAAAAATCATGCATCAGTTCCGAAAGCGGCAACATGATAAAAACACTATCATGTTTGCTTTTCAAAGAATATATGGGCTAGGTGGGAAGTGCATGGGAGAGAAAATAATTCCATTGTTGGCGAGCTTTTGCTGGCTTGATAAGTTTGACATCGAGGATAATTGTCGGGAAACTGAATAGACGACACAACATGATGTAATGTTTCAAATAAGCCTAAATAAGTAGGCATCGAAGGCAACAAACTCGTAAAACTTGAATTCGATTTCATTTGTTGGCTCTAGTTTATGGGCTGCTATATTTAGCTCAAACAGCTCCGAAATATGGTTGCCAAGAGGAATTGCATTGAAACTGCGAATTGTTATTTGCGGGGATATTGAATGCGATGGACCAATTCCGGAGCTTTGCTCCAACTGCAATTTTGCATTGTAGCCAAGCTGCAGGGTTTGGTTTGCCTTAAATATGGCTACATGTTTTAATGTTCTGCTGGTCTATTGAGAGAATGCGGTATAATCCTATCCTTAAAAAATATATATATATATTTAACCATTTTCTGGATATTGTGCCTGACGACGCAATTATAATGTCAGCTTCGTTCTGCTTTTTGTTGTGTTGACGATGAATCTTTTCATTTCTTTCCAGGCCGCTGAACTCTCACCACCAACATGTCCTGTACTTGTAATGATTTTTGGAAGAAAACTCAGAATTTCAAAAAAGTAATAATAATAATAATCAGCCAAAGTGGAGTGTGATTCTTCTTCAAAACTATCTTAAAAAATTGGCCACCCAGTTCTAATTCCCTAGTTCCGCCACCACCTAACACATACCACGAAGTTCTAGGCACCGGTCGGAGATATATTTAGAGGTTTCAGGGTAACATGTTATGGTATTTAATCCTCCTCCTCCCTGGCCGTCCTGCAAAGTTTGTACGGCTTGCAATATTAGACACCCTAGGGTCTAGGTTTCTCCATCAGGGGCGCTTAGGCATACGCTGGCCTGCAGCTAAACTCAAGCCGGGGAGTTTGGATGTAATGCGCAACGCACATTGTTTTTCACTTCATCGCTGACGAAATCTTTCGCAAGTTGCAGAGGATAGAGAGCAAAAAATAATTGGCGAAAAGGACAGCTAAGATCATAATAAGCTATAAAGTACGGATAAAGATATAGACCTAGGCTTGATTTGACGTACACGGATAAATTTCAAACTGATAATTTCTCGGAAAAGTATATTATTTTATGCTATACAAATAAGATTTTATATAACATATTAAAAAAATACAAAACCACAGAATTTTCTTATTTATAATATAAAATTTTTTAATATAATTTAAAATATTATATATGTTATATGAAATTAAACTCGTGCGTTTATATAGCTTTTCTGTAGCTTCATGTATGATACGCGCTGTGAAGAAAAAGCTCCTTTTCTTCTTGCTAGTCGGTTGGGTGCCATTGTCGGGAATATTATTATTGTTTTATTTTGTTTTTTCAAAATCTCTGAGACAAACATTATTTTTGATAAATATATAATTTGTAATTAATATATATATATATATATATATATATATATATATATATATTATTGAGAGGACCAATTGAGTAGACACAGATCTTTTGGTAAATTTATTATACACAATTAATAAAAAAGCACTGAAAATGAAAAATTTTAAAATTAAAAAAATTGATTTTAAAATTTTAAAAAAGCACTGATATTTTATATTATTTATTTTATGTTATTTTTATCAATAAATTGATTACTTTATTGATTGTGTATAATAAAATGTTGCAAAATATGAGAGTTAAAATTTTTTTTAAAAAAATAATAATTTGAGTAAGAACGACATATTTATGAATTTAATATTTTATTTTAATTTAAAATTTTAAAATATTAAATTTAATAATGATTTCTTAACTTTGCTCGTAAGTCAACTTTAATTTCATTTGATCCCGCAATATGCTTTTGTTACACCTTCATCCAACTCCTCTTAGTAAGTATAATTAGTTCCTTTTTAACGTATAATTCTAATACTACTTGTTAAAATATTAAAGAAAAATTCAAATATGGTCGACGAATGAAAAATTTATAAGTTGGACAAATATTTTAACTTAAAATTTAAAATATTAAATTTATGCTTATTTTTAGTCCTATATTTGTTACTCTTTTTTTTTTTGCTTTTAATGTGAAAATTTATAATCATATAATTTATTAATTTAGTATAAAAAGTATATATTAAAGTGCAATTATAAAGTTTTTTTTTTTCATGGACAAGAAAAAGTACATTTTTTAAATTTGTGATTAAGTTGAATTAGGCATCAACTGTATGTATGTTTTAGTTGATGTGACGTTCAATATGAATAAAAGGAAAATAATATTTTTAGCGCTCATTGATTGAGCGAGCGTTGTTTGAAATCTTCCCAAGCCGGGGGGGGGGGGGGGGGTGACGAAAGTCTGGGACTGGAGAACGGATAGAAGAGAGGAGAGAAGAATTGAAGAATTGCACTCAGTCAACAGTCAACAGTCAACAGGCACTCGTGTTAGCACCCCCCCCCTCACCCTCCTAGCACACTAAGTGCCATGTCATAGTCTTAGTCTTAGTAGACCATACAAAAAATTGACAATGGATTCTCCATCAATCTGACCAAAATCAAATGAAACTTGTTGAAATTATTAACAATAATTTGGTTATAATTTATGATTTAAATAAATCGTATTTAAAATTTAATTTTAATTTAAAAAATCAATAAAATTGAATTTATATTTTATGAAAACGAGAATTACTCAAAAATTTTAATTATTTTATCGGACATAAAAAATTTCAATTCATTTATATTTATGTTTAAAAGTAGTTAATTTTCTACAATATTCACTTAGAAGAGAGAGCCTTAGCGACGATATTCTTCTTCTTCTTTTTTTTGCAATCGAAGTGTTTAAATTTTTTTAATAAATATAATTTAAATTATCAAGCTGATCACAATTAGCAATGACAATTTAATTGATTTTACTATTATATTTATGCAATTGTAATTTTAAAAATTCTCGAACTATCACTGCCCATTTGATTTGAATGTGCTAACATCAATATGACTTGAATCAACTCCATTGTTTTGTTTGGAAAAGCAATTTCTTTTAAAAGCACCTTTTATAAAATGGTTTTAGACCAATTGAATGCAGTTGTTAGACCCACTTCCTACCACAACAGTAAATTTCAATACACTACATATATATATATATTTGTAAAGTTTGTAGGCATGCATACCCTTATTATTATTATTATTATTATTATTATTTCTTCGTTATAAGATTAGTTAGCACACGATGATGATGGGAATTTACAATACTTGAAAATTTGATTTGTTTTATTGGTTCTCTTTATCATTAGGGACACAAATTTTATAAACATAAAATGATTTTATATTATATATAAAATTTGTTTTACATTAAATAAAGATGTTATTAATGTAATTTTTCTTTTTTAAGAAAAAAAAAAAGATTTACGTGGGTATAAGTTATGGTGGGTTCACGTAGTCATACATGCGCTCTCCGCAATTGTCATGCAGTGATTATAATAGCCTGGGAAATTACTTAGTTTGCCGTGGTAAAAAAGAAAGAGGCAAAGCTTTTTGACACGTAGCACGAGAATGATTAAGGAAGCCACACACGTGAAGAGTCGTCGCACGCATGCACGCTCTTTGACTTTGGGAAAGGAAGCCCCAAGAGATCCCGCGCGATCTCTCATCGACGATGGCGATGCGAGCATGTGCTACGGCTCGTGATGCGGACCGTTGATTGGTATGACCGTACCGAGACAGGTGAAAGGGAAGTTGGAATCGAAAAGGATACGGAGGATCTTCAAAAGACGTGAGAGGGTAGTCTACTCTCTCCCCCAAGCGTCCTTCCTTTAATGATCATGTTATCATGTTCCCCTTCTTTCTTTCTCTTTCTTTTTTTTTTTTTGTTTTTTTTTTCCTCCTCCTCTTTCTATGCTAAAACCGCTCGCGTGCTTTTGAACAGTGATTCTTTTAGATTTGATTTTTTTTCTTTTTTTTTAATAAATATTTATTAGGTGGGTCCAATGCTCGAGGAGATGCCTGTGCATCACCGTGCGCTGGGAGCGCGTTTCCTTGTATTAATCCCACCCCCCACCACCTCCCCCAAAAAGCCCTTTTCTCCACACCATAAAATCAGGTTGGTCAGTTGTTCGTTCTGCCAAACGTTCCTAATCAGGATTAGGACACCACTTTCGTTACTTTAGATAATAAGTATGATTTTTAAGGCTTGATTTTTTACCTTCGAAGTCTAAAATTTTAACTTTGAAATGATAAACATAAAAGTAAAAAAAAAAATAAATATATATATATATATATATATATATTATATAATCACAGTTCAATAAATAAATAAATATATATATATATAAAAGAAGTAATTTTCATCAACTCGCTGCCGAGAGTGGCATAGGGGGCCTTTTTTTCTTTTTTTCTTTTTAATATAAGGCACGATTCCTCCGAATCCAACGAATGGGGCCCGCGACGATTATGTCAACACAGAATTGGGACAGTTCAGTAGACGGAAGTAATCGCCCAGATCAGACCATTGCTGATGCCCACGTGTAAGGCAAAAATGGAATGGGAATGGGTTTTACCTGGAAACCATTGTTTTGATGCCATGTGTAAGACAATACAAACCCGCTTTAATTTTTTTTTTTTTTAAAAAAACCAACCGAGGATGCGAACTAATTCACGTTACCATCCATTTTATTTGGTCCGAAAAAGTAAATAAATAAATAAATATATATATATATATATATATATATCAAAGCTCTCAGTTCCTTCCCAACTACAGTGGTGGCACTCGGCTAGGCTTTGGCAAAAGTTTGTCAGAAGGAAAAGAGGCCTGGCACGCATCTACGGCAACTCTCCCAACTGTTAAAAAAGTCCACTTCCATAGCAATGTGGCCCTGACCTCCCAAATGGTCATCGCTTAACTTGACGGTGGTCCCATGGGAGGTGGGACGATTTTAGACAATAGGGCAGGTCGGAGGATGGAGTGGATTGTTGTTGCTTTTGATGAAATATTTGCCAAGAATAGCATTATATGATTCATAAGCGTACAGTGTAAAAAAAGCTTAGATTTAGGATGGAATTGGCTATATTTTCGATAGCTATTAACTACACTTGATCACAAGAAGGGATAATTGACCAATTAGTCAACCAATCGACAGTAAATTATTGATTAACATCCAACTGTGACCATAATGCCAAAAAAGAAAAAAAAATATGGGCTCTCACTCGTAAGTCAAGTAATTAGTTAATTTACCAATGTCGTTTTTGCTGATTGTTGATAATTTGCACTTCGTTAATTAATCTTCAGCTGTGTTTTTTTTTTTTTTACGATCAAAATGATCTTCTTCTTCTTCTTCTTCTTCTTCTTCATCATCATCGTCATCATAGGATGAGTTATAGGATGAGTTGACAGAAAAAAAAAAGAAAAAACCCCAGTTAAAAGTCTCGGATCCATGACCAGGCAATTTCTAAACTGTACTCTTGTGACGAGAGAGAGAGAGTGAAAGAGAGAAAAAAAAAAGAAAAAAAGAAAAAAGGGAGGAGCACACTGTATTGGGTCAAGAAAGGATGTGATAAGCGCGCTGGGAAAGGCGCGTGAGAACCAACTTTACCTCGGAGCAACAGCAGCACTTTCGGATTTGGCCAACATAAATAGACAGGAGGAAGGCTAAATATAATATTTTTGAAGTACACATCATCGTCAACATCTCCCTCTGCCGTTCTCTTCTGATTACATTGAGAAGCACAAAAAGATTTGATCTTTTAGCTCGTGGTTTAGGAGGGAAACTGTATGCTATTAAATATATTTTCCTCTTTTAATTAATCAAATGAACTAATCCATAAGACATAAACAGCAGCATACGCACAACTCAACTAGCCTATGTAGGAGGAGAGTGTTTCTTTTACAGCGCCCGCCCAACAACACACAGTGAGTGAGTGAGTGAGTGAGTGAGAGAGAGAGAGAGAGAGAGAAAGAGAGAATGTTTGCCGCAGAGAACGGGCTTAAGGGAGACCCGAGGCTACGAGGCATCTCCGAAGCAATCAGGGTGGTACCGAACTTCCCGAAGCCAGGTTCCCAAGAAATGTTCTTATAATTTGTTCTTCTTGCTGTCGTTGCTGGTTGTTTAGTTGTAAATTTTTGTTCTTTGTTTTTCCTTTTTGATCTTTTTTTTTCTTTTTGGGAAAACAGGGATAATGTTTCAAGACATAACAACTTTGTTGCTGAACCACAAGGCTTTTAATGACACCGTCGACATCTTTGTCGATCGCTACAGAAACATGGGCATTTCAGTTGTTGCTGGTATTTTTTTTTTTTTTTTTCTAAATTTTTTAACTCCTCCCTCCCCACTCCCTCAAATAAAAAAGAAACATATCATTCCAAAAAAAACAAAAAAAAAAGAGCTTCGGGGTATTGTGCTTTTTGCTTGCTTCATTCATTCATTCATTCATTTTTACGTACTTATGTTTGCTGACCACATTCCAGATTGCAAAGGACGAAGACATGTTACAATGTAATAAATTTGTAGTTGTTTCGTTCCTGTCTGTCTTGTTTCGACCTCATTTTGATTGAAATTAGACTTGCATGTTTCCGATGAGTCTCAGATGTTGTGCTAAATTTAATTGGTGCTCAGGAACATCAATATCGCTTGAGGGAAGTAGGCACTTTAAGACTATATGGTGCCAAACTCAAAAGGCTGCAATTGTGAAATATTCTCCCTTTGTACATTTTTATGCTAAAAAAATTACTTAAGCAGCAAATAATTTTTCTATTTATTGCTGGTGTCATTCTTTCAAACCTCAAATGCCAGGGCTAATGGCCCGGGCAGGCAGACGGTGTGTTGGCCTAGATGCTTAATTCAGCATGAACTAATGCAACTGCCTATGGCTATGAATTTATTGAGGACTTGATAAAAACTTTTGACGGATTCGCAACGCAATATTTACTGCATTTGATGTGATGGCTGAATGATTCAACTATGCAATACGAATTCTGTGGGGATCCGTATTATCAAACTTTTTTTTTTTTTTGCTAGATTTAATGATTTTTTGTCTTGGAGTGGATGCTTTCCATCGTGGTTGGATTCTTGTATCATTGAATGAAATGTCGTGGCATAACAAGAATTTAGAAGATGCAGAATGCCCTCGCATAACAAGAATTCAGATAACTGCCTCTGCAATCAGAGGAACTGTTATGATGATTTGTCATTTATCAATTATTACGCAACTGTTAACCCGTATCTTACCAATTAAATTTACGAGTTAAAGCATGGTAACAATCTGAAGGATCATTGGATTAGTTCATTACACCAGCCCTCTTGAAGATTATTTTGTTAATACTTTATGTAGGAGTTGAAGCTAGAGGATTTATGTTTGGTCCATCAATTGCCTTAGCTATTGGTGCAAAGTTTGTTCCTTTAAGGAAACCCGGAAAGCTACCAGGTACATTTATGTTGCATTATGAGAAGTAAAGTGCTCATACTGTACTTATTCGATTTAATTATCAAAGTAGATGCCTCATATTTGAGGGAAACAACAATATCCTATAATTAAAAGAGCTTGTGTTGCTAATATGTAGAGAGAACATGTAGCATGTTATATTTACTAATCTATTTTGAAGCCCGTCGACTCCATCTTCCCTGGTTACCAACTGGTATGACAATGGGCTTTATATTTTTTCAGAGGAACCAGATGCGAAAATGTTTTTTTTCTTATGCAAGTCGAATGTTAGTTCTCCCATGCTCTCATTTTCTGGAGCTTTTACAATGGAAATTTTTATGCCTGAGGTTCTAAATGCTGAATATGCAGATAAGGTGATTTCTGAAGCATATGTTCTGGAATATGGAACTGATTGTCTAGAGATGCATGTTGATGCTGTTCAATCTGGTGAACGAGCCTTGGTAATTGATGATTTGGTAGCTACAGGGGGGACGCTATCAGCAGCGATAAGGCTTTTGGGTAAGGAGTTTACTTGTTCACTTGACTTCCACATTTTAGCTTTCATTAAGGGCATGTACCTTGTTGTTTTCCTAGAACGTGCGGGGGCTGAAGTGGTCGAGTGTGGATGTGTAATCGGGGTGCCTGCGTTTAAGGTAATGCTTTGAGCTTTATATAGTATCATGTTGTTTCTCTTCCCATTTGTTTTTGTACGGTATAAACTTCGATTGAGCAATGATGGAGGTTGTTGCAAGGCAGCCTGCCATTTGAGTTTCTTGTTATGTTATTGCTACTGTCATTTTTGTTCGTTCTCTTTTGTGTCAGCTTCATTCACGAACTCAAATCAGTTTGAACTTTGTACATAATATTGTTTCTGTCAATGGTATGCTTTTCAGGGACTGAGCGGGCTCAATGGAAAGCCGGTGTATATCCTTGTGGAGCCACGAGAGGTGGATAATTGTTGTTGAGGCATGCTCTTTTCCTTTTAGTGAATTTGCTGACAATATTCAATTTATTATTCTTAGGCAGAAGGTGAACTTTTTATGGTAAATTTTTTTGAGGGCTAATCATATCAAGTAGAATTGTGGTCATATGATACTGTGATTGATTTTAATTTGCTAATTCCTTGGAATTTTTCCAAAGAAAATGGTATAAACCATTCAGATGCATATTACTGCTAAGAAGATTGAACTGAAACTACGATTCTAGTTGAATTAATTTTACAGGGTCAAAATTTTCTTGTTAGGCTATTTTAGAACCCTAGACAATGACTCGATTACTTGATTTTATTTTATGTGCAGATCTGAGATTGTAAGGGGATGCTTGGGCTGAATAGCTGGAAATGATGCTTGAGCAATAATAAATCATGGTAGTGCTTATGTGCTTCTATGCGATCTCTAGCCGTCATCCTGGAAAACACATTTCTTCTGGAAAGATTTATGAGATAATTGTGGGTTTGTTTTGTACCATTGACAGTTTTGAAAGGAAGGCATGAATTGGGGTGGTGCCTTGCTCACATCTATTTTTATGAAACCCCAAATGCACATCGTGAACCCCAAGTCATTGGTTACAAAGTCGACTAAAGACAGACTAATTTCCGTTGCCCTCCCGAGTCGTTTAAGTTTTTTTATTTTATTTTATCATAATTTCGTCGAGAGTATGCCATGAGCCAGGAGTAATTATTGTTATTTCTTTAAATCATTGTCTCGGAATTTGAGAGTTCCCAAAATTTTGAAGATAAAGAATTTCATGATTTTAACCACTAAAATATTTCGTAAGAGACTGATCCATCAAGCATAGACTGCCATGTTGACACTTCCAATGAGGGCTACGTGGCTGTCGATTGATGAGATCTAATTAACGCACTCACCAAAATTCAATACGTCAAAAAATTGACCTTTCTCATTACAAGACACTTCCAAGAGCGCAGGTATTTCAACTCTTTATTGTTTCTCCAAATTTTTCTATATTTAGAACTTCTACAAGGAAAAAAGAAAAAAAGTACAACAATAGCGGAAAACCCTTTGGAAGTTATTTGTTTACGTGGAGGTACGCGTATGCATTATCTGACAGCCGGTTTGGTGAGATTAACCATTTCTAGTCAAGTGTTCCATTGACACCAGGTTTAAAAAAAAAAAAAAAATTGAATACTCAAATCACAAGTCACCTTCCTAAGTGATTAGTTTTCCCTGGAGAAGCCTCATCATTATCTCTGGGAACGATGCCAGTTTGGAAAGCACGGCGGATAAGGCAATTCACCTGTTTCCTCAATTTGGCATTGTCAGTGAAGATATTTGCAACCATATTCCTCAATTCATCATCAACACCATCAGAAGCAGCAGTTTTATCAACTTTTTCCAATAGTTGCCCCTAATCAATAGTTAACCAAAATAAGCAAGGCATCAGTATGATCAGCAAATATTAAAGGCCAGAAAAGGTACATCTCAATTTCTGGTCTCAAGGCCGTCCTCTCCCTCTAAACTTCACAAAAAAAAAGAAAAGAAAAAAATGAAAAGAAAAGAGAAGAGAGAAAGATGAAAAGAGGGTTGATAGAAAAAATCAAATTGGTGGCAGAATGGAGGGAAGTGAAGTACCTCTGCAACTAGGCGGCCAATTTGATCTTCATTTGTAGTCAACATATTTAAAACATCATCTTGGGAGGAGTTCACTACAAAATCATCAACAACTTCAGCTGACAAATTAAGACTGCATTCCTGTAGCTGGTTGTGAAGAACCCTACAATCATGTAGCAGCTTCTTTCGAGCATTTTTCTTCTGTTCACCCATTTCTCTTTCCTCTTCAAGAAGTTTCTAAAAAGAAATCACATAGAATCACCGATGTCTGTTACCCTTATTACAATTACCCCGACACAAGATAATATCTTAGGTCAGGTTGAAAAAGGAGTAAACAACAGAAAAATTAGTCAAGTATGAGAAGATTTATACAATCATTATTAATGGTGATTTAAAAAATAGGAACATAATAAATGAAAAGATGCTAATACTCCCAACTGACACCTGAAAGAAACATAAGTACGCATTGTAGCATTGAGTTCCTACATTATATGTGTATTCCATTTCAATCAAAATTAGTTTAATCTCCCAAAGAAGCTCAATAAACAAAATAATTTGATAAATGATTGAGATGAACCAATAAGCTGACCTCAATTTCAGATTTCTCCTTCACTAACTTATTCAGCTCCTGCTTCTGTTCTGTCTCAGTAATTTTTAGGGTCTTGAACTCTTTAGCGAGAAATTTAATATCTGCTTTTGATTTTGCTTCCATATCTTGATATTGCTTTGACAAATCCTGTAGCTGCTTTCTAGTAGCATCCAACTCCTGCAAGGCCATGTCTTTCTCCGGGTCGGTCAATCCCTTTTTTAATTCTGTTCCTGACTTTTCATCCTGTTAATAAATGTACATGCAATAAATTATATCACACTAATCTAAAAAGACAACGTTTCCCTCGACAAATTGATGATTCATGAAACAAGGGCCTAAATCAAAGACCAAAAATAAAGTTAATAAGTTACCTCCTTAGAATTTAATTTCAACTCCATTTCCATTGACTTCCGCCTCAGTTCCTCCATATCCCATTGCATTTGGGTAAGCTTTTCCCTCTCAATCAAGATTGCTTGCTGCAAGTTTTCTTTGTTTTTCTGTTTTGTGCTTTCAAGTTCCACTTCCAAATCATGGACCTGCAAAGACCAGCCAGTTGGGACCATTATATTACCTCTGCAAGAATCTGAAGAACAACAGAATGACAGTGAAACATCAAACAATCAGTCATACCGAACCTTCAAATGTTTAATGAGCTATTATCCTATTGAATGGTTGCAGTGTTAAGCATAATTTGTCATCTTCGTGTTAAGCATACCTTTTTAGTAAGGTACTCTTTTACTGCTATTTCTTGATTTAATCTTGCTATAATGTCCTCCATGTCTGTTTTTGCTGTGGCTAGCCTCCGTTGCATGCTTACAAGAACCCTGTTCATTCTGTGACGCTGATCTGATGGGAGAACAATATGTGTATCACCTGAAAACTTTATTTGTGAGTTGCTAAGAATTTCTGAATTACTGGATACTTCAGCACCTCCAGGAAGGTCAACAGACCCATCACCTGAAGAATTTGGTAGCCCACAATTTGATATTTCACTGCCTCTTAGAGAGCTTCCATCACTCCCAACACTTTCATTGGATGGCTTTCTAGCATGAGCAAGTATCTTGCCCGGCTCTGGCTCAGGAAAAAGTTCCATCCCATTGTTGGCAAGAAATGAAGCTTTGGATGCATTACCATTGTATTTATCATTAGCAGCAACATGGTTCACATGTCTGCTATTTGGTTTATGCCTAGGAAAACTTTCAAGCTGATCTAGAATAGTCTGCCCCATAAACAGTCCCTCATCAATATTGGACATCCCAAACTTCACAAGCTTTTCTATTGGACTCGTCAAATCTTCATCCAAAGACAGATCCTCCACACCAATTTCAAAACTTTCATCCCTTCTCAATCTTGGTGTTCCAAGTTCAGATGTCTCATAAGCAGTATCACTGCCATAATCGGAAGCAACTGAAGAACTGCCAGCAACAAGAGAAGAGCTTGAATGGTGAGTTATCTGAAGTGAAGTACTTGTGCCATCACCAGCAGGAGTTGTTGCATCAGATGACTGCTGATTATCATCTTGGAATGCTGAAAATGTTTGGGGAAAAAATCAAGGTTCGTCAACATCTGAAAAAAATAAACACATGGCAACGCTTCATCGAATAAGCATGTCAAAGAGAAGACACAATATTTTCCAAGGTAACCTCCACACAATAAAATAGCACATACAAGACCTAGCAGCAGCTTCTAGTTCAAGAAATGATGCAACTGCCACACTTCTTGATAAATCAATGTCAGAGAGCAGCTTCATCAACCATTCCTCCAAAGAGCACCTTCTCTGCAAGGAAATACATCTTTTGAGAATATTAGTCATCCCTACATAAATAGAACAAAACTCTACACTTGAACACCAAAAGGATTTGCTGAACCTGTTCTACAAATCCCAAAATTTTCTCCTATATGGACAAAAGTTTCCATTGAACTACAACTCCGCTAAAATCCAAATGGCCAAGGGAACATAGGTAAACAGTATTCTGCAGAATGTTATATTAAGCAAAGATTCTTCTGCTTGAGTTGATGATCATAGTCCCATGGAAATTGAAAGCACTTTGAAATCTGAGTATATGTCAAATTGAACACTTCTCTTTTATGACTAGCATTGTCTTGTCTTCTTTCCAAAAAGGTGAATGTTTAATTGTTAGAAAGAGATTCAACAGTTGAAACACAGAACATATCATGTTACAAGATGGAAGTGAAAAAAAAAACTAAAAAGAGATACCACCTGCAGGTCTACAGAATAGAAAAAACAATTATGTCACAAATTCCAGACCATAATTCCTACCCCTTCCAACAGCTGCCTGCTTTTCATACGCAGTAGTCCCTTGGGTGGAGCTGGGGGCAGATTTTTCTTGGGAAATGCCTTTTTCAACTGAAAAGTTAAGCAAAGGATGATGAAAACATATATTAAGGAAGGGACAAAGAAATTCATTCAATTACTCCATCATGACTTACCAGACATATATTAGGGTATTGACAAATGTATTGGATTCCAAAAGAATAAGGAGAGGAGAAAGAAGGAAACTAGCCACTTACATCAGCAAATAACTTTAGAAAATCATTAAATCTTCTCAACACCCCACGTACACTTGTACTTCCTTCTGGTGACTGTACACCAATCTGAACCCTGTAAAACTGCCCCTTTTGAATGTTAACAGCTGGAAAGGAGTCATTAAAACACACATAATTTGATCAATTGACCCATATCATTGCCAACTCTTCCAAGAACTTTTTATTTAGAGAACTCCACCAAAGTGGCTAACAGGCACTATTCTTCTCATAATGGAAAATAATACCCATCACAGACATAATAGTGCCCAATGATGTTTTTTGGCTGCCTCAAAACAAGATATTAAATAAATATACAACTGCAGAAAAAAGAATATGTATAAACAAGATAGAAACAATGACTCTGACAAAGAACCTAAACATATTGCACTGCCAGGTTGACAGTGACAGCTATACGTATCCACCTAACTGGGGAAAAAAGAATATTAGGATCAAATCTGACCAACAAACTATAACATTTTGCAATGCAATAGGAGCAAAGACTAAGTATTAGGTTGATAGTGATAGCTACAAATTTGAAAAACATACATAAGATGAGCTCAAAGGTTAAAATGGAAACAAAAGGACTGCTTAAAATGTTAGTACAACAGCAAAATTTGGAGACCATGGAATAAGTTTTCCACTGCAGCAAGTCAGGCAATCACTATTGAATGTCCAATAGTATATATATGTGCGAATAATACTTCAGATCAAGTAGAAAACAAAAAATTTAAAACGAAACAGAGTCATTGACATCTCACAAGTTAATAAATCTTTTGGCAATGTTAAATTCATAGAGATGGTATAACAATCACATCAACATCTTGGCACATATAAACAGTGAAGAGTCATTGAATTTGTGTACCACTACAGGATCTGAGTTTCTTGACTTTGGGAGGACAACCCAAGAAGGAATTGTGACACAGTAACTCCAGCCTGTTCGAGGATCATGTGGCCAAACAGTGTCCCTCCCATTCTGTAACAAGAAAAATCCTTCTATTCATTGACAATTTATATTATTAATGAAAATAAAATTCTGATTCGCAAAAGACAATCACGCAACTATAAAAGTGGCTTTGAGCAATTGAACAGACAAGAAAATGAACTCACTGGATGTATCACCTGGCTGGCAAATAGATGGCTAAAACTGGAAATATATTTTTCCAAATTATTTCCATTTCACAACATTATCTTTACACAATCAATGACTACTGAAAGTCAATGAAGGAGATATTGTATTTCTTATCAAGCTTTTGAGTTGAAAATGCCATGTTCACCCACAGTCTCAATTTGCTCAAGTGCACACCATAGCACTACCATCCAAAGAAAACAACTCACAGAATAAAGCAAAATAACACCAGGAATACAGCAGTTCTTAACATCTGCTAAAAAAGGAAGAACTTTGATTGCAAGTTCTGCCTCATACTTTAGTTATTATAGGTTTGATGCAGCAAAAGAAATTCAGATTATGTTCATATAGTTACTGAAATGAAGTTTATTTGAACCACTGGAAGGTCAAGTGAAAGATGCGCTTGATAGTGTAAGATGAAAATTGATTCTAGGAATATATAGAAACACATGTGAACCAAAAGCCATAAACAATGGACAAAGCAAAAGTTGTTAAAATAGAATAAAACCCATTTTGATTCGAATTATACAATGCTCAATCCATCACTTTCAGTTGAATCCAAAAAAGGTTTCGTCCCCAAAAACCCAAAATCCTCATCAGCCAACTAAAGCAAGTAACCAACCACCAGAAGCTGAATGGATTATATCAATAGAGGAGTCAACCAATCAAGATGAGCACAAAATTCATATATTCGAAGTGTGCTAGGACTAACATCTCGGGTTACCGTTGACAAAATAAAAATTACAATCAGATTTGAACTGTGACACTTAGACCAACATTTATCAATCAAATTGCGAATTGGAATGAAATAAATTACCCATTTTCGAGGAGGAGGACTCCAATCCATCCCTAAAGGCAGGGGCGAAGTCCCATCGTGCCTGTGTTTCGGCGGACTCCGTCTCTGCATCATCTTCTGCTATCTTCCGCCGCGACAGACAGACACACACACACTCTCTCTCTCTCTCTCTTCGTGGAAATTGGAAATTGAGGGAGATCATACCATCACCCGCCGCCGATGATCTCCGTATCTCCGTCCACAATTCTTACTATCTAAACCCAAATCGAAGCATTTTTACATCTAAGTCTTCAGCTAGGGTTTTTTGCTCATCGGATCGAAGACAGCTTGGGTGAACAGCAGTCTCCAACACGAAACTGGTGACTTCCGTCCGCACAATCCCGATCGTCGCTTGGGAATTTTCTTTCCTTCTTTTTTCTCTGTTCTTTTTTTTTAATTTTTTTTTCTCTTTTTTTGGCTGCAGCGCAGCGACAAACGACGAGGCACACCGGGGGTGCGCAAGTATTTAGGCCGCGAAGCAATTCCACGCTTTCCACGTCCTTATTTTAATTTGTCGTTGTGGGAACTTTCCCATTTAAACTCTGTTCCGTCAATCATTTGCATCGGCTTCACGGCGAGGATACATTTTATTTTATTTTACTTCTTTTTCCCAATGAAGGGATATATTTGATTTTTGACCCCTCTTGTTTCTTTTTTTTTTTTTTTTAAGAATTCAATAATTAAATTTAAAATTAAACATTTACGTAATTTTTTCATTAAACAAAGTGCCAAGTGTGTTTGTAAAAATTAAAATTTGAATCTTAAAAAAAAAAAAAAAAGGCTCAAGGTATTGGAACATTTGGCCCATGTTGGTGTCCCTTAATGGGCCTCGGCGACTAATTGTTTAGGGATACACTAACTCGGTAGTTAATTATTTCGGTCCCACCACCGGCCACGGTGCTACCCTTAATTAACCCTAACTCGATCCAAATCACCCAATTTAATTAACTTTTCCGCCAAATCTCGCAGGAGAGGAGAGAAAAGCCAACCCGATTTTATTTCCCCACCCCTCCCCCGCTTTTTTTTTTTTAATCCTTCGCCCGACCTGCTCACTCGTTTCCTGACAGCGTTAAATAAATAATTCTGTCGACGGACGAGGTGACGCGGAGATTCTCTTATGATTTCGAGCGAAAAATAGGTTAGGAAGTGAGAGAGAAAAAGGAGAGGAAAGCTGAGGATTTGTAAAGATTGAAGTTTTAATCTATCAAATCGTTTCCAGACGGATTTGTGATCTTTCTTGAAAGTTTTCTTCAGTTGATTGATCGATAGATCCGCGCTGTTTTGGTTGGCGGGGGGGGGGTGTTTAGAGAGATGGCGATCCTGTACGCGCTGGTGGCGAGGGGATCGCTGGTGCTGGCTGAGTTCACCGCGACGGCGACGAACGCCAGCGCGATTGCCAGGCAGATACTGGACAAGATACCGGGTAACGACGACAGCCACGTCTCCTATTCTCAAGATCGTTACATTTTCCACGTGAAGCGCACCGATGGCCTCACCGTCCTCTGTATGGCCGATGACACCGCCGGAAGTAAGACTTTCCTTTTCTCATCCCCAAATCGTTCCTTCTAAAACGAACCTAAATTCATGTTGAGACGTACAATCAAACCCAATCCTGAATTTTTGTACATAAACATAATTGGCTGCAATTATTGATGCTTAAGTTTGCCTACATTCTGCTTCTCGATATTATGGAACTCATGAGCTTTAAGGCTTCTACGGAAAGTATTGGGGCTATCATTAGAGGATTGCCGATTGCCTACTCATAGCGAACAAATGCTTAGGACCCAGCACGAATCATTCTAAGCTTGCCTACCACCTTAATTTAGCAAGCATGATGCTCGAGCCCTTTTAAGCTTGTGCCCATTTGGATTTCGCTGTCTTAGTACGTGTCAGACAGCACAGTACTTTAGTCAAATTTTTACAATAGATTTGTTTGGGTATAAAAGCCTACTTCAGTTGCATGTTACCAACAAGTTCTTGTGACAAATCGTTTGCTCTCAGTCCTACTTTTTTGAGAGGGGGGGGGGGGGGTGCTGCAGTTTTCATATTCTTTTGTCAAATTATAGGAGGACCTAATTCCTGAATCTCCGAGAGGAATCTCCTTCCACCCCCAGAAAAAATAAATAATAATAATACAACTATTTATTAAATTATTCATATTGTTTAATGGCAAGTCAGTTAGACGTACATCAGCTTGTGAATAAGCAACGATAATTATGGTTCAAAAGAAAAAAAAATTATATATATATATATAATGCCTTTAATGTACGACATTCTTGATGTTTGTGCAGGAAGAATTCCTTTTGCCTTTCTTGAGGATATCCATCAGAAATTTGTGAGGACTTATGGCCGTGCAGTTCATTCAGCCCAGGCTTATGCCATGAATGATGAGTTCTCCAGGGTTTTAAGCCAGCAAATGGAATATTACTCAAGTGATCCTAATGCAGATAGGATAAATAGACTAAAAGGGGAAATGAGTCAGGTATGTGTGAATGCTTTGTGTTAATCCATTAGTTAGTATACAGTGTATCATTCTATTGGCCATGCAAACATGGTTGTTAGACTGGGTAGTTTTCCATTTTATCCTTCCCTGTTTTGACTTTTGGAATCCATATGATTTTCTTTCAGTGCTTTCTGCAAGAATATTGGTTGGCTGCAACTTATGATCTGTTGTTTGTAGTTTTAATCTAGTATTGAATATCAATTCTGTACCTTTGAATATGATGGACGTATTCCTCCATTATGTTATGCATTATAATCTATTTCAGGGTGCCCCAGGGTGCCAGACTCAATTTGCCTTGAGATTTGTGGCTTTTTACTGAATCATAGGATTATAAATTAACAGCTGATTTCGATCCTGCTTTATTAATGCTTTAGTTGATTTCTGATCTCCGTAATGCTGATTATTTTTTATTAGGTGCGGAATGTCATGATTGAAAACATTGATAAGGTCTTAGAGAGAGGGGATCGCTTGGAATTGCTGGTTGATAAAACAGCTAACATGCAGGGGAACACCTTCCGTTTCAGGAAGCAAGCTCGTCGTCTTAGAAGCACAGTATGGTGGAGAAATGTCAGGCTCATGTATGTTTTCTAGAATCAATTTTTATTCTAAGCATGTCTACTTATATAAGGATATGTTGGGTGAATGTTACACTATTGCTTTACCTATTTAGTCTATTAAATCTCACCCCCACCACTCCCCTAAAAGGCCCTGCCCTCCCCCTTCTTTCTCATGCCCTTTCTAATTAGTGAACTTGCATTTTCACTTGTGAGTCGAGTGAGAGATGCCAAGTCCTTTGACCAATTGCCCACTAACTGAGTCATTTGCAATTTGCAGGATAGCACTTATCATCCTCCTCTTGGTGATTGTCTATGTTGTGCTGGCTTTTGTATGCCATGGACTTACACTACCAACGTGTCTAAAGTGAGGTGGCTTGTTGTGTGAGATTCTTATGTACGTTTTGCTATTATTTATGTTGTTTTGGTTTATGTCTTTGTCTTCTTCTTCTTCTTCTTCTTCTTCTTCTTCTTCTTCTTCTTCTTCTTCTTTTTTTAATTCTTTTTAATTTTTCTTTGAATTTTAAATTGTGTGTTGTATAAGCCTTTTGCTTTAGGCAATGTGAAATTTGTTTACTGAAATGATTGTGCACTTGTGTAATGGTGCCTTACATTGAGACAAATTTGTTCACATCGTGTGCCAATTGAACCCGTGGCTTGATGGTTTATTTTTGTGCACTTGCTTTGTTGTTAAGAATGGTTTCCTACTCTCTTTATATGGTTTTAATTTTTAACTATTCTCTCCTAGTTGTTTCCTACGTCAACGCGTACTTCGCCGTCTATGCTAGATCTTTGGATTCTTGACAGGGAAGGTGGGTACGAGTATGCTAATTGTAATGCAATTTACTTTGTCCGTGTACTTAATCTCGGGGAACAACTTGCCTCAGATTGTATGCTTAACTGAATTTTTCTGAGCAGCCCATCGATAGAGATGGTGATGCGTTGAAACCCGATCCCTAGTGCTCATGCTGATTCCTTTTTGTTTTTTTTTTTTTTTAATTCTTTATATGTATGTGCCAAAACTATGGGGGTTCAAAACTATATAATGCGCCAAAAATTTCAAACCGCGTCAATTCACCTCGCCAAGGCGAGTTTGGTAGCAGATCAGAGATTTTGAAAATCGTGAAAAACTGACTCAATCTGTAATAACAATGTCAATCGTATAAGATAGGACATAAGCTACATTTCTGTCTCCAGAAATGGTTTCGAGCTGAACTTATCGAGTGCACGAAAGATTTTGTAGAATGACCCTTGTCATTCATTCTAAAAGCTACCGTGTTTATGACTAGAAAGACCTTGTGATCGACATAGACAGTAATCTATTAAAAGACCATAGCATAGTTCTAAAATCATTAATTTTCCGAACTTTTTTTTTTTTAGGTTCAGTCAATCAATTTATTGACTGATTTTGCACTGTAAATGCTTGGTTCTGGTGAGGTTCAGGTATTAGAACATTGTAACAGGATTTGCGAGAAAGACATGTCATATTGTTGTAACAAGTGATGACCTCAAATGCACCTCAAACTGCCTCAAATCACCGGTAATAAATTTGCAACCCTCATATCCTTTTGGATGGTGCGAGATGATTGATGAATTGGTTGCGGATCAATTAGTGGTTTTGCATGTAAAAAACTGCTCAAGCCGATCAACGAATACCCCTGGCGCAAACCCTTTTTAATCCGTTGACAACGATGCTACAGGCCACCAGAGGTTCTAAGTAATCGAAAAATATGTGAAAGAATTACTAGATAGGAGAAGCACTGCCAATGCTAAGGCCTCTGACCATGTTGCCCACTAAACCGAATTCTTTGCAATTTGTAGGGTGGCACTTGCCATCCTCCTCTTAGGGATTGTGTATGCTGTGCTAGCTCTTGTTTGCCATGGACTTACACTACCAACGTGTCTGAAGTGAGTTTGCTTGTTGAGTGAAATCCTTGTGTGCCTTCTGTCCTTATTTATCTCGTTTTAGTTCTGGTTTAGACTTTCTTTTCTTTTCTTTTTCTTTTTGGTATTTTTGCTTGCGTTGCTTGCTCTGAATTTTGTTTGAACTTTAGATTTTGTAAGTTGTGTTAGCCTTCTGTTGTGGGCAACATGAAATTTGTGCAATGATGCTACATTCCACCAAAGGCATGAAGTTGGGATAAGTACAATGAGCCCATGAAGTATATTTGTACTTGTTATACCTGCTTCAGGCCCTAAGAGAGAAAGTTCCTACCTTATCCAAAAATATGTAAAAAAATTATTAGATGGAAGGAGCACTTCTGCAGCTATCTTCTTCTTCTTCTTCTTCTACTTGGTTTTATTTTTTATTTTTAATTCTTGGTTGCCTATAGTGATACTTTTGCTGCTATCTTCGATAAATTATAAACAGCATTATTTATTTGCCTTTTTTTTTTTTTGGGATGGGTTCATATGTACCACCTCCACACTCTCAAACCTCTTCAAGATTCTTTGCATGAAACACCTACGCAGAGCAACAATGACAAGCTTCTGGGAAAACCTCGGAGACTGCACTTCACAGTTACACTGATCAGCAATGACAACATGTGGCGAGCGGTAGCAATGCATTCAAGCCACCTCCCTGGACCTAGCATCTAGCCAAAACACACCTCTTCATCAGGTGCCTTCATCATCGTCAAGATCCATCAAGTAAAAAAGAAGTTTGCGTTCGTCAAATTAGTGCGACAAAAGCAGTTAATCTTCTTCTTCTTCTTCAACAATGACAAGCTTCTGGGAAAACCTCGGAGACTGCACTTCACAATTACACGGATCAGCAATGACAACATGTGGCGGGCGGTAGCAATGCATTCAAGCCACCCCCCTCGACCTAGCATCTAGCTAAAACACACCTCTTCATCAGGTGCCTTCATCATCGTCAAGATCCATCAAGTAAAAAAGAAGTTTGCGTTCGTCAAATTAATGCTACAAAAGCAGTTAATAAACGGCATTTGCATCTTCTTCCTTAAGCTCCAAATGCTCGAGAGTGATCAACACAATGAATATCCTCCCATCATCGTCATTTGAATGCCCATTACATGACGTATTATCCATTAGAGCCGTTCGATAACAACTTGATGGTGTGCATTTCGGTGACAGGCTCTGACGGTGGTTGTGCTTTCATGGCCGCAAGAATTTTTAATGTTCGTCAAGAAACAACAACTCAACATAGACTCCCCAGCATGATTTCTCATGCCCCATCTGACGTGAACAAAAAACACAAAGTTCCTCTTTACCTAAAAAAAAAAAATCACAATTAAAAACAAAGTAGAAGAATAGATTGTTTTGAATTTTTTTTTATTTTTAAATTTTAAAGAAAATAAAATAATTACTTAAAAATAATAATAATAAAAGTTTTTATAGCCAATCTACAACATTGATTTTATCCAAATTTTACTTTCTTTCTTCTCAACTCTTATCGAACTAGTTAGAAAGAAAATAAAAAAAAATAAAATAATATATATATATTTACCCAAAAAAAAAAATCTCAATCTAGATGGGATATATACCCGATGAGGTGTGTGTTATTCTTTGTCGTCTCTGGGATAAGATTTCGGTACGGGGACCAATGTCCAGTGGGCCCCGTCGCAGGGGGCATTTCGTTCCGTGTGCTGACGTGAACTGATGATATAATGGACAGCAGATTATCGCCGGCTCAACGATCCACGGTCCCACACAAAGGAAAGGGTTGTGCCTCGAGGGAACACACTCTAGACCCTCCCACACAGCATAACCACCCATAACAAGCAACGCAATGAAGAATTTAATTAACTTATTTAATTTGTAAGTTATTAGGGTAAAAACTTAAAAAAGGAAAAGGAAAAGGAAAGGAAAGGAGAGAGAGAGAGAGAGAGAGAGAGAGGGAGAGGTTAGTAGGAAAAAGCAGGAGGAACAAACACAAAAAAAAAAAGGGGCGGGGGTGGAAAAAAAGGGAGGTGCAGGTTAACTATCATGGGCCGCCAGCGTCCAAAGCCTGCCCTCATTGAGCCTCGTCCTCCTCCTCCTCCTGCTGCTGCTGCAGTGCCTGTGCCCTTACCTTTCACCCACATATCGCCTTCTCTCCCCTCCCTGTCTCTCTGTCTATCTCTCTCTAACTATCTATAGAAATATAAATTGAGAATTGGATTTTGATTTTTGATCAGCAAGCAGCCGCCCGAACTTTGAAGGGAAAGAGCCAAACAACAACGCCCGGAATTAAAACAGAAAAAAACAAACGTAAACTAAATGAAGAACACTTCCGCCGAGGCAGTTTCGTCATCGTCGCCGGCATCTTCATCTGCGGCCGCACTTTCAGACCAATCGCCGCCCGCCACCACGTCGTCCTCAATCCCGGCGGACGAATTGGCCGTGAGGGATGGGAGCGGCGGGGCGCAGGAATCCGTGGCCGTCGATCGTCGCGGGGAGTACTCCGCCGTTTGCCGATGGACCGTCCACAATTTTCCTCGCGTTAAAGCTAGGGCACTGTGGAGCAAGTACTTCGAGGTCGGCGGCTACGATTGTCGCCTCTTGGTTTATCCCAGGGGAGACTCTCAGGCTTTGCCTGGCTACATCTCCATCTATCTCCAAATCATGGACCCGCGCGGCACGTCGTCGTCCAAATGGGACTGCTTCGCCAGCTACCGTTTGGCCATCTTCAATCTCGCCGATGATTCCAAAACCATTCATCGGGATTCGTGGCATCGATTTTCCAGCAAGAAGAAATCTCACGGCTGGTGCGACTTCACCCCTTCCTCAGCTGTTTTTGATTCCAAATCAGGTTACTTGTTCAATAACGATTCCGTTCTCATAACCGCCGATATTCTAATCCTCAATGAATCCGTCAATTTTATGCGCGATAATAATGACTCGCAATCAGCTTTGTCCTCCGCAATTTCTCCTTCAGTGGTTTCCAGCCCTGTGTCTGATGTGTTGAGTGGCAAATTCACTTGGAAAGTGCATAATTTTAGCTTGTTCAAAGAAATGGTTAAGACACAGAAGATTATGAGCCCCGTGTTTCCTGCTGGAGAGTGTAATCTGAGAATCAGCGTCTACCAGAGTTCGGTCAATGGGCAAGATTATTTGTCTATGTGTTTGGAGAGTAAGGACACAGAAAAGACAGTTGCTTCTGATAGGAGTTGTTGGTGTTTGTTTAGAATGTCGGTGTTGAATCAAAAGCCTGGGTTTAACCACATGCATAGGGACTCCTATGGGCGTTTTGCTGCTGATAACAAGAGTGGGGATAATACCAGTTTGGGGTGGAATGATTATATGAAGATGTTGGATTTTTATGGGCTGGATGCTGGGTTTTTGATGGATGATACTGCAGTATTTAGCACTTCATTTCATGTAATTAAGGAGTTTAATAGCTTTTCAAAGAATGGAGGGTTGATTGGAGGAAGGAATATGAGTGGGGCGAGAAAGTTCGATGGACATATGGGAAAGTTCACTTGGATTGAGAACTTCACGAGGCTAAAGGATCTTTTGAAGAAGAGGAAGATTACTGGCCTTTGCATCAAGAGCAGGAGGTTTCAGATTGGGAACCGGGATTGCCGTCTCATTGTTTATCCCCGAGGTATGCTAGATTTCCTCATCATAACTTGTTTTGATAAGTTACTGATATTTTGCTAGGCCATTGACTTTTCCTTTTACACCCTGCTGCCATGAACTGATTGAAGAGCAAGTGCAATGTCTTTCCTATGTGGTTGAATGGGTAATATTAGGTCCTTTTTTTTTGTGGTACATGTGCAGCGTTTGTTTAATATCTTTGGTAATGTTTCTTCCAAACTTTGCTTTGATGACATAGAGTCATAGCTTATGGAATTGACAAGATTGCCTGATTGGATAGATGAAGTGCCATTCACCTCACATTGCAGCCTACCAGTTGTATTTATTTCTGTACCTGTGAATATCTCATCTTGGATGAAATCTAGTTGAGCCTAGTGCTGCAACCATCACTGATTTTTGTTTATTTGATTGGTTGCCACTGTTTTTTGTTATAATAAATTATTACTTCAACTTTAATTCATTTTAGAGTTCCTTATTAGGCTATAGTTGGAAAGTGAAGGCAGTCTCACTCACATGTATTATGGATTCTTTTCATTTTTTTGGTCTTTATACATATGTGCCACACTGACTGTGTCACAGTTGCATTTAGGAGAGTGAACTGATGAGAATTTTCTGTATGCTTGGTGGTATCAGGGCAGTCTCAGCCACCATGTCACCTTTCAGTGTTTCTTGAAGTTACTGATTCACGAAATACTTCCAGTGACTGGAGTTGTTTTGTTAGCCACCGTTTGTCAGTTGTAAACCAAAAGATGGAAGAGAAGTCTGTAGCAAAGGAATCTCAGAATCGCTACTCCAAAGCTGCAAAAGATTGGGGTTGGCGTGAATTTGTGACGCTTACTAGTCTATTTGATCAAGATTCGGGTTTTCTTGTCCAGGATACTGTTATATTTTCTGCAGAGGTTCTCATTTTGAAAGAGACTTCAATAATGCAGGATTTTACTGATCAGGTAGCTGAGTTAATGAATTCTGGTGCCCAGATAGATAAGGTTGGGAAAAGAAGTTCATTTACATGGAAGGTGGAGAACTTCTTGTCCTTCAAGGAAATAATGGAGACCCGAAAAATTTTTAGCAAGTTCTTTCAAGCTGGTGGATGTGAGCTTCGGATTGGTGGGTAGTTCTCTTTAGTTCTTTAGTCAGTGAAATTATTGTCGGGGTTGTTCTCCCATTGTTATCAAAATGATTGTCCATTTTCTCCTCATGCAGGTGTGTATGAGTCCTTTGACACAATATGTATATACTTAGAGAGTGATCAGTTGGTTGGTAGTGACCTGGATAAGAACTTTTGGGTCAGATACAGGATGGCTGTGGTGAATCAAAAGAATCCAGCCAAGACTGTGTGGAAGGAATCTTCCATTTGTACAAAGACATGGAATAATTCTGTTCTGCAATTTATGAAGGTATCAGATATGTTGGAAGCAGATGCTGGGTTCCTTGTGCGTGACACTGTTGTTTTTGTGTGTGAAATACTGGACTGCTGCCCATGGTTTGAGTTTTCAGATTTAGAGGTCAGTACCCCTTGGTTTTCTTCATCAGTTTTATTTTGCTGGTATGAACAGTCTTTGATATTTATCTAATTGGAGGGAAGCATTGATATAAACTATTATTCAACTCTTGGGGCATTTAATCTTACTCCATGAAAAAGCCAGTCCATAGATAAGGTCATTGATCTTAATTCGGGTGTAACTTTTTGGGAAATTTTGGTATCTTGCTTATATTATCATATGGATTGTGATAATACTCTGTCTATGCATGGTCACCAATGTCCATTTGTAAAAATGTTAAAGTATAGAGTTAAAATTCATCGCTTGACCTGATCCTGTGTATTTATCAAGTAGTCCCTGCTTCAATAAGCATAATCATCATTCTCTAATCTGTTTTGCACCAGTTCCTTTTGTTTACAGGATTTTAGGGGTGCAGAAAGTAATACTTATTGAATATGTTCATATATCAGGGGAGACCATTAGTTTTGTAACCTTTTTTTTTTTTTTTAGTGTTCATTTATGACCATGTCATTTTTTTTTCTGCTTTTCAATAGGTTTTAGCTTCAGAGGATGATCAGGATGCTTTAACAACTGATCCTGATGAACTTATTGACTCTGAAGACAGTGAGGGAATAAGTGGAGATGAAGAAGATATCTTTAGAAATCTTCTTTCTAGAGCTGGTTTTCACCTCACATATGGTGACAATCCTTCACAACCGCAGGTTACGCTAAGAGAAAAGCTTCTAATGGATGCTGGTGCAATTGCTGGTTTCCTGACGGGACTACGTGTTTATCTTGATGACCCTGCTAAAGTAAAGCGGTTACTTCTGCCAACCAAGCTTAGTGGTGGCAATGATGGTAAGAAAGCCACAAAGCCTGATGAATCTTCTCCAAGCTTGATGAATTTGTTGATGGGAGTTAAAGTTCTGCAGCAGGCAATTATAGATCTACTTTTGGACATAATGGTTGAATGTTGCCAACCTTCAGAAGGCAGTTCCAACAGTGATTGTACTGATGTGAACTCTAAGCCTTCCCTTGATGGCAGTGGATCTGCCAGTCCACTGGAATCTGATAGGGAGAGTGGAACTGCAGAATCTGCTCTATTTCCTGTATATGAGAGATTGGATTTTGGCGCAGATGATGCTAACAGTGCATCTGCTGTACAAAGCTCTGATGTCAATGGGATTGATATGCCTGCAAAAGCTCTTCCTGTACAAATTATTTATCCACCTGTGGCAACAGCAGCAGCTTCTTTGGAAAATGCTTCTCTCCGTTCTAAGGTATGGATTGTTCTGCATAAGTTGCAAACTTCCTTGCTTTATTATTATTTAAATTTTTTGCTATATAAACTGCTTGAAAAAGTTGAATTTGCAGGCAAAGTGGCCAGAGCAGTCAGAGGAACTCTTAGGATTGATTGTAAACTCACTGAGAGCCCTGGATGGAGCTATTCCTCAAGGCTGCCCTGAGCCAAGACGAAGGCCTCAGTCTGCTCAAAAGATTGCTCTTGTATTGGATAAAGCCCCTAAGCATCTGCAGCCTGATCTTGTTGCTTTGGTTCCTAAACTGGTGGAGCATTCAGAGCATCCACTGGCTGCTTGTGCTCTTCTTGAAAGACTTAAAAAGCCAGATGCAGAACCTGCGCTTAGGATACCTGTAAGATATCTTTTGGATAAGTATTTGTAGTTTGCTTTTATGGCCCATTTTACTGGTTGGTATGTGTTTTGAGTTTCATAGTAGAAATATAATCTGACAAACTGATAGTACCTATTTCAGTTTGAGGATCATTTGTGTATAATCTCCTTCCTGTGTCCATTGCTACACATTTTATTGGGCCATTGTGATTTTTTTTAATTATTTTTTCAGGTTTTTGGTGCTCTGAGTCAACTTGAATGTGACAGTGGTGTGTGGGAACATGTCCTTTTCCAGTCTTTTGAGCTTTTGGCTGACGCAAACAATGAGCTTCTTGTTGCAACCATGAATTTTATATTTAAAGCTGCTTCCCAGTGCCAACATCTTCCTCAAGCAGTATGCTTTTCTTTTGCAACTTTCATATTCTATTGTCTAACTTGATATCCTTCTTGCATACCTTACATTATTTATTCCTTTTTGTAGGTTAAATCCATTCGTGCTAGGCTAAAAAGTTTAGGTGCTGAAGTGTCACCTTCTGTCCTTGAATTTTTATGTAAAACTGTAAATAGTTGGGGAGATGTTGCTGAAACCATACTCAGAGATATAGACTGTGATGACAGCTTTGCAGATGATTGCTCAACATTGCCTGGTGGGGTTTTCTTGTTTGGTGAAAATGGGCCAACTTCTGAGAGGTTTCATGTGGTGAATGAGCAGGCTTTTGGTGCAATGTGCCATTTTTCTGATATCTACATCCTGCTTGAGATGTTATCCATACCTTGCCTGGCTGTTGAAGCTTCTCAAACATTTGAGAGAGCTGTAGCTCGAGGAGCTATTGTAGCTCAGTCTGTGGCAATGGTTTTGGAAAGGCGCCTTGCTCAGAGATTGAATTTTAGTGCCAGATTTGGTGCTGAAAATTTTCAGCATTCAGATGTTGTGATAGATGGAGAAGTCAGTGAACAATTGAGGATCCAACAAGATGATTTTACAGTTGTTCTTGGTCTTGCTGAGACATTGGCCCCTACTAGCAATCTTTGTGTGAAGGGGTTTGTGAAGATGCTTTACATGATGTTATTTAAATGGTATGCTGATGAGTCTTCTAGAGGAAGAATGCTAAAGAGACTTGTTGATCATGCCACAAGTACTACGGATAATAGCCGTGACATAGATCTGTGCTTGGATATATTGGTTAGCTTAGTCTGTGAGGAGCAGGAAATTGTTAAGGCTGTTCTGAGCATGATGCGGGAGGTTGCAGAACTTGCAAATGTTGATCGGGCAGCGCTTTGGCACCAACTATGTGCTAGTGAAGACGAAGTTATTCGTGTTCGTGAAGAGTGGAAGGTGGAAATTTCTAATACAGTTCGGGAAAAAGCTATCCTGACACAAAAATTGAGTGAGTCTGAAGCCACTAACAATCGACTCAAGGTACTTTTCATTTAATTGTCATTGTAGAGATTCAGTAGCACTTCTGTTTAACTTTATGGTCTCATTTCAACATTTCATGAAATAACAGTCAGAACTGAGGGCTGAGGCTGATCGATTTGCTTGGGAAAAGAAGGAACTTTCTGAACAAATACAAGAAGCTGAGAGTCAGCTCGAGTGGTTACGCTCAGAGAGGGATGATGAAATTGCAAAGCTCACAGCTGAGAAGAAAGTTCTTCAGGATCGTCTCCATGATGCTGAAACACAACTCTCCCAATTGAAGTCCCGGAAACGGGATGAATTGAAGGTAGCATGTTGTTACTTATGACTCTGCTTCCATGCTTTGTTCTGGTGCATTCATTCTTATTGGAAACCCATCTTGGCTTGCACGTATTTTTCTGCTGTAGTGTTTTCTTCCTCCCTCCTTTTGGTGATTCCATGACACCATTGATTTCTACAGTATTTTGAAGACAGGTGGCCATGAATTTAACTGTCCTCATAAGCTTCTAATTTCTGGCTAGCTGGTTTTGGTACTTGAACAACATTTGTTATAGAGATTATCAGCAGTCTTAATTGCTAAACTTGGTTTGCTAGGATAAAGTCTAGTTTATGCTGTATCTTGAACATTGTCTTTACTGAGCTATGGCTTAAAAATAAAGATTCCCATGATATTTCTCACCATTACTATAGGAAGTTGAGATTTTTAAATTAAAATTAATGTTGTATTAGTTGAGTGTGGGATTTCTGGTCTTGAGATTTTTTGGCTCTTAGTTTACATTACTCTGCCAATGGTATTGACTGCTATCCAATAGCCTTTTCTGACACTGGTTTGTGAATCTCACAGAGAGTACTGAAGGAGAAAAATGCTCTAGCTGAAAGGCTAAAGAATGCTGATTTTGTGCGTAAAAGATTTGAAGAAGAATTGAAACGGTATGCTACAGAGAATGTGACTCGGGAGGAAATCCGTCAGTCATTGGAGGGTGAAGTTCAGAGATTGACAAAAACGGTTGGGCAAACTGAAGGAGAAAAGAGGGATAAAGAAGAGCAGGTTGCACGATGTGAAGCATATATTGATGGAATGGAGTCAAAATTGCAGGCTTGCCAGGTATTTTGCTTTGTATAGGTTATGCCTTTTCCAGCATTTCTGGATTATCTCCCTCGTCATCAACGTCATCTTGCTGCAATTGTGAAAGTGGTTTTGACGGGATTAAATATGTCACTCATTTGGTGGTGTAATATGAAGTCCTTAGTTATGTAGATCATTGGGGGGGGGGGTGCAAATGGAGCTGTGTTTCCTCATATTTCTGACCGAAGGATGATAGAATTTTGAGGAGAACATATTGAGAGAGATTTGACATCATCTAATTAGTTATTTGCCTGTGGCCGTTCTCAAAACCTTTATGAACCACAACTTTTTGCCTTTCCTTTTCTCATTACCCCTTTTACCTCCATCTTTGTCTCCTCCCTCTCTCGTGTTCCATCACAACCCCCCCACTCTAAAAAAAAAAAAAAATGCAAAAATACTCTTGCTCCCTCAACTTGCTGACATTTACTGGTGTTTTTAACTCAATAGTGTGGGACTGATGTTTCTAGTTCTCTTTTGCAGCATTATATTCATAATCTTGAGGCTTCACTTCAAGAAGAAATGTCGAGGCATGCTCCTCTCTATGGTGCTGGGTTGGAAACCTTGTCAATGAAGGAGTTGGAGACAATATCACGTATTCACGAGGAAGGGCTCAGGCAGATTCATGCCCTCAAACAGCGAAATGGGAGTCCCGCTGCCAGTCCTCTTGTTAGCCCCCATACCCTACCTCACAACCATGGATTGTATCCTGCCGCTCCATCTCCAATGGCTGTTGGATTACCCCCTTCACTCATCCCAAATGGTGTTGGGATCCATGGCAATGGACATGTTAATGGTGCAGTCGGACCATGGTTCAATCATACCTAAAAATGTTTCAAGGGTTCCTTAGTGCCAACGTAGGCATTTGTTTGCCCAGTAGGGCACGATACGTCTCGATGTGGAGGGATGTTTTTACTGAGTTTTTGGCATGGCATTTTGACTGTTAGGGCTGTTGGAACACTTGAAAAAAAGGAAGAATACAACATCCAAGGGAACGAGAGATTGACAGGGTAGTGATTTAGGGTACGATATGCAAGGGGGTGAGTCCTACAGGACTAGCAGCAGCAAGTGTTACGCTTGCTTCGCTTTCATAAAGCTCATTACTAGGCTTCTTTAAAAAGATTTTACGAGTTTAGTTTCATTCTCTTCAATCAGAGCATTCTATCATACCCTTTTCGTAGAAAGTGCACACCTACTTAATGTACAATTCTGTTGGCGTTTGGTAGTGCTCTCCTTGAGGTAATCATCCGTTACCGAAATTGATCCGCATCAAGCCACAGAGCATGGTTGGGGGTAACTTACTCCTACCCAAAAAGGACTGGCAGGAAAAACGAAAACAGCAAAGGGCGACCGGTCTCAAATTCGAATCTATTGGTTTGGTGCTCAGAACCTTTCTCAAATCCAACACACGGAAGAATCTGCCTATATATTATTAGTTTCAACAACGTTTGAGCCATTCGTTGTCACTGTCGATTGGGATCGATCCCGCAATTGACCCGGAGTAAAGACCGAATGAATGGGTCATCGGTTCAATCATAGATTAACGGTTGAACCAACACTGATATATATATATAGGTGATTTGGTTCGGTTCACTCCGGTTCATAAGGTTTTGTCGATTCACGGTCCAGTCTGAGTCTCTATATTCAACTTCAAAAGAGGGGGCTGGGTTGAACTTACTGAAAGCAACAAATGGTATGGTTTAACTTGAGAGTGAATGCATGGAAACTAGGACTGACTCTGCGCAAATACTAATTTTTGTTCAAGTGGTAAGAATGTGTGAGTAGAACTTTGAAAATTCTTGGATTTATCTCATCACTTCAATTATCCTTGGGCCATGCCCTCGGATCAATGATCGAAACTTTATTCTATGCAAGTTTATGATGAGCAATAATAAAAATTTTGTCTACAAATAAACAGAGCCTTTAAATCAGGCGCATTATTGCTAACCATGGCAGTTTGGGCTGTAGATAACTAAATTTGTGCTACACCCCAAACCCAAGTCTCACCAGGTCGCCACCAGACCTTGCCAGGGGCCCAAACTAGCGGCTGACATTCAGTGGGCCCCTAAATTTCAGTGGGTCCAGTCGCCAAGTGGAAGCTTCTACATGGAGCATGGAGCATGTGGGGACTCTGGTTTGCCACGAACCCTTTCTTCTACTCTGGGACAGGACATCAAATTCTTCGGGCGGTGAGCAGAAAGAATTAATATGTTAGTTTTGCGTATTATTCAATCAGGGAAGTTCATAAAAGCTTTCTCTTCTAATCTCTTAAAAGTTCTTCATTAAATCTGAATCTATGGCATGAGGCCTCTAAGTATAATCAGGAAGTTTCAAAGAAACCCCGATACTTGCAGCGCGCCAAAAGCTAGGGAAATGCATTTGCCTCTCTTAACTTAATGATTTATTTATTTATTTATTTATTTTGGAAAAAAAACATGACAATGATTAATATGTACATTTTTTAAATTAAAACGCTAAAACTAAGAAGAAAAATCAAGTGTCAACAATATTATATTTAAAAACCTGCCCAAGGAAAGCAGACCAAATATAGACCGGTAAACAGACTTAAAATTTGCAATGTGACCCAGAAAGAAGTAACAAACTAAAAACTAAAAAGGAGAAGAAGGTCGTGGATGCGAAAGATGGTGTCAAATCCAAATCTCGCATGCATTTTTCGCTATGCAAGTCTCAAATTTAGTCTCCTAAGCCAAACGGAGTGTAATATTGTATGGAACATGTCAAATCTCTTAGCCGGCTCATTCAACACAAAATGCCTCTTAACAGCCCTTAAACCCTCCTTAAGCCTCCTATATTGCTCTTCTGGGACTGACGCTAGCAGTTCCTTCAGTCTCGGAATCTCCGATACATTTACCGTTATGGAAAATGCCTCCCATCTCAATACATCACTGAACGGCAGCACGTAATGGTGGGATATGATCACCGGCACACATTCTGAATAAATGGCCTCCACAATCCTGGGGCTAGCCACCTCATACCCACTAGGACACAGACAAAACTTGGATTGCAGCATGAAGGTGTAATAGTCCAGATGTTTTGGGAGGTACTCGTAGGCAAGCAGCTCGGGGTCGCGCTCTTTCCAGTGGCGGAGAAGGATGGCACGGATTGGGCCGTGCAGTCCGCCGGCAAAGAATGCGAGTAAGGGACGAGAGGTGTTGGCGGGTGGTGGGGAGACAATTTTGGGAGATAGCATGCCACCGCGAAGAATAATCTCTGGAAGGGTTACGTCCTTTGGTGGATTGAAACCTTCGGACGTGTTGGCATTGCAGAGGACTCGGATTGATGTGTTGAAAAGGAGTGGGCTGCCCTGGGATGCATGCGGACCCTGCAAAGGACCAAACGAGAGAGATGGAGAGAATTATATTGAGTTCTTTGATTGTGCACGAGACTCCTATACATGTGGGGTTCGGGGAAGTGAAAAAAGGAACTTACCCAATCATGACAGGCAACCATGAAGTGATCAGCCCCATTAGTTCTATTCCAAAAGGGGTACTTGGTAGAAATTATGTTCACATAATCAGCCACAAAATGTCGCAGAGGTGTAAGATCATGGGAGAGAGGCTTGTAAAGATACTTGACCATCCAGGTCACACTGAAAGGCATGAAATAGACATGGGCGCGGTGGGCATCCCTCGTTTTAAACCTCCTGGTACCATACTCCATTTCGTGTATGAACCTGCCTTCTATTGAGTAGATATCCTTGCATGGCCCATGGTGGACAATTGGAAAGTCTCCCTCTGAATACACATATACCTTGAATCTTTTCTCCATCTCCACATAACTCCTGAAACGTTTTATGACATTATACTTTATAAACATTCCATCCACATTGCAGAAGGATCATGACAGATGATGAAGACGCTGTCAATGGTGATGATGATGCTGTTAGCCATTAACCAAGTGGCGGTTCATGAATAGGTGGGCCAGTAGGCAAAATGATCACATGGCTGCCAGAATCAGAAATTAACAACAGTCTCGTGGGTTTCCCCTTAGCTGCATTGATTTCCAGTTCCAATCTTTTTATTACATAATTACATATGGAGATGATATAAGAAGTCTTAAAAAAAATGAGGACAACTAAGGATTATGATAATTTAATTGAACAATAGGGGGTACCCCGCCATCATTCTCCAACCAAGAGGTGTGAATAGGACCATTTGGCAATTTGCCTTCTTGAGGGTGCCCAATCACTTTATAAAGCAGGACTGCCCCTAAACGTAGTGTCCATAAAAGATTCAGAACAAGAGTTAGATATATTTAAGGACATAACAATAATAATAAAAGAATTGATTTAATGTATGGACTTCATAATTTAAGTGTTTACTGTATTTCTTCAACTATTTTTTTTTTATAAAATAGTAATAGACACTCAATTTCATGCTTAACAGAATGAGATTCAACTTAAATTATTTTTTAACCAAGTCTTGTCTAAAATTGTTTTTCCTTCCTTAACGAGTTAGTTTGATTCATCTGCAGTCAAATAAGATAATATCATTAAGATAATTATTTCCTGTGTCCCTAAGCCCCTTTTCCATTGGCAAGGGCAATGTTTATGATGTGAGCCACTAACAAAGTAGGTGCCGCGTGAGAATGAGTGAGCTTTGAGTGCTCCCTACACATCCCCCAGCACCAGCGTCGCTTACAAGATTTCTCTCCCATTTGACAATTGAATTTTCCACAACGATTGCGATTCACACAAAAACAAAATTAAACTTTTACAGAAAGGGCCGGCTCAGTCATATTTGTGTAGGCTAAAAATTCCAGGCCGTGAATTGAAACGGTTACCTTAAATTAGAAGCAAAGTTTTGTAATTTTTTTTTTTAATTATTTTGGGTGTGGTCTAAAAGCTCCCAATTAAACAACAATAACAGTATATCATAGTTAACTGGATTTATGACTTTTTATTATTATTCGATGAGCAGCCTTACTGATAAAATGCGCCGGGGTTATGATAAATCTCGTTGTCGAGGCTTTTGGCGGGGATCCCCGAGCGGTTTCTAACCGAAGCTGCCCGGCGTATGGAATCCCGAGCTCGAGCAAGTCCTTGTTCCTTCACTTCTGATCTGCTTCGTTTCTTCATTTTCCTCTGCAGTATCATTCATCATTAAGCGGAATGAATTATAACGATGTTATAAAATAATAATAATAATAATAATAATAATAATAATAATAATAAAAAAAAAAGTGCTAATCAAGTTCTAAACAAAACACAGAGAGAGATATGGTTTTGAATTCAAATCAAAAGCCACCGGGAAACTGGAATTGAAAAATGAACTGAGAAACAGGTATACAGAAAAGTGACTCACAAATGATCGTGCCCTGAAGAATAACTCATTGTTGATGCAAAAAGAAAAAAAAAAAAACAGAGACAGACTGCGAGAGAGAGAGAGAAACAAGTACTGATTCGATGCAACTTTCTTTCACTATAATGATAATAATAATAATAACAGAGAAACAAATACTGATTCAATTGTAAAGCGTAGCTGTAACGTAATCGAACACTTCTATCTTCATACCAAAGAAAAAAAAAAACAGAAGAAACGAAAAGTTCATAGTGATTCAAGTGATCACGCGCACATCACAGATGCTAATGTAAAAGCTCATTGTTGAGGCAATTTTTTTTTGGCAAAAATAAAAACAGAAATGAAAAGTTGATTCAGTTGTAAAGTGAAAACTGAAAAAGTCCACCATCTCTTCTACTTCAAGCTCTGTAGTCTGTACATGAAAAGCATTCTCCGCAGAGTGAAATGCATAACACAGAGAGAGAGAGAGAGAGAGAGAGAGAGAGAGACAGAGACAGAGAGACGCATGAATCACTGACAACGAAAGTAGCGTCTCTGAAACGGTTGGTGATTGAATTGCCATTTCTGGATCGGGCAGAACGAGAGGGAAGGACGTGGATTTGATCAAAGCGGGTAACCTGCTTCTGCAAATCGACTACAGGGATTGCGACGGAGTGTTGTTCAAATTTATCGGCAGAGAAGCTGATAAACGAGCTGAAATATTGGCCACCGGTAGCCATCGTCACCACTACAACGATCATCAAGACGCATGCAGAAGAAGAAACGGCGTGTTTATTGCAATTACTCTCCATTTCTCCTTCCTCAGGATTCGAAATTCATCAGAATCTTTTGCTCCTTCGCTGCTTGTTTGTTTGTTTGTTTGTTTGTTTGGCTTCCGAGATTTTTGTTTCGCAGGAGAATAAAAATAAAATAAAAAAAATAAAAAGAAGGGCGTGGGGGGAATGATCGGGAAACGAGGAAGGAGGAGAGCAAAATGGGATGATGATAAGCAAGAGGAAACGGCCGTGGAAGTGAGTTTAAAAAGGCGGGAGTCAGATCGTCTCTCTCTCTCTCTCTCTCTCTCTCTCTCTCTCGAGCGCCCCAAATAATAAAAAATAAAAAATAAAAACAACAATAACAACAACAAAAAATAATAATAATAATAATAATAATAATAATAATAATAATAATAATAATAATAATAAGGAGGAAAACGTTTGACCGTGTACATCAGCTGCAAAACGAACCGGTGGGTGAACTCTTGACTTTTGGGGGATGTATTTATAAATATATATATAAAATAAAAATTAGTCTATTATAATCATCAGATGTATTTAAATGAAAGATTATATATATACATGATAATTTGATAAGAAAATAATTTATAATGTATTATTAGTCATGTTGGGAATTCAAAAGCAAAAATAATTTTGAAAAAAATTCGAGTAAGACACGCTATTTGTTGCCTCGACTCCTCATCGGCCATTACTCGTATCACATCAGCCTATCCCACCAGCCCCGTTCAACGTAGGCTAGCCTCCCTCTCTCTCTTTCGGGACACTTCCCCTGTTGGCAAGGGTGAATCCTATCCCGGAAAGATGACTCGCGGCAGACCCCCCCCCCCCCCGATAAGTAAGACTAGGTTTCTAGAGTATCTCACATTTAGGGAATTCGAGCAAGACTATCCGCAACTGATTTCAATTAATTATGTTATTAATAGCAACATCCGTTTAACCAACTGAGAAAGAAAATGGAAATTAAATCTTAATTCCCGATCCGGGACAAGCCAGAAAAAAAGTCCAGTTTTTGACTTTTAAGGCTTGCCAAAAAGGATTTGGAATTGTGACAGATCCAAGTACAATTACTGAAAAAAAAAAGACATCTACATTAATTAACTATCCGAAAAAAGCAGGCTGCGGATTGCCTTCCCTCGTAATCAGGCCTATAAATGTCTAAACACGAAAGTGGGAAAACGGATTTGAACTACAGCCCCTCTGTACCATACCCTGCTGTCCTGCCCCATTT
The DNA here is from genome assembly GCA_037897445.1 of Ceriops zippeliana. NCBI lineage: Eukaryota > Viridiplantae > Streptophyta > Magnoliopsida > Malpighiales > Rhizophoraceae > Ceriops > Ceriops zippeliana. The sequence continues at coordinate 2,871,909 of JBAPLH010000005.1, forward strand.
ATGACCTCAGTTTTCGAAACAAAGAAGTTCTAATTTGATGAAAATTAGGGAAATGTACAAAACCCCTAAAGCCAGTCATCTCAATTGATCTTGTTACCCTGGAATCATTTTTTTCTTTCTTTCTTTCTCTTTTTTCTCTGTTTCCGAGATAAGCTTTTACACCCACTACACTTTTCCACTATACAGACTGAGAAAACTAACTAGATAAACCCGGGAGCTTAGGTCGCTTTGCAAAAGGATAAGCCTAAAATACCGTGGATTTAAATTTTAAGACCATGAGTGCAAACAATTGATGTTTAGGCTTATAGACTGAAACTGTTCCCATAGTCTACCTCTAATAATAATAAGGAAAAGAAACCGTAAAATGGAAAAGAAAATTTTTTGCAGGTTCGTAAAGATACAACAACAAAATTTGTGCAGGACCAGGCAAAAATAGGAAGTGATCTTACTGATGAAAAGTGAGTGTCTCGTTTGGCTCTTGCCAATCCTTCTTTCATTTTCTCAAGCCGGCTCTTCGTTTCATTCTGTTTCATGAACAAAGTCATGCTCAGTAAATGCAAAATCCCAATATGTAAAAGTTGATATTTTCGGCTTTGGGACCTTTCATTCGAGTGCATACATTGATGATAGTAGTAGTGGATTTCAAGAAGCCAGCTGCAGCCACACTTGAGACAGGAGCAAAGATGGCTTCTGATGAGTTTACTCCTGAGCTGTTTGTGAGGACAGCAAAAGAATCTAAAAAATCAGAGAAGAATCGGGATTGCTGGTTTACTAAAGAAAAAAGTACAAAGAGAAGGATTAAAGGGCATAGTATGAGAAGGTTGTTGCAGCTGAAATCAGCCATAAAATGGTTAAAACTTGGAAGCGTTTGTAGGCTCTAAGTATGCACTTGGTTCTCGATGATTATGGGGCTACGACATCGTAACTTATATAATTTATGGGGCGTGTTCTCTTTGATATCGTGGACTCTTTTGAGGAAATTTCGCAAAAATCTGAGCTTTAAATTTTGAAAAAATTCCAAAACGTAATCAAGAAAGTCCCACTTAAAAATCTTTGAAGGCAAAGAGCTCAGGATAATTTTATCCATGAAAACTGGTCTCCAACTGGGGCACTCACATATGTATGCCTTTTGTCACGTTTTATGGTTAAGGATCTCATGGATCATGAGACTAAAGCAAGTCAGTGCATGCCAGGCATAAACCTGACGTAATGTTCCTTGACATGATTTGATTTGCTTTTCTACTTTGTATGCATGTTTTTCGTGTATATTCATGCAATCTGTCACAGTGAACGTACAACGATCCATTCTTTTCTATTACTATTGTGGATTTTATTAAGAATCTATAGCTTTGCTATAGGTCAAATTTAATGCTCCAGGAGTACTGCTCTTCCGCAAATGAAAACGAAGGTTTTAAAGATTCAAGGTCGGCGAATGTGTATGAAGATTCTTTAAATTATAATGTTTCTTTTTATAAACAATGATCAATGTTTCTTCAAATATAAAGTTTTTGATTAACGTGCAATCTACCCAAAACTCCAAAATCCAAACTGGAGAGTGCAATTGCGCGATTATCATTCAACAAAGCATAATTGATTCTTCCAAGTTCAGTAAGTGTTTACTTTGAAATGATGATTATTCCAGGGATGCTCGGAGACGGCATGGAAGAATCCCAAGCAAAATGTGTCCATCAAAAAACATTTTACCAAAAAAAATTTTAAAAAAAATCATATATGTTTTGGACACACTTTTGACAGACTGCTGAAACATAAATGCGCATGTACAGGGAGAATCATCGCGACCACTTGACTGGCTAGGCCAGTGTTGGTCTTTCCTTTTCCCCCCACTGACATTTGCGTCAAAGGTAGGGCTGACCCTGAGCTGGGTAGTCCAGCATTGGCCCATAAGACTTCGAACCCAATTGGGTAGGATCCTCCACACATCAGCTTTTGTAGAGAGCGAGACAAAAAGAGAAAACAAATAATATTTTGGGAAATAAGCTGATGGGAACGTCAATACGATTGAAGCAGCTCAACTATTTGGATCTTGTTGCCAACATTGGCTTGCCTCAGAAGCATGGCTCTGGCTCGGGCATCCAATCCAAAATAAAGAATCGTCTAACATTTCATGTATCGACTACCTCCCACGTTGAGTTTCCTTATGACTGGCTAGGATCTGATCACTGCGTCTCACGTTAGAGGAAAAACCAATTATGTACAAACAATATGTTAGTCAAGCATCCTCTTTCTCCACTAAATTCAGCTACGTTTGCTTTGTCCCAAGTTTGTTGTTGATCGTCTCTGCGTCCTGGCCTGCTATGATTTCTTCTCGTTTTTGGTTTTCGCCAACTTGCTTGCCGGGAAGTGTAATCTGGCTACAAGCGGCCTTGGTGCTCTTGTTTCCTGTTCAAACCCCCTCACACAAACATATCCTGCAAATCGGTCTCCGCTCAATCATGTCCACAAATTGCTAAATATATGATCTCCAGATCCAACTTTGAAGCTATATCATTAAAGGAAGATCTACTACTCAGTCATAATTTGTTTCTAAAGGATATTCGTTCAACTGTATTTCCTTGACCATAGTTGGGTTGCCATACACATTTCAGTTCATGCATGTTGGCGTTGGCCCGTAACATGCTTGAAATTGTGATAAGTGGTCAATTCTATACAAGGAAACAGCAATGTATTGCAGGCATCAAATGACAACAGTGCTAATGTGATGTAGCACTTGTATTCAATAATGTTAGTTATTTCAAATCTCTCTCAAATGGTGAAGTGGAGTACCTGAGTTGATAAACTTATTTAGAACATTTTTACAAATTGTTTGTTAACTGAAAAATAAGAGTTAAATGATCCAAAATTTCAAACTGCAATTTAATCTATGAGGTTCATTTCAATATGAATGTCCAGATGGTAGCCAAATAAAACCCACAAGAAGAAAATTATTTGGTGGATAAATTTATGGCACATGTTAAAGTAAATAAAATAACACAATTGTGAGGTTAATTTCAATATGATAATCATGGTAATACAGCTAACTAGTTCTAAATATGTGACTGATAACCAAAGAGAGTATTGTTGTTTTTGCCTTGAGCAGACACAGAACATAGAATGGACAGTTGGAAGTATAGAGCATACCTTTCCAAAAGCAGAACTGGATTTCTTCCATTGAAAGCCCTAATACATGGTTTGATCTTGTGAGTATCTATGTTTAATTGTTTATAATGTGCTTGGTGTATAGTTTTCAAAACTAATGCTAGAAATAATTTATACCTTTGAATATTGTTGGTATGGATGTTCCAAAGTACACTATTCGCCGGGGCAAATTCCATATCCATGCTCTTGGAACATTAATTGGATTCATGCTGGATTGGTGGTCAGCAAACACCTGCAAGGCAACCAAAAATTCATCTGACTGCATTTTTTGTTATATTAATCACTTCAAATTCAGGCTTGCTGCATAAGAGATAATTTTCCTAATTCATCATAATGACTGAAGATAAAAAAGAAAAGAACTTTTACCTCATTCACTTGAAAGTATGTGCCATTGAGTGGAAAGCTTCCTCTCATTGCTGTTCTACAAGGGACCTGCATATGATTTGATGTCAATTTCAATCAAATTGTAGTGTGTTGGCTTCTAGGAAGAAGGAAGGTTATCTAAATTTTCTCACCAGAAGTGTCCCTCTAACAATTTGTGAGCTAGCTTCTCTTCTACTATTGCATGAATAGCATGTCTTCTCACTGCAAAAATTGTCTGATTCCGTGAACTGACATTGTCTCTCAGGTGGCTGATATGAGTTTGCAGTTTCACCTAGGAAGAAGATATTACTTAGCAATTCTAACATACAGTGATGACTCATGAGCATTTACTGTACCAGTGTACCTTGTGATATTATTTTTGTTGATTGTTGCTTTGCCACATGCATACCATCATGCACTTAAAAATCCATGATATGCTATCAACAGTTTTCAATACAGAGACCATTTGTTTGTTTTCTAATTAGAATCATTTTTAGAATAGCTATTCTGTTTTGTACTTACCTGGTGCCCATATTGCAAGAAGGTATGGACTGGGATCATCAGGCTCTCTTCTGTCCATCTGTTGATTTACAAAGCAACTAATGAACAAAGAAGGTAATCAAAAAGAACTAAGAGCTTATGAGAATTGATGGAAAACTGACTCCTTCCAGGAGAGGATGTGAATCTGGAAGTTCATATCTGCATCACATTAGAAAGATAAGTCATAGAGGGTATAATTTACATGACTTTCTTTTATCTGTCTCTGCTTTTAGATTTAAGGTTGGAGTTTATGGTTTTAGCGATGTATTAGTGATTGCTATTGCTTGCTGTTTAAATTGGGAATAAGGATGATCCTTTCTACATATAGTTGTGCCTTACATAAGTAATTTCATAATACCACTGAAGCATCGTGTGGACATATGGATCAATAAGTTGAGCAAGCATTAATTAAGGCAATTTTCACTAACTCATCCATTTGGCAATGTAATGAGTGTAAGTTGGGTCGTGTTCTTTGTGCTCAATCTTTTCATTAATATTTAATTATTGAGTTGTGTATACTTACACTTGGTGCTCAGTTCGCAGCCGACTCACATTCTTCATTTTGGGTATAGGAATTGAAGCAGCTTGTGGATTCAGAGCAACTAAAGCCTTTGACATGTCACCTTCTTGGAGTTCCATGTTTTCTTGCATGTAGTTTTGTAAATTAACCGTGAACTCTTCTATGTTGAGCTTTATGGTGGGTATTTCATCAGGATCTTCACAGAACATGTCCTCTATATCGCTCTCCACCACTTCAGTGTGCCCTAGTTCTGGTGTTGATGGCTCCTCCACAATTGGTGCACCATTGCCAACCTCACCCCCAGCTCCTCGAAACAAGTTCCCTTGGGATGGAGGCAAGGGAATTGGATTGATAACTATTCCAGGGTCTCTCTCAGCCACAAAGGGAACGTTTCTACCCATCAAACTTTTTTCTTCTGGGCCAGGCAATGCAAGCCTTGCACTGCATTAAACAGAGTATGCATTCAGCTTTGATAAGCATGGCTCATACACCTATTGGAAATGAGCCTTTATTTGCTTTGGCAAGCTTTTTCAGTTTCAGATCTATTGATGCTAGGTTCTCCTTATATGTTGGTAATCTAAAATTGTCATCAACTTTTGTGTGTGTATTTGGCAGCATTGTCATGATATACAAAATATATTGAGAAAGCAAACCTTGCAAAGGCACTTGCAAAATGTCTGCACTCTGCTCTCATGGGACATGCATTACAGTTTGGTCTTTTTTTGGTGCAAAAAACCTGCATAGGTAGTAGAGCTTGGACACATTAGTTCTTTTTTTTTTTTAAGAAAGATCAATTATGAATAATGTTCCATCAGTGAATATGCAGAAAATCTCAAAATGAATATACCTTGCCAAATGTGATCATCTGGTAATGTAATTCATACCTGTGATGACATAACAAAGAGAACAGATAAAACCTTGAACTGAACATAAAAGCAGGTTTCTCTAGGAATTTTCTGGCCTGAAATGTTTTTCTCAATGGAAAAGTAAAGTCAAATCAGATTTATAAAGTTACAATGTTAGCTGATCAAGTTTGCACAATCTTGGCCACAAGTATTTCTGAATGGATTCCAGCACTGGGTACCTGGGAAGAATTTGGTTAGAATTTTTCATTTATACAGATATATTTAGGGTCAATTAGTTGGTAAGCAGGACTTACAGCTCTAGGAGATGTAACTGAAGCGATTCTGGCAATGGTTGAAGAGGGACCCATCCCAATCGAACTGCTATCCGGCCTACATTTGTGTCAACCTTCAAGGAAATAAATGAATCAGGCTAATGATAGTATTCTGCAAACCCATAAAATGTTTTACTTGATATCTGGTTCACAAAGGAACATACTGGGAAAGCCAGATGATGAAGTGTTAAGAGCCGCACACACTCCACACTTTTCAGCCCTAACCCTCTTATACTGAGCAGAAAATCCCTGCAGCATAAAGATTATTCGAAAAGTGAAAAGGGAAACTGCAGATGAAAGGGTTAGTTGCTGTTCATTTTAGTTTGAGACTATTCATAATGTTTTCAATGAAATAGAGACAGTTTGATATATTCAGGAATTTAAAATTTGATCACATTTTCCTTACTTGGCTTTTTCAGGGGGAACATCTCTTAGCCACTCAAGGTCAAAGCTTCCATGTTCTTCAACGAGTCGGTTTAGGAATTCCTGAAATATTAACCATTTATAACATGATTCATTGATAGATCTATGTAGAAGGATGGCAAAACCATCAACTCATTTGAAGCTGAATATATTGATTCATACAGGTTGCAAAATCAATTCACTTACCTTGATTCTTTCTGCTAGCATTTTATTCATCCCTCTTTCTTTGATAGCTTCAGAAACTTCATGAATGCTTGCGCATCTTAATGCTTCATAATCCAAGGAATCCATTGTATCTTTGCTTCTTTCTTTCCTTCCACCAAATGCTTGTGCCTGCTTCCTTAGGCTACCCCAATCAACTAAATCCTTCTTGCCACCATCAGCTTTTCCTTTTCTTGCTTTCGAGGTAGTTTCTCTTGCATTAGTATTTACCTTATTGATGGAATGCATATGTTCGACATTTGGGTCAACCAATCTACTTGAAAAATTTGTCTGCCTTGCAGCCAGTTCTTCAGGATTGGGTGGCTCCATGACTGATATGCTTGAGGATTGGAGAGTCTCTCCTCTCTCATGATGTTGATTGTTATGGTGAATTTGGAAATTACTCTGTTCACTTGTTGATTGCTTGCACAAGTCACGTTGGTCCAACATTGGGGTTTCTGGAAACAATCCATAATTTTGGGCTGCATTTTTGTGCATATTCTTTGCCACTGGTCCAACCTTCTTACCCATAAAGCTTGCATCCTTTTCTTCGCTGAATACAGAAGCACCAGAAGACTGAGAAGATATGCTTTCTTTATCATACAAATTGAAGCCTGTTGTGTCTTGAATGTCACACTGTGAGGTTGTCTGCATCCAACAGTTACTAGATTGAATTGCGGGTAATTGCATCTGTGAATTATAGTTACTGGTACTCGTACTGTACATAGAAGACCCCTTCCAGCTTTCTGATATTGTCAATATGGGACTTTGCAGTGCATCTTCTTTATTTTCTGGCTGCTGAAGTCCATGCTGTGATCCCTCATCAGAGAATAGGCTCCTGTACAGATCTTCAAACAAGATGGAGTCTTCCATCTGCAGAAGATCTGTGAAAGATGTATGGAAGCTTTTGGGTTTGCAACTTGTGGGAGGTTGTTCTTCTTCTGAATTGGGGCATGAGAAAGATCTGAACCCTCCATTGGCTTGGACAACTGAGGAATCAAAAGAATCATGTGATAATTCTTTTGCTGATAATTCTTCTTCCAAGCTGTTACCATGAGGAGCCTTCATTATGCTCGTTCCTTCAATCCATGAGGTATAACATGCTTGCTGATTTTCCACTGATTTACTGGGATGTAGAGAGTGTCGTTCATAGAGGGCATAATCCAGCTTTCCTTGCTGTTTAATGATGTAGCTTAGGTCTGACATGCAGATATCTGGTCCTTCAAGCAATATGCTTTTCCCATCTCTGTCAGAGGTTCTGTTTCCCATAGACCTTAGTGGAAATTGTGCAGCTAGTGACATGAAGGCAGAGCTGCATGATGGGAAAGCAAATGGAGAGTATTCAGTTTGTTTACAAAGAAAGGTGTTCATGGGCTATCTGGTCTTGAAATTCAGCTTACCTTGAAAGATGGTCTGAAACATTTTGAGTAAGGAATACCCCTATCACTGAATCAACAATTGATCCTTTCCATTTTGAGAAGCGCCTGTCTCCTGCAAAGATTATTATTGCATTTGCACACGTGTTTTTGTATAAGCACTAAAGAACAGACCAGTTTTGTACTTTTGTTTTGGTACAATCCTCATTGACAACTTGACTAAAAAGCATCATAGATTAAAATAGCTAATGTTATGTTCTTTAGTTTTAGGAGGAAATTTCAATCTCCCCATCGCTTCATTGCATGCCCACAGATGGTATATTCAAGAACAGACTTGCCACAAGGTAAGTTGTCTTAGCCAGAGCATTAATACTAAAAGACAATTTTTTTTTCATCAATTTACACATTATTCAATTTCCTCAGCCCAAAAACATCTCTTCTTTATTACTCAGAAAAGATTCCTCTTTGCCATTCAAGATTTGTCTCCGTGTTCTGACCATATACATAATCACATAAACAATTGCACTAATATCTATTGTGCTATTGAAGTACTATGCAGTGCCCACAATTTATAACAACACTACAGCAAACTTCATTTTGAACGCACCAAAAATGACATATTGAAAGCCCTTAGAGAATATACTGGCTTCTTGGATATGAAAGTTTGGCTTTGTAATAATCTCAATGCCTTGTGATAGAGCTATGAAGGTGGGTACCTTGCACAAGATGCATTCTTGCAATGAATGAATCTACTCGTCCATGAAAAATCCCCCTCTCTTCCTCCCACCATTGTGCTTTTTCCTTGTCCGTTTCTTCAAGCCCTTCACTCCCTTCCTTCCCCATCAACAGCTTCCATACTCTTTCTGTCTCTGGGTCAATGTCTGCTTTAGGCCTTGGTTTACGTATCCTCATCGGTCCAATGCCATCATATGGAGCAAGTGCTCCATCTATTTTGAATGGAACAAGAGCTTTTTGGTCTTTTATGTCTTCATTGCTTCCTTCATTAATATTGAGACACTCTATCTGCAACATGATTTCTTTGAGTAGATCAAGGAATTCGTGGTTCAATGATTTCCCTGTGTCAAATGTCAATATTGGTTTCTATTACAATTGTAATTATAAGATTGTGACTGCTCTTCTCTTATGACGCTACAGTTTGAAAAGGATTTTGTGGTGTGCAACATACCTCTTCTTTTCGCAGGTGGTTGCCAGTGGTCTTTTGGTGCGTCCTTCTGTCCTTGTGGCATCTTACATTCTCCAGAAGGACCATATAGAGCAGTTCCACTTTTCTGTTGCCTTCTTGACTTGTTAAGGTTGAAAGTTGTGGTTTGCAGTCTATCTCCTGGCATGAACCCTGGTTTAGGAGGAGTTGATGGTTGCATATTATGATCCTTTTCTGTGACTAACTGTACAAAATTACCCATCTGATCAGATCTGTTTGCCTCTCCCCTCCTTTCTGTGCATGAAGGGGTTACCAAATTTGTTTGCTTTGACAAATTATGTAGAGAAACCATTGACTGGATGCACCATTCACTGCTAATTTTGTTGATTTCATCAGTTTCTCTCGTCTTGATGCTATCTGCGGCAGAGCACAACTTCAACTCTTCATAATTCTTTTTTGATGTGGATCCAATTCTATTGATATCATTTTTGCATCTGCTTATCTGCACATAACTTTTAACTGCTGCAACAGAAGGAGGCATTACATATGTGTTAGTTTGCTTTCCACTCTCAACTTTCCTTTTCTTGTGAGCCTCTGAACAAAATGAAGCAGAAATGCTGCCATTTTGCTGATGATTGTTAATCTGAAATACCTCCTGGGACAAGATTGAAGGACCTACTTGATTTGTGGAGAAAGGGCTTGTCCACTCAATATTACAATGTTCTCTCTTGGATCCCCAACCATCAATCGAGTATGATGGCATATTTGCTAGGCAAAGAGGGGTATTATGAGACTTCACTTCTCTAAAGTTATCGAATCTTTCACAGTTGATCCTCCCTTGGAAATCAAGTTTCCCAACAGATTTTTCATAAGCACATTTCTGGGAAATTATACCAGAATCTGTGGCATTAGTATCTTCATTCTGAATTAGTTGAGATACAGCTGCCTTTCTTCCTAAAATTGGCATGCAGTTGCTTGGCATGTGATTGGTGGACAGGACAAGATTACTGATGCCCCCTTGTTTCTTATTTTCCACCAGCAAATGACTCTGTTGGTTAACTTGCAAACCTGGTGGTGTTCTGCATTTGATCTGATCTCCTTTACTTGATTCTGCAGCTTGGAAACCTTTATTCAAGTTAGACACAGCATTTTCTTTATTCAATATCTCCTGCTGGCCTTCATCATTGTTGTTTCCAGAGTCAAACTTCAAAGCTCTTCTACAGGATTTTGAAGCAGATTTTGCAATAAAGCATGATGCCTGTATCAAAGAATCTGACTGTTGGCTTACTGATTGCTTTTTGTCCTTTTTGTGAACACGCTTCCTTTTTCCAGTCAGCTTCTCTGCGGACTCAGTAATCTTCTCAGTTGCTGTCCTCGGAGTTCTTTTTGGTTTGTCATTTGTAATGACTTTTGGCCTGTGCTTCCTTCGCTTTGGTTGTCTCTGGTCAGGAGTTTTATTGAGGTTGATTCTTAGATCGGCTTCTCTATCAGACTCTTTTGGCTCCTCAACCTGTTGTAGAATTAACAGAAGAGGATGAGTCCACAGTCTTATGAAAACACTCATCAGAATTGTTGTTGCTAATTTCATTTTCAATGAGTAAGGTTACATTATGTTGCTGGCCTTTTTCTCTGCTCAAGCCTTTATCCAAAAAGAGATCTGCTGTTGCTACATAAGGCTGATTGTTCTCCAAGTTCTTGGCCTTGTCTGGCAATGCTGAATAAGGTGTTGTCACACTTGAGGCCGCACCAGCCTCTGTTCTTGGTGGTGTGTTTAGATCATAGTTGGGAGGATAAGGTATGGGAAATCCATCTATAAAGAGCAACTTGCCTCAAGAACCACACATGATTTCACAATGGAATGAAGAGCTACTTTTGGACAGAAAAAATCATCTAAATGTTGTAATTACCATAACAAATGAGTATAAGTAATAATGGAGATGGTGACATTACAAAAAGCTTTCGTTCAAGTAACTGGCTCAAGTTAGCCAGATGTATCAACATTCTCTTTTGGCAAAGGCTAAAATGCTCAAACTTATATGAGCACTGCATTTCTAATGTTAAAAGCTTTTGCAAATGGGATCCCAACAACACATATTTTTAGTATAAATCAATGGTGAAAAATTGAAACTCATATAGCACCAGCTGGCATAGTTTTTCCTTTAGCATCTTTCAACATATATCTCTTTATCTCACCATGAAATGCGTAGGTAATGGATATAAACAACAATCTTATTTGCATAGCTAATCCTTTTGAAGATAAGAGTTCACAAAAAAGTCAAAGTTGAAAAGTTCATGCAATAATAACTTACACTGGGGCATCTGTGATAAAATTTTATGGTTGCTCAACAGGTTTGAACTTGAGCAATGGGCTTGGTCGGGAGGCAAACAAGCTCCTGGGTTAATCTCTTTCAGATAGTTTACATGAGAAGGGTAACTGGAAATCCAAGGCCGACCCCCCATGATCAGATTTTCATTCAAAGTTCTGCTTTGACAGGCAATAGGAGCAGCATTCTTCAAAGCCAGCAGATTAGCCATTGGATTTTTATTCCACCCTGCAATCTCATTAAACAAGGCTTGAGTGTGGGGACCTGGAATGTGATTGATCAAGTCATTCTTCACTGCCAAACCCCCATTGCAACTGTGAAAACAACCATTTTGATCTGCTTGATCAATTAGGGCGTAATTTTGAGCCATCCCACAGTAATTCAATGGCTCTTGCGCATACCCACCAGTAAATCCAGCAAGTTCTTGCCAGTTAACTCTGCCCAGGTGACTTCCATGCATGCTAACTGGCATCGAATTCCATCTTGCCGGAACTGGCTTTTCCGGGGTTAATGGCACCCAAGAACCCATGAAAGGGACGTTTTTCCCTTGTGGGATTGATGTTCCCTCGCAAAACTTTATCCTGGAATCCATTCAATCTGCATATGACTCCTGGCTTCTTTCTTCACGTTCTAGTTTGTGATTCTTTCCAACAAATCAAATCAAAATTTTCTCCTAAGTGCTTACAATTTCTGGAGGGTGGCTAAACATTCCAAGATTGACCCTTTATCTATCTCCTCTTTCACTCCATTGCCCTAAGGTATCTAACCAAAAAAAAAAAAAAAAAAAAACGAAATACACACGTTACTCACACTAACCTAGCCAAATACCCAAATCAAACGGATAAAACCCACAAGAGAATTGCCAATCCTACCAAATAGAAAACAACAATAGCATCTTATGAAACAAATGAAGGGTATATCAATTCCAGTTGCCAGATAATTATCAACAACTAAAAAACCAGCCTGCCTGCCAACTGGGCCATATCCTCCCCCGTAATAACATCAACATGGAAATGCATGAAATAACAAATGATATAGAATGTCCCTCTGCAAAAACAATATTAGATGAATTTGCATAAATTGACTCAAATATAATCCGTTATAAATGGCTAAAATCACAGCAACCCAGAAAATAACTCCCGCAAGAATCTTTCAAGGGAAAGGAATTCATTTGGTAATATATGCAAACGACATATAAATGCAACATCTTTCAATGCTTACCTTTTTGGGTCAATATAGAATTGGCAAAAAATATATATATATATACGCTCAGAGCTTAGTTCACTGATCACAATTCCGAAATAAGTAAATGCCGGCAAATCCAATGTAGCGGAGCAAAAATGAGAGCTTGGAAGAGAGAGAGAGAGAGAGAGAGAGAGAGAGAGAGAGGAGTACTTCATAGCACCTTAAATACTGGATTACAAAATCTCTCTCCTATAACTGCATGTGCTCGTTATTTTGACTCATTAAAAAAGTAATCAAAATAATTTAACGTAAAAAAGTATAAATTATTATTTATTTTTTATTTTTTTAACATTAAATTATTTTGAATCACTTAATAATTTGAGTCGAATTGAATTTTCGTGACACAAATTTATAAAGAATTTTTTGTACATAAAATTTCATGTGACGTCTGGGGAAAAAAGAAAAAAATCATGAAACACAAGTTTCATACGAGGCCAAAACTTGTTTCTGTAAAATGAATTTGTGACCTTTAATTCATAATAAATGATTTTTTACGTTAAGTATCAAATTCCAAAGACTTGCAATATAGGAAAAAAAAAATCTCTATATATAGCATGTAAAAAAATGAAAATATTATAATATAGAATGATTTGCAATGTTTATTTTTATTAATTACGATTTGATTTATTTTTAATAAGTTCAATTATTTTAATGTCTAATATAAAATATTAAAAAATAAAAAAATTAAGTAAAAAGATTTGTATTGTTAAAAATAATGCATGTGCTATACTGAAGCAAAAAAAAAAAAAAAAATGGTGAGGAAGCACAATGTGCACTTGTTGTTCAACAGAGAGAGAGAGAGAGAGAGAGAGAGAGAGTAGATATTTAAGAAAAATAGAGTAATATTATTAGAATTAATTTACTTCATAAATTACTAATTAATTACTGTTTATTAAAAAAAATTCCAAATTCACAAATATCTTCAAATCACACTACACTGATTGGATTTACTCTTTGTGCCAATGTATGTACTTCCTCCACTGATTTTCATGATGTCATGTCGCTAAACGTGGGGATGGTGCCCTCAACATGCATATCCATACTGCAATTTTTAGCCCTATTCATATCGCACTAAATTACAGCGGTGCACGCAGAGGACATCCCCTAAATGGGCAATTTAAGAATTTGCTGTCAAAGTCGTGCGTTATATCCCATTCCACATTTAATTTTTTTCAATCTCCTAACTCTTAAATAAATTAGGAGATAGGGAGAGAGAGAGAGAGAGAGAGATAGGAAAAAAAAAAATGAAAATCTTGCACCTTATTATGTGATGCTAATCCTTAAACATGGGATGTTACATATGTAGATTCTATTCCATTCTATGTAATTCATTTATTATGTACACAATTCATGACAATCTCACTAAATCGACACTTTTATTTGATTTGCGTGAGATGAAAATAATACATAATTTTCTCATTATATCTTGTCAAAAAATTTTCTGGGGCACCTTAATTTTTACCCAATTTAACGAAATTTTAAAAATATTTAAATTTTATATTTTATTGAATTTCTTAATTTAATTACTGATATAGATTCTGTTGGATTCATTCGTTTTTGTAAACAATCCGCGACAATCTCAAGGCATCTGTAGTTAAAGATTTTGTCATGTATAATTGGAATGGTTTTGGAATTATGAAGAAAATTAATACATTTGTGTAAGGCTAAATCGATCACCAATAGATAAATACTCAGAAAGTATTGTTTGTATATGCATGCTTCTTGTGACAAAAGGCACACCAATCAAATATCATCTTAACAACTTCTATTCTACAGTAGATCACAAATATATGATATTTTAACATTGAAAGTGAAGATAAAGTTTTCGAGTTTTTGTGTTCCTCGCCTCCCTCTAACCGAGATTTCAGACAACAATCTGTCTGCTTCTTTATGATAAAGAGACAATCTCCATTGGGATGTCGAGGCAATTTCATTGTCCAAAGAGAGTATTGATAACAAATTCCAAGCGAAGCTTATGCTATTTCATTTCATAGATTATGATCATAATACTCCCAATTACAAGGTTCAAATATCTTTTAAACTTCGTGAACTTTGGTAAAAAAAATCGAGGAGTAATGAAAAGATTTTTTGAGAAGATATTAGGAGAGAATTATGTCTTATTTCTATTACGCCCAATTCAAGTAAAGGTGTAGATTTATTGAGATCGTCGTGAATTGCCTACAGAATGTAACCAAATAAGAAAAAGTTAAAAAAGGCATGCAATATTTTGGATTCATTTGATCTGATATTGCATAAAGAACACCTGATCGTGATCTTTCTGCAAGTGCCTTCGAAGGTGTGTTGTGTGAGGTTAATGAGTTCTGTAAAAGAGTAAATGTTAATTCTGTCAACTTTTTTTTTTTTTTTATGTGACAAAGTCTCTTATTTACTAAATGATATTGGAATATCTCTTATTTATTATTTTGTAAAAATATTTATAAATTACTTTTGCATGTTAAAATTCAACCACTTAAATTTAAGTCTTCACCCATTTATTTTTGTCACCGTTTGACAGATATTTCATTTTCAAGACCGATATTTTCTCTATCCTTCATCCCTCAATCAAGAATTCGCGATGAATATTATTACTGAGAAACATATTCGTCTATGAGCTTCGGAGGCATCTTGCCCGACTTCCTTTGAACGAGCGACATTCCTTTCTTCTTCTCCCTTTTTTTTTTTTTTGGGGGGGGGGGGGGGGGTGTTTATCAAGTACATATTCATTTCTATGAATGCAATGTGGCCCAACTGAAAAAAAAAAAAAAAAAAAAAAACTTGACTAGCTGAAATAAACTCAATCTGAACTAAATCCGGTCCAGATATTGACCAGGTCGACTTGAAATTAGAAAATGGAAATTAATTTTGTTTATCTTTAGGCATCTAGGAAGCTTGAAACCAAAGAATTCTGATTCGCAGGGGAATTAATTAAAAGAAAAGAAAAAAAGAAAAACAAGATAACTAACTGCGCAGGCCTCCGCGTCCTTCAACTATAACTGCTCCAAATTCTCTCTCTCTCTCTCTCTCTCTCTCTCTCTCTCTCTCTCCAGGGACACGTCTATAGTTTGATCAAACAACTGACAGAATAGAATAAGCTTATCTTCTTGTCGCAGTTTCCTAACATTCCTTCTGTCCAAGACAAAGAAACAAGAAAGATCCCTGAAACCGAGATTTACTTTGGATGTTTGTTTTGGGTGGGGGGGGGGGTAAGTATTAGCAAAGAAAGGAATGTCTTTCTTGGTTGGTCTGGTTATCGGAATTTCAGTGGGGGTTGGGGTGATTGTGGCATACGCTCGTTACCAGGCTGTCCGATCCGCTCGTCGCTCTCAATTGGTACGATGAGCATGTCTGTGCGTGTTCTTTCAAAATAATAATAATAACAAAAAAAAAAAATAGTCCCATGTTTCGACAACCATGTTCGATATGTTTTTAGTGAAGGGATTTTAATTGTTGTCAGGCCAAGACAGTGGCAGCATTTGCTAGAATGACAGTTCAAGACTCGAGAAAGATCCTTCCAGATGAGTTTTATCCACCTTGGGTCGTCTTTTCCCAAATGCAGAAGTTGAGTGTCACGTCCACTTTCAACTGTTTTTCTCATGTTGTTTTTCGTTCACGTCGGTTCTAACCTGTTTTTCATTTTTTTTTTCTTTTATGTACACTACTGCAGTTAACTTGGCTTAATCTCCAACTTGACAAGATTTGGCCTTACGTTAATGAGGTAATTTTATCCTTTCCTTTTTCATTGGTCAATCTCGATTCTCTTGTTAAATTTGTTTCAGTCATTTTTCCCTCTTTTAATACCGGCTGATCATGGTGAGCCTTGCCGCTATTGTACGTAGGATTGAGTCCTAGACCACATGCGAGTCTTGTGTATTGGGACTCACTTTTTTTAGTGCTGTCTTTTGGGATGTTATGAAATGGCATAGGCTGCATCAGAGCTGATCAGGAACAATGTGGAGCCAATTCTTGAGCAACACAGACCAGTTATCTTATCATCTCTCAAATTTTCCAAGTTGACCCTCGGCACCGTGGCTCCCCAATTTACCGGTTGGTTTCTTAGACACTGATTAATGCATTGGAGTTTCATTCATTTGACGAAGTTCCGCCAATGCACATATAAATTGTTTATGTCCTCTAGGGGTTTCCATTATAGAAGAAGATGGCGAGGCCGGAAGCGTCACCATGGAGTTGGAGATGCAGTGGGATGCTAATCCAAATATCGTACTTGATATTAACACCAGAGTGGGTGTGGGGCTCCCCATACAGGTAATCTTTAACTTACTGTTCTCATTCAGTGGCATTACTCTTACCAAAGCTGATAGAATATCTAGCATAAATCACACTATTTTCCTTGATGACACCTCAACTGAAACTGATCAATAAGCTAAGACAGTTTGCCTGTTCGCTTTATAAAGTGCTCATATGAAAGCCCTATTTATTACTCTTGTGTATTTGCTATAAAATCTTATTATCTTTTCCCTTGTTTCAATTTCATTTAGGTAAAAGATATAGGATTCACTGGGGTTTTCAGATTAGTATTCAAGCCACTGGTTAAGGAGCTCCCTGGATTTGGAGCTATTTTGTATTCCTTGAGAGAAAAGGTGAGTCTATTTTGTTGTTGCATTTAACCTTATAACCTTTAAAATTCTAGAATAAAAATATATATAATTTTGGAGGTCGAAGAAATTAGAAAAGATAAAAACTCTAGTCACCTGCTTGGCATTTCACATATGTAGGCACTATGCACGCAAAGATATCGGTAGATGAATTGAAGTTACATTTCTAACAGTTAGAAATGCATATCCTGTCTTTCGAGTAGATTACATGCATAAAGCCTTAGATGGCTAGAAGATCATTTTTGCCAATAGGCAATGTTTCCCTTCTTTCTAACCTGAAAGATTTGAGCCTGACTTAGTGGGAAATCTTTCTACAATACCTCAGATAATTCTTAGATGGCTTACTTGAGAACTGTGTTGGATATAAATATTATCAATTCCCTTGTGCTTCTGCAGAAAAAGCTGAACTTTAGACTTAAAGTTATTGGTGGCGAGATATCAGCAATCCCAGGAATTTCTGATGCTATTGAGGTTTGAAGCAAATGTTCTTCCCCTTTCCTTAGACTTATTTTATTGCTTGTGTACTCAAAGATTGTTCTCTGGTTGTAGAATAAATTTGTTTGTGAACGTGATCATTTAGGACGTGATAGTTATCTCTGGGCTTAGGTAACCCTTCCCTTTACGCAAGGCATAATCATTGTGTAATATAATCTCTCGGCTGCCCTTTAGATTAAGAGCATACAGCTAGGGTGGCAGTAATTTCGCTGCCCAGAATAAACTTGCCTGACTTGTTGGCCTAACAAAAGTATCTATCTTATTCTGTGAAGGAAACAATAAGGGATGCTATTGAAGATTCTATAACATGGCCAGTCAGGAAAATTGTGCCAATACTACCTGGGGATTATAGGTAATTTTTTACATTACTTCATCTAATGCCTTAGATTTGTTTAAATATGATCAAAATGCAATGTGCCAACCTTCGCAGTCCCAGGCTGCAAATATGCTAGCATACATTACTTGCTTGCTCAATTTGGAGCATAAGTCCTATTACTTTCCCCCTAGTATCAAGCTCATAGGTTTTTTTGGTTGGCCTCCCTCTCTGTCTGACTTCACATCCTATACTTGGAAGACTTTAGGATACTAGTCAGGGCAGATTCGTTTCTGTTCCACATTAGACTTTAAGCGAACTTTCCAGAATAAATATTACAGAATATGAACCTGGCATCCACTGACTGCATGTTACCTGGATTTTTTATTTTTATTTTGTTGCTACATATTATGTCGGCAGTAGATAGTTCCTAAATGGCCTCTTAGTGACATTAATGGTTATTAGCACTGCAAAGAGACATTTTCTATTACAATGCAATCTGAAATAATCATTGGATTGTGTCATCTTTCAGTGACCTTGAATTGAAGCCTGTTGGAATGTTAGAAGTAAAGCTTGTGCAGGGCAAGGATTTAACAAATAAGGATATCATTGGGAAATCTGACCCTTATGCTGTCATATTCATACGTCCAGTCCGTGATAGAATGAAAACCAGCAGAATAATTGTAAGACAACTGTGAGAAATTCACTTATTCACTCGATTTTTTCTATGCATCTTATATCAATTTAAATTAGATTTGCCTTGGATTGATTATCACTCTCCACAATATATTACAGAATAACCAATTGAATCCAGTCTGGAACGAACACTTTGAGTTTATAATCGAAGATGCATCCACTCAAAACCTGACAGTCAGGGTCTTTGATGATGAAGGAGTTCAGGCATCTGAACTCATTGGCTGTGCCAAAGTGGCAATAAAGGATGTAGAACCTGGCAAAGTCAAGGATGTGGTTGAAGCTAGTCAAGGATTTAGACGTTCAGAGAGATACTAAATACAGGGGTCAGGTGAGAAAAATGTATGCTAAGTATGAACTGATTGTGCCAACCAAAATCACTTTCTTTCCTTATTCATTCTTCTCATCAGGTGCACTTGGAACTCCTATATTGTCCTTTTGGCACAGAGAACACCTTACAAAACCCTTTTAATCCCGATTTCCAATTGACATCCTTAGAGAAGGCCATTAAGAGTGGAGCTGATGAAGAAATTAATGGAGCCATGAGACAGAACAAAAGCGTCATTGTGAGGGGCGTATTATCGGTGACAGTGTTAGCAGCTGAAAACTTGCCAGCAGTAGACATGATGGGCAAGGCGGACCCCTATGTTGTCCTCACCATGAAAAAGTCTGAAGCAAAAGCCAAGACTCGGGTGAGATTAATCCCTTCATCCACTTTCATCCTGGGGGTGGCCCTATTTATTACATATTCAAAAGGAGAGATTTTCATACTGCTTGATACCAAGTGATTACTTTACAACTAAACTCCTGCAACACCTCACCCTCTTTGTCCTTCTCAGGTAGTAAATGAGAGCCTTAATCCAGTTTGGAATCAAACATTTGATTTTGTTGTCGAGGATGCATTACACGATATGTTAATTATGGAAGTGTACGACCATGACACATTTGGGAAGGTACCGTTCCCTTACTGGTAGTAGCATGCTATATTGATTGCTCAACATTATGCAGGCTTTGTACCCTGTCTTCTGTGCATTTATTCGTTTATCTATACGTCGGTAGGCTATTGCTTTTTTTTTTTTTGTTCTTTCTTTCTTTCTTTTTGTTTGCGGAGGGCTGATAGACTATTACTTGTTAATAACGATAAGTTTGGCAAATTAGTTTCTTAGCAATTAATTTTGCCACCTATCTTTCAGGATAAAATTGGGAGATGCATCTTGACACTCACCAGGGTTATGGTGGAAGGGGAATTTCAAGACAGCTTTCCTCTTGATGGTCCCAAGTCAGGAAAGCTCGTTTTGCACCTCAAGTGGACGCCACAGCTAAAGTTTCGTGATACTTGAGTTAGTGGAAACTGTCAGCGGATAGCTGCTTAGCTTTGCATACAAGTATTACTGTGCAATTTCAATGCAAAGAAGAAAGGCAGAAAGCCAGAAGTAAGTCCTGTTACTTGGTGCCAAGCTGTAAAGAAAATCGAAGATTTTGACCAAAAAAAAAAAAAAGAGGAGAAAATGTGAAGAAAGACAAAGAAAATCAAATTAAGATTCCTTTTCTTTGTATTCTATTAATTAATGTACGTAATTAAAGCTACAAAAAATTGTAGGAAAGGGAATTTCGAGCTCAAATTGTTTGGTTTTACCACAAAGAAGCAACATATAAGCTCTTCTAATCCCAACATTAGTAGAACATTTGTTTGTTAGTAATATTTTTATGAAAACGACATGTTGAATTTGACAATTGCAGTTACCTCTCAAATTTCCTTTTCCTTTTCAATTGAACATGGAAAATTCAATAGGATCTTGATAAGACTCTCAGATTCTTTCAGAATACGTGATCTGATTTTATTTCATTGTCTTTTCATTCCCCATATTCACATTTAGCTGAGTTGGATATGATCTAAGTTTCCAATTTGACTCAGACTGGATTCATCTCCACCGCCACGTTGTGCATTACGTGAGTAACATCTCATCATGCAGCGTCTGAAAATTCAATCAGCGGTGGCATTTTGGTATATCATACGCGTAAATGGCGGTTATTTTGCGTAGGCCCCCAGGTCTTCTTCTTGCCATTCGAAGCCCCAACCCAACCGTACCCAAGGTCTGAAGCCCCACTATCACGCCACTTCTTTTTTATTGGCAATCATCAGGGCAGACCAATTAATAAAAGGAAAACGTTAGTGGGCAAAGAAAGGAATGAGATGAGAATCAGAACGGGTTGTGACGTGAGCTTTATAGAATGAAAAATTAGGTATTTTTTTAATAAAAACTTTTGAATTAAAAATATTTATTTTTAAATATACAGAGTCTATATATTAACGCATCTATGGTTCTCCTCCAACTCTTTGTTTCTATCCACAAAATTTTTCCCTTAATAAAATGATATCGACAAACCAATTAGACTATAAAAATCAGAGTTCCTGGAATGAAACTCGGCTCTATTCCCCACAAGAAATCATTCAAAAACTATTTGGAGCGAATGTATTACTTTCAACAGTGATCATATTATGGAACCGGCAACCGTATTATACGGTCAAGTGTAAGATGAGCTAATTTGATAATTGTTTGGTAGGGTTGTAGGTTTGCACATTCAGACCAAATCAATTTCTATGATGCAAAAAGTAAAGTGGCATGGATGAGTATCATTAAGTTCACGTACCATCTTTATTGCATCTTACTTAGTTAAGTCTACTACACTTGTTAAGGGTAAGAAGTCAATAAGGCAGGGATTTCTTTGGGAAGAGTGGTGCAAAAAAAAAAAAAAAAAGAAGAAGCTACTGTAGGGTTCTACTTGTGGTTGCGACAAGACTGTTAGGTCTGTTTTGCAGTTGGGGTGTAGCTGTATCCACTAGCATTTTTTCCCGTACTGAAATTGTCATGTGCTTCAAGCTTTGTAATCTAAGCGGCCATGGAGCAGGTTCAGGTGAGGGATCAACCTGTGCCATTTTTAGAAGTTTTGAAAAATGCTCTAACAGATCTACGAAATAACATCATCTTCACAACAATGAATCCCCAGTATTTCACGGAAACTCTCTCAGAGCTTGAATCTCGGGATGACAACATTCTTTCTAGCCACCCAAAACTTTCCATTGTGTCCAGA
Source organism: Ceriops zippeliana (assembly GCA_037897445.1). Lineage (NCBI taxonomy): Eukaryota > Viridiplantae > Streptophyta > Magnoliopsida > Malpighiales > Rhizophoraceae > Ceriops > Ceriops zippeliana. Next base: position 2,893,603 of record JBAPLH010000005.1, read on the forward strand.
CAGCTTTCCAACCTCAAAACCCTACTCCAAAAGCTCAACAAATCTCAAGGCTATGGCGTTTACGCCTTCCTCTGCCGCCAGATCACCAACTACAGAATTTACCAAGTTGCTGCCGTCATTGAGGCTGAAATTCAGGGCTACATGGATCGCGAGAATATTCTGAATCTTGTAAAGACCCTCCAAGACGTGGACGCAGAAGAAGAAGAGAAAATTGGGGTCTTGAGAGAGCTCGACAAGCGATTGTCAACAGGTTTTGATAGAGATTTTCAAGAATTGGTCCTCAAAGCAAGAGTATTTTCTTTAATTGAATCTTTAATCTGTGACTCAACTTGCTCGATGAGAATCCGAGAACGCGGAGCCCTCGCTATAGTTGCTTTAGTTAGATTCAATAAGAATGTGTTCGTGGGGTTGGTCCTGATGGGTTTTATAATTCAAGCCTTGATATCAATGGCTTCCCATTGTTCAATTGGGGTTCTGTGTTCACTCATCAGATTGATCAGGATTCCACTGATTGATAAAATAGAATTGGATGGAGAAATCCCAGGAATTATCCGTCTTTTAAGCTCGGAAGATTTGACAGTTAAAGTTGCAGCGATGGACTGTATCTGTGAAATCGCATATCTTGGAAGGAAAGAAGCGATCGAGGGAATGCTAGAACAAGGGTTGATAGAGAAGCTAGTGGAGTTGCAGAGATCAATCCATGGAGACAACTTGACTGCCACCCTCGAAAGCTGTGAGGATGAAGAGGGCACAACTTGCGAAGAAGATGGGCCAGAAATAGAGAGTGAAGAATGGAAAATTGTGGAGCATCGGCCATTTGCAAGCTGTGTGGCGAGATTCAGCGTGCAGGTTGAAGTGGGAGAAGGGCTGAGTCAGATAGAGAAGAACGAGTTTAAGGGAGAAATATTGAGGAAAGTCAGAGATTCCTGTGTTTCCGAGGCAGAGTCTGCCTCTATTGTCGCAGAGGTATTGTGGGGTTCTTCACCTTGAAATTGGACTCGACTCTCAATCACAATAACTTGTATGGCGTGATGGGTTAGATGGAAATTCAATTGTGCAAAGGCGATTTGGTCGGTAGTTGGTAACTAACAGTTAATGAGTGGTAGATTATTATGTCAGATACATAGTTGGTGACGGAGATTAATAGTTTTTTAATTGATAAGAGTCATGAAAACCGACGTGCTTCGCAAAGTCAGCTAATGAAAAGTTACTTCTTGTCACCAACCAACCAAAGTGAACGCCCCCGCAAAACTTCTGCTAGGGTTCAATGACAGGGTGGTCCAGGGAACAGGCAGGCACTTCCTGGGAAACATGGGGACTGATTAATGCTATGTATCTTTGCAGTTTATACTCCTCTTTCTGAACACTAACTACATTTGGGATACGGATAAAAAAGTATTTGGCTTCCGTGGATGGTGCATGAACAAATTTTTTAGTCCGTGGTGGCCTTATTTTATTTATTTATTATATTTTTATATGCTGGGTTGTTATTTGTAATGAAAATGTTATTTCGAATGAACAAACTTCTTATTGCATTCGGGAAAGGGACGACTTCGACTTGACTTGACAGGATATTCCCAACTCACATGGTAATATTTAAATTTTTTATTTTAAAAAGGAGAATGATAATAAAATAAATAATTCTAATGAAATAACTTTGGTAAATAAGAGGGCAATTTAATAATTTTTTTAAATATTAAAAATATATTTGAAATCCCAATCTTTTATTTTTTTCTTTAAATATAAAAAGAATGTAATGTGTTCATTCTTTAAAGAAAAGATGTTAGTTAAGTAGAAATTTTTATTAAAATATATTATTATTTCGCACTTATTGGGTGGGAGAGAGAGAGAGAGAGAGAGAGAGAGAGAGAGAGAGAGAGAGAGAGGGACGGACGGACACTAGCGTTGAAATTAAATTATGGTCTCTCTGCTCGTCTTTTCTTGTCATTTCTCTTGGCCTTTTTCTCCTATCCATGAGTCCCCTCGCTTTCTGCAAGTTGCCGGTTGGTTGTCCGAAACGAATCTCTCCTTTCTCGTAACTTTCCGGTCGAGCATTAAAGCATACAGAAGTCGCTTGAACGGGGGAGATCTCTCTTTAAAACGTGCCGCCCATCAATAATAAGCAAAAGCTGGGCTAGCGTTTTAAGATCTGAGCGAAGAGAGAATTTTTAGAGATCTTTCCGAGTCCTTCCCATTTCTTCACCTGGGTTTTTTTTTTTTTTGCTTTAGTTTTGGCAGCCATGAGTTGGAGGTATAAGGCCGGTTTGTTCTTGATTGGTACCGTTGTTGTTATATGGGTCATTTCCGCTGAAGTTACCCAGGTAAGTTTTTTAAAGTTTTCGTTTGTATTGGCTCTGCAGTGCTGACATTTGAATTGCTTATCCCGTCGAACTTGCAAGAGGCAACATTTTCTTCGAAAGTGTAATATTTGCTGTAATATTTGAACCCAGTTGTTAAAATTATTTTAATTTTTTTTAATTTTTGGAACAGCTCTGCGTGCTAACAATTTGAATAGAGGTTTTATAGAGACAAAAAAAAAATGATGGTTTGCTTAAATATCTTCTAGTTGAGATGGGGGCTTGTACCTTTTTTGTATGCTTTGCTTTCTAAACAAAAAGAAAACAACTGAGCGAAAACTGAAAAGAAACGGAGAACCTGTCAGGCTTTGAAATACAAAGTTACCAGGCAAGTAATTGACACTGAATACTTGTGTTGTTGCTATCTTCAATTGAACAGTAGAAATAAGAAGCTGGATCCATTATTGTTGTCTGGTTTCTTGGCAATCACATGGACTACAGAATTTCAGAAATAAGTTTCTTGTAGTGTCTGCTATGGATGGTTTGGCTAAGTCACTAACCTTTTACTTTTTGGGCCAAGAATGGTTGCTTACTTTATTATTAATTCCCTTCACATTTTATTGTCTTTAAGATCTCTGACCAAGTTTCTGATCATTAATCAACAGGGAATCTATACAGACTATAAGCAGCCGTTTGTGGTGACATATCTTGGAGCTTCTCTTATGGTAGTTTACCTACCAATAGCATTCATTAAAGATTGGCTATGCAATATGCTAAAGCACCACTCTTCTAAGCTTGGTAAAGAGGCAGAAAGTGTGAATGGGTCTTCTGATGGACTTAACTCTTCTCTGGGTCAGAAGCACTTTGAAATAGAACTTCAGGGAACTTTGACTAAGAAAGACAGTGGTGCCAATCTATTAAATCAAGCAGAGGGAATGCCATTGATTTCTATCCACAAAGACGATTTAAATTTGGTGAAACATGAAAAAGAGCTCACAGCCAGAGAAATTGCTAGCTATGGTTTTATATAGCGCCTATCTGGTTTGTTACAGAGGTAAGATTTTATCATGACTGTTCTTACAAGTTTTTTGTTTTTTTGCAATGCATAGTGATCAATGCTATGCCTTACTTCACTCATAAAATTTTGGAAATCATGGGAGTGGTGGCTTTTTCTTCACAATATCAAAAAATCCAGATGAAAATTCTTCTCTTAGAAGTTGAGCAGTCATCTTACTGATTAGTTCTCTGAGTACTTATATTGTTATCATGCCACCCTGTGTTTTTGTTTTTTTGTTTTTTTTTTTTTTACTTTTGAAAAAAAATAAACACAGAGAGAGAGAGAGAGAGAGAGAGAGAGAGAGAGAATGTTTTAGGCTTCTACGGCAATATTTGATGTCATTGAATGCATTGATGCATGTGATTGCGAATCATCAGGACAGATTCTCTATAAGTTATGCATGATTGATGCAGTCTCTTTGACATGGTATGGCATCATGCTATAGCCAATTGGTGCCTCAATGAGGCAGTTTCACTTCATATAGGTCCCAGTTTCAACTGGATATGGATATAGTGTCAGTGTGTAAGCTGTAAGGGTTGTGGCATCTAAATTGTAAATGTGAAAACTAGATTGTGATGATTGAACTTGATGTGAATGATGCTTTTATATTACTAGTTGTCCTCCTCCTGTGGCTTCTTCTTCTTCTTCTTTCTTCCTTTTTTTTTTTTTTTTTTTCAAAATTTCTCTCAAGGTGTGATGCTTTTTCTCAGGAGGCAATGTATTTTGATTTGTCTTGCATGGAAAAGGTGTACAACATATGTCCTTATTACCACTAATATTGCTCCTGAATCTTTACTTTCTATAAAATGTGTTCATTTAGTAAATTTAGAATGGAAGAAGTCAGTAGAGTTCCTGATTATGCCTTTTGATGTCTGTAGTATTTATCAAATGCCGCACTAGCACGTACAAGTGTTGCAAGTACAACAGTTCTGTCATCAACTTCAGGACTTTTTACTCTATTTATTGGTGCATTTTTGGGCCAAGATTCTCTAAATGCAGCAAAAATTATGGCAGTCCTTGTGAGCATGGCTGGCGTTGTTATGACCGCTTTGGGGAAAACTTGGGCTACAGACAGGTCTCAGCTAAGTACTTCTCTGTAAGTCTTCATTCCATCATTTTGGTTGATTTTTATCTCCAATGTTATCAGCTTTTAGTTTGAAATAAGATACTACAGTGCCATGCTATTTGAAGAATCTCTGCTAATCTTCATAATCTGTGAAAGGTATTAATGGTGGCTCTTTATTCATTTTACAAATGCAGTAATTAGGTTACATACAGTGTGGAAGCTTGGTAGATTGGGATTTCCCTTTTTGATAAGATTACATTGTGATGGTTAGAGTATGCACTTTACTATTCAAATTTTTTAGGAGAAAATAATATAGAATGTTTTGTTTTGCCATTAGCTGTTAGTGATCTAGTTTACTAGAATGAGACAATAAACTCCCAGTTGCAGTTGCTATGAGTGTAGAGAAATTTTTTCCAACACTTTCATACTTTGTGTCAAACCTTGTTGAGTTTTTCTCCACTCTGACCTTATCAATACATCACCTTTTCATCCCCTCAGTTGAGAATCTCGGAAGTTCATAAGGTAGTCAACCCCTTATCATATAAAAGCAGTACTAAATGAGATGTAAAACTTGATGAGTCCAGTTGCCTTCAAGACAGGACACTTATCAGAAATCCTGATTAGTTCCAGCTTTTTGAGGGAATAATATCAACCAAATTATTTCTAGTCAATGCCTTCAACTTTTATTTTATGTATTCTTTGAGCACTTATTGTTTGATCATGATGTGTCCCATATCGGTTCCTGAGGGGTCTTTGGGCTGTTTATAAGGATTGGGTCAACCCTCCATTCTTGAGCTAGCTTTTGTGGTGGAGTTAGGGTTCAATTCCTTATCAGGTAGTATCAGAGCCAAACCTCAGAGGGTTGGTGGGCGCATGTACAAAGGTTCCCTGCTATTGTGCCGATCGCCGACTGAGGCAGGACGGGGACGTGCAGTTTAAAGGGGTCGGAAATGATGTGTCCCATATCGGTTCCTGAGGGGTCTTTGGGCTGTTTATAAGGATTGGGTCAACCCTCCATTCTTGAGCTAGCTTTTGTAGTGGAGTTAGGGTTCAATTCCTTATCAGATCACATGCTTTTTAGAATGGTTTTTGGGCATTGACAGTTACTATTCATTTTTAGGAATGGGAAATGCTCTGTTGTGGGTGATTTGTTTGGACTTATGTCAGCTATGTCATATGGGCTATTTACAGGTGGGACATAATTTGTACTCTCTTTTGCAGCTCGTTTATCTACTGTTCTTAATGTCATCACTAGTCACTTTGTTTTAGTATTCCGTGTCATGTAAGTCTGATTCGGGAAATTCACTTTACAATTGCTGCTGCAGTCCTCCTTAAAAAGTTTGCCGGTGAAGAAGGAGAAAGGGTTGATGTGCAAAAGTTGTTTGGATATATAGGATTGTTTACACTTGTAGCCCTGTGGTGGCTAGGTAAGTTATTTGTTTGATGCCCTTGACTGGATACAGCTCTTGGTATTTCAGAGTCCTGAGAATCATGAGGTCATAGCATTCAAGGTTGTTAGTCCATTCACTAATCAGCTGCAAGTGGAACTATCTGTCTGACTGGCAGACGTATAATAGTATTTCACCAAGATGGAGTAATGGCTTCAGTCAATGTTTAGACATGAATTTCATGAAGTGATTTCTGTTTCATCTTCAATCGTGTGGATCATATTCATGGTTTTTCATTGGAATTTGTTTTCCTTTTCATACTCTTGCAGTCACTTTGACAAGCAATAAAAGTTGAAAACCATTTGGTAGTAAATCCACTGTTTCTTTACATGTTTGTTTGGCCAGATCGATGGCTAAGGGTTTTTTTTTTTCATCTTTAAAATATGACAAGTTTTCCATGCAAAGACTGTATTACAAAGATGTGTGCAGATCTAAACCGTTGTTTTTTATTTCCTCCATCAGCTTGGCCCTTGACAGCTTTGGGGATAGAACCCAAGTTTTCAATTCCTCACTCAGCTAAAATGGATGAAGTTGTACTTGCAAACGGCTTTGTTGGAAGTGTCCTCTCTGACTACTTTTGGTATGTGAAATCAATTTTTCTTTCGCAGCTTCAGTCACAAGCATTGTCCCCATCATCTTATCCTAAATATATCCTCTTACCTTCCCAGGGCGCTATGTGTTGTATGGACCACTCCGTTGGTGGCCACCTTGGGCATGTCACTCACCATCCCTCTTGCTATGGTGGCTGATATGGTGATTCACGGCCGTCACTATTCTGTAGTTTACATTCTTGGCTCTACTCAGGTGATGACAATGTTATAAAATTTTTCATCTGCTCTAAGACATGTAGTGTCCTTTTCTTCCCCCAACGCACTATATAGTGAATCCCGTGCAAGAACTAATGTTGGCTTGGCAACAATTCTGAATCGCATTGCCAGGCCACAATTTTCCATTGTTTTTGAATGGGGGATTGGGATGTCCTGTTCCTGTGGACGGGGGAGTTGAATTTTTTTTCAATGTTGCTTTGAAGATTATTTGGTTGTTGTCTAAAATCTGAATTTGCAATTATAACGCGTGCTTTGATGGCATGGTATGGTGCAGGTATTTGTTGGGTTTGTAATGGCTAATCTTTCAGATTGGCTCTCAAGAAAGATAAGGTTATAGCACATCGTCATTGAGTATCCGTTCTTCTGGGGGGGCCTTTCCCCTCCATTTTGACTGGATGCCAAATTGTTTGAGTTACTCCGCCACGTGGGTTCTCCTCACCTTCAGAGGAGGAGAAAGTGTGACTCCGTCGATGTACCATAATTTGAGTCTGTAAATGAAAGCTACAGGTTTGCATTTGAGCCCCAATTGTAACGATAATTTTGGGTGAAGAAAAATGGGAAAACTAAAACTCCAAAGTATTCTTTATTCGTTCAAGTTCAAATGGTATATGTTGTTGTAACACTCTCTCTCTCTCTCTCTCTGTTTTTTTGGGTACAAAATGTTAATATTTTTGTTAGTTTTAAGTGAAGTGCTCTTCAATTTCTTATGCCTTGCGGGGAGAGTGATGGAGTTTATGTGACCTAAATAATCTGATTTATTATGCCCGAAATTTGCATTGACTAACTTGAAGTATTCAAATTTAAAATGCTCTAAATTTTGAATAAATAAAAAATGATTAAAGGATTTGAAAAAGTAATATGTCTAAAATATAATTTAATATACTCAAAATTAGGGGTGCCTGTAGGGTAGGGTTGTCTAAGATGCTTAATTTGACTAATTTTATTGGAATTAAATTAGAATAATTTGATTATTCTTATGATTTATAGCGCATTCGTATGTTTGCCTAACATGTTGTTTATATATTTTTTCTTATCAAAATTTTAATTATTTATCTTTTATATATATATATATCGTTGTCTTGGATACCAATTGTTTTATTGTAAAATAAGTTGAAAAAATTGAAAAAATGTGAATAAAAATTTTAATTTCAATGAGTATGGCTCAAATCTTTAAATTAATTAAATTAACTTGTAATTGCTATTGAATACTTGATTAGATTAATTCTTATATTAGTGTAATTATAATTTTGAAAAATCTCAAATCATTATCAATGTAGTTAATATAAAATTTATATTTAGGTATCAACTAGTAATTTAAATTTTTAATAAAATAATTTTGTGATATAATATCAGAATTTTTATGATAAAAAATTATAAATTTAAATTATATTATAAGTTCAAGACAACTAAGCGTATTTAAATTTAATATATAATTAATTTATTAAATTTTATTTAATATTTATATTTATATTTATAGAATGAATTTTTAGAACGTACTTGAAACATGATGCACCTTAAATTTCAAATGCCATTTGCCACCTCTAAGTGACTCAGAGAAATCGCGACAAGTTTTTACATCGACGCTCGCGGACAAAATAACACGCTGATCGCCTTTCATTCATAAGCCAGACGGGTTACGTATCAAAAAGGAAAAACCAAGAGGAAAATAAAATCTCTGCGTACTGCGATCATGGGGTTGATCGGAAGATCGCCTGTTATTCTCGTACTTGTCGCACCATTGGTCCTTTCTGTGATCTGCCCGGCTCTGGCAATTTCAATTGGGTAACTGTTTTTCGTAGCTTCATGTTCTCTCGATTTCAATCCCTACTTAGCTGATTTTTACTGGGAAACTCTTTTATTGAGATCTAGATTCTTTGAACTGGAATTTGGTTATAATGCCTAGCTACAACCTCGTTCAGTTCATTATTTTCCTGGGATTAATTGCTGAAGAACCGCAATTAGGGTTTCGCATTATCGACTTGTTCCGCTTCGTATTGATTATTAGCATTGTTATTGTTTGCAGGTCTGGTGATGGGTACACGATCAATGGTCGTGTCAAGACCTCAGGTACGTTTTCGGTGTATTTCAGAATATTTTGATGGCTTAATTTAATTTGTTTGTTTCACGCTGAATACTTTGACCATACAACGTGTCCAAATAATTTGGGGATACTGAATTTGATTTTATCGATAAAATTTCTTGTATATGGTTGTCAGTGATTTAAGATGAGACAGTTTCTGAAGCCTGGTCGTGGCTGCTGTATGGTAAATTAGTACTTGTGTGCACTTGAGATGATTTCTTCATTTTGTTGGATTTTGCATAGGGGTTATTTTTGAGTGTTGAGACATGTTATTTTAGTTTGTTTATTTTATTTACCATCTCATTAGTAGTGAACAAGGTGAAGGTTAGGATGCTTGCAAGTTAGAAGCCCTAGTGATCTTAGTTCAAGGTCAGTGGAAAGTCAAGGGGAGAAATGTTTTAACTGGCATTTGCTCTCCACTTTGACTTAGTTTCCTAGATTTCACTAGATATTATTTTAACATACCTCTATGAGGAATCCACCGGCCCTTTTTGATGGGCTTGAGAAGTGCCCATTGCAGAGACCCCTCTCTTCCAAAAGAACTTTGCATTGGTTGAATCTGGGTTCAATGCCCAATATGCTGAAACATATATGGAGATACTATCACTGGATGGTTATGACAGTCCTTGATTCCAAGTTTTGCTTTATAGATTGATTAACAGCTTTAACAATTGTGATTCCATGGTGTTTTGCTTTTTTCTTTTTCCATATCCATTGTTTAGCTGTTTTATATTGCTGGTGCATTATTATTTGCAGGTTTGGACACAAAAGGAGTTCGTGGTCCAGGAAAAATGTCAAACATCAAAGTTATACTCAATGGTGGCCAAAGTGTTACCTTTCTGAGGCCTGATGGATTTTTTTCATTGTATCCTCATAATTATTTTTACATTTGCAGGGTTCTATTAGAAAAATTGATTCTCGGTGCCTTTGGCAGATTTCAGTAGCAATAAAACTTGTTTCTCTGTGTCACTTTTGATGGTTTTATGCTGGCAAATTGTCTCATCATGATTCCTTGACTTGTATGCTGAAAGCCACAATGTGCCAGCTGGGACTCATTTAATTGAAGTATCTGCAGTTGGCTATTTCTTCTCACCCGTGAGAAATAAACTCTGCAATGCCATGCTATATTGATTGTGGATTCATCTTTCCCTGGATATTCCATCATTTAAATCTGTTTAAAATTTTTAGGTCAGAGTTGATGTTAGTGCTAGATTCCCTGGAAAAGTTCAGGCAGCTTTGACAGAGAACAGGAGGCCTTTGAATGAGTTAGTGTTAGAGCCATTGATTGAGGAGCAGTATTATGAGGTGGACCCTCACTTTGCAGTCTTCTCGATAGGTTTTTTATTGATGAATCTTGATGTAATTCTTTGCCTCATGGTAACTCATGCTGTTACAGATTAGGGAACCCTTCTCCATTATGAATGTTGTGAAAAGTCCAATGGGACTCATGATGGGATTTATGCTGGTTGTGGTGTTCCTGATGCCCAAATTGATGGAGAACATGGGTAAGGGACTGCTATGTTTGACTTGATTTTTATGTTTCAGTCATTAGTTTTGTGGATGCATGACAAACTTAAGACAGGTTGACTTGCCTTTGTTTCATTTCTTGACATGCCTCATCTGTTGGGTGGCTTACTCACCTGGGAAAGTCACCTCTATCATTTAGTTTCCTCTCTGATTCATCTGCCCTTCTTTTCAACAGATCCAGAAGAAATGAGACGAGCACAAGAAGAAATGCGAAACCAAGGTGTTCCATCTTTGACGAGCTTGCTGCCAGGAGCTGCAAGGAATGGCTAGAGATTGAGCGTGAGCCCAAATTGAGCTCCATTGTTTCCATGCCAGCAGCTAAAAGATTGAGAATTGATGTGATTGAGAGGCTTTATTGTGTTCAGAGAATGTTGTGGTGCCTGCGCACATTATTATAGGTCGTTCCTCTCAGGCAATGATTTATTTGTTCTGAGTGGTTGGAAGGAACTAGTTTCCCGTGCTCAGATATCCCGGCCCCTGGAATGTAATTTACATTGGAAGTTTTGGAAATTACCTATCATCTTGGGTTCTGAACTCTGATGTTGACATTTGATATTTTGAGTATTGGATTCTTGGGCGCTGTCACAGCTGTTTTGTTTACCTAGTGATGGAAGGTGAATTTGTCTACTTCTGTCGGGATTGCCGAATTCTGGCCGTATTGTGCGTCAAGTCTTTCGTTCTGATCTCAAATTTGATGTCAAGCATCTTGTTGGGAATCACTCCATCGTGACAAACATTTGTGAATACATATAGTTAAGAAAAATAATTTATACTTAATGGATAATATTTTATATAATATAAAAAATATTCATACTAATATCTATTATGTTATTATAAAACCTTCATATTATATGAAATATAACCTGTTTAATATAAAATGTTTTTTACATGTAATATAAATTATTTTTATTGTCACTTGTTCCACAAAATGTACGTTTATCGAGATTTTTTTTAATTATAAATTTTCATTTTCGTTGTAATTTATGATAATGTGGCGACGCTACAATTTTTTATGATCTTACGAGGAATCCATGTGAATTTCTCTTGTGGTGCTTTTCTCCCGAATTGAAAAGGCCGGGAGCCTTGGCCCATCTCAGACCTACTGAAAACATGGGCAGAGTTCGGCCGAGCTTAATGGGCCCCCATTACTTAGCATTGGAAGTAACGGTTCGCTTCCCGTGGTCCCTCCCTCTCTCTGTCTCTTTCTGTCTCTCGGAGAATTCAAAGCTATGTCGTCCGTTCCTAGTTTTCACTTCCCTGGATCAGTTCGGTCGCACCGGCAGGCAAATTCCCCGATTCACTCATAAATTTTTCTCAATCAACCCATCGAATTTTGATCTACTGGATAACAATTACCTATCCAAAGCAAGCTTTGCTTAGCTCGGGATGGAGGGCTTACCGACGACGATGAAGAAATCGGAGAGGCGATGGAGATCGAAGCCAATTCAGACGTCAAATTCCAAGCCCTCTCTCTTCATGGCCTTCTTCTCTTGCCTCGCTTGGCTCTACGTTGCTGGACGGTTCGGCTCTTTTCCCACTTTGCGTTTTTGTCAATCCCAGTTCGTTTTCCTTTAATTCTCCGATCTGTTTTGCCATTAAAAAAAATGAAAAAAATTGACTTCGTTCGTAATTTCAATGAGATTAGTGACTTTGTCACTGAGATTTTGTTGATTTTCACTATTCCGGATATGATACATTTCCAATTCCATTAGATTCGATTGTGATTCAAAACGACCGTCTTTTATTCTAAGGCCAATCAGAGGCTCCCACACTCTGTTGGTGGGCTCATTAATTGAATTGATAACTAAACTAATTCGATTTCATGCGCTGTAAATTCTTTGGGAAACCATCAGGTTGTGGCAAGATGCAGAGAACAGAAATCTACTGTCTAATCTTCTTAAGATGAACTCAGCCCAGGTAGTGTTGATATTCCCTCATATTCTCTTAAATAAAATTCTAAACACTCTTTTCCTTAAACCCATGCAACCGAAATCAATTTTTTCTTTTTTTTTTTATTCGTGTGATTTCTGCGTAAATTGCTTATGTACTTGTTCACAGAGACCAAAGGTTCTCACGGTCGAAGATAAGCTTGCTGTCTTAGGGTGCAGGTATGTTTCTCTTTTCATGCATACTTCTTTTTCCTTTTATAGAATGGATGATTCTGAATTTTATTTCACTACTGATGTTAATGGATTCTAGAGATCTAGAGAGAAGGATTGTTGGGGCTGAGATGGAATTAACATTAGCGAAGAGTCAAGGGTATGCTAAGAACCAGCTGTCACAAAGTGGGTCTTCTTCAGGCCGTAAACTCCTTGCAGTTATTGGGGTTTATACTGGATTTGGCAGTCGCATAAAGAGAAATGTGTTTAGAGGGTCATGGATGCCTAGAGGTCAGTCTCAACTTGATTACCTATCTAGAACATTGTCTTAAAATACTTTTGAATTGAAAATTGTCCTCCATTTTGTATCATTTAGATTCCAATTCTTACATGATGCTATTATAGACACCTTTCATTTAAGAATTGATGTTCATCGCAAGAAATAACACAATCTAGTATGGGTGTATCATGATCTCCAAAATGAAAATACAAGAATGGGTCATCAACTTCATCCATACTATTATACTAATGTTTTATGGTGTTTGGTATTTTATGCACAAAGTCGTCATTATCACTGTGTTGTCATCTTCAATCACACATGAGCTTTTTGCTGCATTTTGAACTTTATGTGCTCTTGTTACTTAATTACATTGTGTTCCCTCATTCTGTTATCACACATGTGATTGTTTTTTTTTTATCTTATTGGAATGGTTTTGCTGGTAACTTTTGGCTTATTGCATCCTATGTCTATTATCAGACTGCTGGTTTAAACTTGTCAACAATGGTCCTTAAAAATATCAAGTTGTACTTTTGAAAATTTTATCTTGGGTACTTTTGGTCTGTTATAGGTGATGCCTTGAGAAAACTTGAGGAGAGAGGAATAATCATACGTTTTGTCGTTGGTCGAAGGTTTTCATTTACACTTTTAACACTTATTTTGATATTAAACTTCCCTCTCCTCTTCTTTTCACTGATTTGCTTGGCATGGTTTCTTTATGGTAACCAGTCTTGCAGATTTGATTGTCACAAATTTAACACTCTATGATAACTTTGTTAGTTTGCAACTGGCAGTGCTAATCGAGGTGATAGCTTAGATCGCAATATCAATGAGGAAAATCGCGCAACAAAAGATTTCCTGATTCTTGTAGGTGATGGATTTGATGGTTATAATTTTAAGTTTTTGTATTATACTAGTACATCTGTGTTTCCAATGGCTTTGGATCTCCCCATAAACATTTTAATTTTTTTTTCATTAATTTATTTTCCATTTATTATTGGATGAATGCTGCAAAGTTTTTATGTTTATTATCATTTGATCATTGGAAACCATTTTCAACATGGAGATCTGGTGATGCAATAAACTCGTCGATTTCTTTAAATCAAAAAGTATTTGCTTGGAGTAGCATTCCTCTTGTCATTAACTAGTTATATTTAAAGAGGATTTGAAGCATCTCAGTAGAGTCTAAGCCCACTCATTAACTTTTTTTATCAGGAAGGTCATGAGGAGGCTCAAGAAGAATTGCCTAAGAAAGCGAAATTCTTCTTTAGCACTGCAGTGCAGAACTGGGATGCAGAATTTTATGTAAAAGTTGATGACAATATAAACCTTGATCTTGGTATAAGATTAATGTCTCACCCTTGTGTCTTATTCATTCGAGCTTGTCATATTTCTTCTTTATTCATTACATACCATGCACCTCTTTCTTGTGTAACAGAGGGGCTAATTGGACTTCTTGATCGTCGTCATGGTCAAGATGGTGCTTACATTGGATGTATGAAGTCAGGAGATGTGATAACTGAGGAGTACATGCTCTATCATATCTTGCTTTTGCCTAATTCTGATTGCATATCTTATTTAATAGATGATAGTGTATGCTTATTTGAAAAAAAAAACAGTGGAATTAAAATTTTTTAACTTCATTAGAATCTTCATTGGTTAGTTCTTGTTTTATTTAATGAACTCCCCTCCTATGCATGTGGAACAATGGAATTCATTTGCACGGCACGAATGCCCTGATTGCTTTAGGCCACATACATGCTAGTTTGACTTTGACTGGGAGTCTCCTGGATTGAAGTTTGTCATTTGCCAATCCTAGGTTTTCCAAAATGTTGGGTTTTCATGAGTGGCTTGTTGAAAAAAAAAAAAAACTTTTGAATAACTAAACTTTCTTAATCCTCAGGGGAAAGCAATGGTATGAGCCTGAATGGTGGAAATTCGGTGATGAGAAATCGTAAGTGGTGTCACTTGTGAAGAAAACAGAGTAAAATATTTGCTGTTTATTATTCTAGTTCTTTTGTTTCAATTGCAGGGTTTCGATTACCTTTTGAATAGGTAAAATATGAAATGTGTCTATATTAATCATCTTTTGCCTTTTCACTCTTCTATTTCAGGTATTTTAGACATGCAGCTGGTTCACTTGTAATACTGTCCAAAAATTTAGCCGAGTATATAAACATAAACAGGTAATTATGGATGCTATGAGCTCTATTAAACAAAAAAGTAGATGACAGATGCAAGATGGGGAATGTTTTGGTATAAAATAATCTTCTTGTGGAAGTTAAGAACAACTTGCATTGTGCATAGTTTCTCAATGACTTACAATAAAAATCTCAATGACCAGTGCTATGTTTGTTATTTCAACTGCAAAGTTTAATAGACGTGTTAAAAGATGAATAAATACTTGAAATTCATACATCGTTTCTCTTCACTGTGCATTGACTTTGCATTGGAAAATTGAAAGGGGGATATTTGGTGGCATAAAATATTGAAGGTTGGTGACAGGGTACTTTTGCAGTAGTGACCCTAGGGCTATAAATCAGGCAAAATTATGGGCATGCAGTATGCTTGATTGCTGTTTGCATGCTTCCTGTGTTCAATGCTTTCATGAATAAGCTTAAGTTACTGCACAATTTTGTATACTCATTGCCTTGTCTTTTTCTTTGAATCTTGTTCCAAATCTCATGATATGTGCAGTGCATCTCTGAAAACTTATGCTTTTGATGATACATCAATCGGATCTTGGATGATGGGTCTCCAAGCAACCTATATAGATGACAATCTTCTATGCTGTAGTGGCATTAAACAAGGTATATTTGCTTTGATGCTTGCATGTTCAGGTTGCTGGTGCGGTGGGTGGTATTTTAAGGGAGGTTTAGACTATTAGAATAACTTTTCGAGCTGTGCAGAATATGCTTGGCTGACTGTTCAACTTCCAGACTAACCAATAATTTGTAACCCTTCATTTGCAGACAAGCTTTGTTCATTGGCTTGATCAGAGCGGGGTAGAAATCTGTTTCTTCTGAATGAATGCTTTCAACTCCCTCTTGATTGCTTGTTCTCAACAGTGACTGGTGCCATGAACATACATTTGAAGTTCATGGGATCTTTCTTTGTTCCATTGGCTTCCAGACGGTATCCAAGGAGCATCGACCAAACTAGTTCTTTCTAGGTGCAGAGATTTGCTTCAAATTCGTTTATGACAACATAGGCAAAGGGGCTGAATTCATAGCTGTAAGATTACAGCTGGCGGGTCTCTGTCAATCAGCCTCTTTTTTCTTTTCAGAGTTTTGTGCAGTATGCCTATGCATTTTTATCTTGATTCACTAACTTTTCATTTTTAGATATGGGTAGCGTGAATAGATGAACATGTGGACGGGTTTCACAAATTGCATAATCTTGTGAAGTACTCATCTATTTCTTGGAATTTTATGTTGATCAAGCCGGCGCCTTTCTTCTTCTTCCTTTTTTTTTTTTTTTTTGGGGGGGGGCGTGTTAATTTTGACAATTACTGTTTGTTTGTGTGGAGTGGTAACGACAAAACTAAACAGCGGACGAAGCATAAAGACTTGGTTTATGTCACCCAAATAATACTTCGCAGGTAATGCTTTAAACAAATTATAGATCCCAGGTGTTTTAAGTGTTTATTTAGCAAATCTCTAATATTTGATGGAAAACCCCCTGGTTGCATGTTGATTTTAAAGGTTATGATGATTTGTTCTTTAACTTTTAGAAAAAAAAAAATAAATAAATAATTGGAATCACACTGTAAAATGATTGCTAGGGTTCTTGTTGAAAGTTGGGGGGGGGGGATTTTAATTGGAGTTTCGAGGAATGCCGATGTAGAGAAATAAAGGGTTAAAATGAGTTTTATAATTTTAACTGAAAAGAAAAAATAATAAAACATATACAAAATGATCGAATTTTTCACCAAAGTCCGGCTATTAAACTCAACCGAAATTCCCTCGTAGTTGCGGGTCGGATGGAATGGAGACGTTAACTAATTTAGTTAACGCTCTTGCAAATGTCGATGAGGTCGTCTCGGCGGATTGTGTTTATTATTATTATTATTATTATTTATTAATTAATTAGAAGATTCATTAAATAGTTAATTATATAATAAAAATAATTATTTTTATTTTTATAAAATTTAAAATTTTTTCTTAATTGTTAACTTAACATTTTGAAAATAAAAATTTAAATTCATAATTGCTGAAAATATTTTCTAAAAGCTACCTCAATTTCTTGGTGGTTAGATTTCGAAAACTTGGGGTGAGCTCGATTTAGAAACTTTGATACGGCAGAAGATAAAACGAAATTGGCCAAAAACTCCTTAACTTTTTGCAATTTGGACGTTAATTGTTTTGTTTGCACCTTTTTGGGTGCATGCTGAAGGATGAAAAATATTGATGAAATTAACTTTATTGCTTTTCTCCTTTTTTTTTTTTTTGGTATTTTTATAAAATTTATTTATAAGTAAATAATAGTTAGATTACTTAAATTAATGAATAAAGATAAATTATGGAGAATTAAAAATAGTTACAAAATAAATAAAAAAATAAAATAATTAGCATCAAATTTATAACGAAACGTTAGGTTCCTATTAAAAAGAAAGGGTACCTTGAGAAATGGAGAACCCTTCCAAACCAAGCATCAAATTTCGTGTGTTCCATGTTCTGGAATTAGCATTTGTTGGTGAGTGAAGAATTCTAAGGACTGTAATTGAGATTCTAAAAAGCTTGGAAATTTTTTTTGTGGGTTAGAGTTTCATTTAAGTCTTATATAACTAATAATTCTATTTTAATGGCAACTGGCTGAAATAAATGTAATTTATCATAGAATTATAATATATATATATATATATATGCGTGGATAAATATAAATGGATGATGGCCATAAGTGAAAATGGCTCGTGATTTTTTTTTTCTCTTTTTTTGGCTTTTCCCATTTTGAGAGTTTGAGGTTGGGAGTGACTATTTTCGAGATCTTTTTATTTCCCATTTTGTTAAATTTAAAATCAGAAGAATAAATCTGGAAATTAAATACGATATAAATTGACTAGAACACAAAATTAAATTAACAAAAGGAAATGCAAAAAATAAAATTAAAAAAAAAAAAACAGAGAGAGAGAGATAAAAAGGGCGAAAAGGATTGATTCCGAAGAGAAAAAAAAAACACACACACAATGGGAAGTCTACTGAGGTCCGTCCGCTTCTTTCCGGCGCCAAGCCCATCGGGGCTGCGCTCCTCCGCTAAAGTCAGAACCCACTTTTCTCAGGCCTTCTCTCCGATCAGGAAGAGGGAGAGGAGGCGGAGTCTTAATCGCCTCCTGTCTAGTCTGAGCTCGTTCGAGCCCTTAGCCAAGCACCGCAATCCCAAGGCCGATGGGACCACGACGGACCTGTGGCTCTACAACACCATGAGTAGAAACAAAGAGGTGTTTATACCAAAAGTGGAGGGTAAAGTCGGGATTTACGTTTGCGGCATAACCGCTTACGACCTCAGCCATATTGGACACTCTCGCGTTTATGTCACCTTCGATGTTCTCTACAGGTCCCCTGTCCTTTCTGTGCATTTGCTCTTGCATTGGGCTTTTGCTTTTGTTGGTGACAGACATTCTTTTTACTTTTTTTTTTTTCCTTATTATTATTAGGCAGATATCTTAGGCATTTGGGATACGAAGTGTGCTACGTTCGAAACTTCACCGATGTTGATGACAAGGTCCGTCCTTTTATTATTGTTGTTGTTGTTGTTTTTTTGGAAGTTGTCTTAACACATGATTAGATTATGTTGGTTTGTCATGATCTTGTTGGTTTATGCAAAGATTCCATCTTCAGGCCTTGTGTCTGCTGTTGTTGGTGTTACTGTGGGCAGGATGAATTTTTATGGCAACTGATGCTAAATCCAGTGTCGCGGTAAAATTACAGTGTCAAAAGAATTGAAAGATTTTACAGGATGGAATGAATTGATATGGGATATTATAGCATTAACATGTTTGAAAGATTCTTCTTTGTTTCAGGCTTCACTGGTTTAGAACTCTGATTCACCTTGCACCAAATAATTTGGTTAGGCTTCCATGGAGCTCATAGTCTCCAGTGGGACATAATTATGTCAGGCTGTGTCAAGCATTTTGTGGAATGGTAGCATAGGGTTTGGGCTTCTGTGTTGTTGTTTGAAAACAAATCTATGCAAGCATCCAACAGTCTGGCTTTTCCCTTATTTGTCTAGGTGCACATCAGGATTTTGTTTAATCTGTTACAAGACTGGCTGCCTATTGCTTTTCCCATTTGGTTTTGCAGGATAACTGAGTTGCATTGCCCTTTTCACATTCTGTAGATAATTGCTCGAGCAAATGAATTGGGAGAGGATCCAATAAGTCTTAGTAAACGTTACTGTGAGGAGTTTTGTCTGGATATGGCACATCTTTATTGCCTGCCTCCTTCTTTTGAACCCCGTGTATCGAATCACATGCCACATATCATTGACATGATCAAGCAGGTTTGTTGAACTTAATTGAATCTGAGCTGTTTCTTTTTCTTTTCGTTGCACAACGACAAAAGATTAGGCATTTGTGTGTATTGAGTTGTATATCTTCAAATATTGGTCTCTTTCATTTCTTGGTATCCTGTGCTAGCAGATTCTTGATAATGGTTGTGCCTATAGCGTTGATGGGGATGTCTACTTCTCTGTAGACAAATTCCTGGAATATGGAAAGTTATCTGGTCGGAAATTGGAAGATAATAGATCTGGTGAGCGAGTTGCTGTGGACTTACGAAAGAAAAATCCTGCTGATTTTGCATTATGGAAGGTAACTCTCACAGGACATGCTTTTATGATCACAGTAGTGATTTGCACAGGACATCAAACCATTTCATAGTCTATTTTCCACAATTTTCTTCAATTGAGAAATTTGCTAAGCAATATGGCAATAAGTTAATGTTCGCCTTCAATCAATGTCACTGCATTTTTCTTTAGGCAGCAAAGAAGGGCGAACCCTTTTGGGACAGTCCATGGGGTCCAGGAAGACCTGGATGGCATATTGAATGCAGTGCCATGAGTGCAGCTTATCTTGGCCATTCTTTTGACATACATGGTGGTGGAATGGACCTTGTATTTCCCCACCATGAAAATGAGATTGCGCAGAGCTGTGCTGCATGCAGGCATAGTCATGTAAGCTATTGGGTACATAATGGCTTTGTTACTGTTGACTCAGAGAAAATGTCCAAATCCCTTGGAAACTTTTTCACAATTAGACAGGTAAATAATTCCAAATCTTGTTGAATGGTCTTTTGCCTATGTTTGATATTGCTTTGAGGTTAACATGATTCTTACGTTCTTTTTAACTTTTCCCAGGTTATAGATCTTTACCATCCACTGGCTCTAAGACTGTTCTTGTTAGGCACTCATTATCGGTCTCCAATCAACTACTCTGATGTGCAACTTGAAAGTGCTTCAGAACGTATTTTTTACATCTTTCAGGTACTAAAAGTTGCATTCCCTAGCAGTCCCCACCTAATTCTGTTTGCATTCCTCCTCTTTTTGATAATTCATTTATGTTAAGAAGTATCAAAATTATCCTGTTGTTTGATTTCACAAAATTCAAATGATTGCAGACATTGCATGACTGTGAAAATGTTATCAGCCAACATGATGCAGTATTTGAGAAGGATTCTCTTCCGGCTGACACTTTGAATTGCATCAACAAGTTTCACAATATACTGTGGGCTTCAATGTCCAATGATCTTCACACTCCTGTTGTTTTAGCTGCATTATCTGATCCTTTGAAGGTCATTAACGATTTGCTACACACCAAAAAGGTAAATGGTTCGAGATGATACTATGCTCACTTTATTGTGCAATTTTATCTTAATCAAATGTTGAGTTTTTGGGCATTGTAGATCCAGTATTCTAACATAAAATTTCTCGTTTTAGGTCTAAAATTGTACACTTAAGTTATCTACTCTTGGCCCAAGAAATACTGTGAATATGTCTTACATTTCTAACTGATTCTAAAGTAAAATTATGGGAAGTGTCTGGTTAAGGTTCTGCCAAAGTTCTCACTTTTGCTTTTGATTCCCAATAACATGTGATTATACTCGTGCTCCTCTTAGTTTTTATTTCATTAAATTAACTATGCAGGGGAAGAAGCAAGCAAAGCGAATAGAATCAATTTCTGCTTTACAAGTTGGGAATGCTCTGACTGTCTTAGGTTTGATGCCTGCAACTTACTTTGAGGTAAACTTGCTCAGGATAGTACTCCTCCGTTGGAGTATGGCAATCTTGCCTTTGAGATTTTGTTGTCTAATTTTCTGAATAAAAGTACAAATATTGTTGTATCGAGTAGTTGGATCATAATCTCTTACAATGAAAATGGCTGCAATGCATGATCCCAAGTGGATACTTGACATGTTCCCCTCTACCAGGTCCATCACAATGGAAATGCAAACCAAGATTTGTTTTCTCTTTGTTCTGCATGCATTAATCCTTCTTTGTGATAATAATGTTTAGATCCAAGTCATTCTAGAACTTCTCCAAAATGCAGTTAAATGAATGCATGTATTCCAATATTTCATGCAAGCATTTCTTTCATTTTGCTCCTCAATTAATCATGGAAATCCTGTCATTGCTTTGCCCTTTGTGGCCTTACCAGTGATTTGTGAGTGTGTTACCTTTTCTGCCAAGATTCTTAGTCAGTTTAGCTTTTGGGAGTAGTTGTTCTTCGGGTGTGAGTAAGCAGCTCTTTGCTGCAGATTCTACAGCAACTCAGAGAAAAGGCTTTGAAGCGTGCAAAGGTAACAGAAGAGCAAATATTGCAGAAAATTGAAGAAAGAACTTTAGTGAGAGAGAACAAAGACTATGAAAAATCAGATTCTATTAGGAAAGATCTAGCCTCTGTGGGTATTGCTCTCATGGACAGCCCAGATGGCACAAGTTGGAGACCAGCTGTACCACTTGCGCTGCAAGAACAGCAAGCTGTCACAATGTGAATGGATTTTCAGAACTCTTGCAAATTTATTCTCGTGATGCTGTTTCAAATTATGGCATATATTTCAGGTTCAAGGAACAGCATTTGAGTATTTAAAAGGTGGAATTTGGACAGATATATAAGATTGATGGTAAACTTTGTTTACTATGGATAGAGCTTTTGGTATTTTGTAATGATATGTTTATTAAATCAGCAATAAATTTGTTCTTATAACCTAATAAAACTTTTGATCATTGCTCTTCTGTGGCTGATTATCTTTTTTGAGTGCGTAGGTTTTTTATGAGCTAAGCAACTCAAGTGAAGCTTGAGCTCTGAGTTTGGTTTTTATGCGTCAGATTTGGGACTGCATTGATATTTGTCTCTCTCGACGTTTCTTGTACTATGATAACCCTTTTGCAATATTCACCATCAGTCAACTTTTGACTCAACTCATGCTATCTCTATCATGCCCTTAAAATGGCTTGGATTATTCAGAGAAAGGTACAAATATATGTACCACTAACTCAAATCTTCATAAAATGCATGAAGAATAAAAAACTGACGGACCTTTAATCTACGTACAAGCAGGAACTGTTATATTGGCAATTTGAGCAAATACAATTGACAAAGGTGCTACGGTTATTGGATCTGACTGGCTGACTTTTATGGGCTCAAAGGAAGGGATGACCCCAGAAGAATTTACCGTAAGTATCTTCCCATTTAAAAGCATAGTTTGGCTGTGTAGGTCTCCATCCTTGGCTGTTAAATGATATTCGTCTCTTGTATGCCCATCTCCTTTAGAACCCCTGAACATCCTAGTAAATTTTGTTCTGTAAGTGCGGCGGTGGTGCATTGTCCAGGTTCTGTGGTTGGCGGTGTTTTCAGTTGAAACACGGACTTGAACTGTGGTGTTACCATCTAGGTTGATTAAGAGCAAGGTGATTCCTCTCTGTAATGATAAAAACCCTGTGCATTAGTCCATGTATATAAATGTGAATTCTCTTCCAATCCAAGAGCTGGGGTTTACTTACAGATGCTTTAGAGCAGTGAGCGTATGCACGTATTTTCTTTGTCCCAGAGAAACTTTTGGACAAGGCATTTCTTCCCATCAGTCGGTGCCAGAGAAGGGCACTAGAGAAAAACAGGATGAGTCAAATTAGGTAAACATAATGAATATGATTGACCTTCTATACACCCAAAAAATGGTATTTTCCTTTAGGTATGTAGATATACTAGAATGTTAAATGTTTTGATATGAGTGGAACTAGAAATTTCTGGTCCATTGAGATCATGCTTGAAGGGCAAACTGATGCAATTAATTGGAGGCTGGAGCATTTATTAGCTTAATATTGAGAATCACAATCAGCAAAGTATAGAGCTAACTTGGCTGAAGATCTTTGGGATATAATATTACTGTGAAAGAAGACTTTTTCTCAATCTGATTTGAAGTTTGCTAATTACCTGTAGTAGTCAGGATTTGGGACAAATGTGCTAGTATTGAGTAGGCCATAGTTTCCACCGATCAATGTTTGCCTACAATATGTTTTAGTATCGTAAGAAGATGCCATTCCTAGCTGGTCCAAATACCTGCTTGGTTAGTGAAGTGCAGATTAGCAAGTGTCGACATCATAGATGGTAACAAAACACGATATGGCAAATTTCAGAATCAACTTAGTAGTTTACCAGAAACTGAATACAAATGCATTTGTGACAAGTTTGCGGCCACTGTTGTAAGCACCCCCTGCCTCACCCACCCAAGCAACGGCCGAAGTTGCCGAACTCTTTAAAATTCCTTGAAGTTTTCTAAATGGTCGGGAGCCACCGTCTAGATATGATGGATCTAAGATCTTGTCAACCAGGTGATCATCAACACCTGTACTCCAGAAATGTGTTTCTGTGGTAAGCATATTAACTAATGCAGACTGGTGCAGAGCATCGAAGTAATAAATGCTTAAAGTTAAGTGTCATAATAATGTTTATTAATGGTTTATGTACCTGGACCGAGATTATAAATATGGTGTGTGACTACTTGAAGAGCTTTGGGAGTTTTGTTTATGAATTGGGTAAACCACTTTGCATCAAAGAAACCCCCAGGTGCCACGACTAGTGGCTTAACTTTAAAGCCTGCATATGTAGTATGGACTATGTTCTGCAGCGTCTGAGCGTCAGACGCGTATTGATCTGCAGAAATGTATGTTCCAACTCCGTCCCCACTCAGTTCATTTCCTGACAAGCAGCAATCCTTTTGTGTAAGGACTTGCAACTGTGTAAACTAACATCGTTTATGAGATTCTTATAATTAATTCTATTGACAACTCAGTTCTTACCGAGCTCCCAACCCTGCACTTTGTAGCCCTTATTGAGTGTATAACGTATGAGAGCTTTAGCATCACTCGAATTCCAAGCCCCCACAGCTGAACCGTCACGAGCAATGGTCCTGCCTTTAAGTGCATTTAGCCCAAAAATAACCACAGCCCTGAATTTTCGAAGTTAAAATAATTGTCAATTTAAAACCTATGGAAACAGAGGTGTTTTTGTTTTGAGATACATTTGGTGTATACTGTATGTAGCTTTTTACCCTGCTTTCTTGAAGAAACTGTTCAGTTCGTCCCATCGAGACATAGGTAAGCAACCCTGAGAGAAACCGAACATCTCTGAACTACTTTTGACAAATGAAGGACATGGTTGACCCCGTTTCTCATATATGACTTTGTCCTGTAAGGTTCCTCCCAATCTAATTTTCAGAGGAGAAAAGGCTGCAAATCAATCAAAACAAACATCATGTCGTGCCTTTTATTATGGCTTACGATCATCGAAGTAAATTTTTCCTTACCTTTGACGGCATTTAACAACATGGAGTTATTCAGATCCTGCCACAATCGGGAAAGATTAAAAAAAAATGGAAATTATAACAGTAATGGCAATAAATAAATCAACAAGAGAAACCAGAAAAAGAAAAGGTATCCTAGTACTTAACATCATTATCAAGTAATAATAGAAAAGCTCAAAAACCGTGATAAACATCGAAAGCCACACGACTGTAAACTACTGCCAAAAGTAAACGGATTAGGTTTGTGAAAGAAAAGAAATAATAATGGACTAAAATTGTCAAATGCTTAAGTTAGGTTCCGTGGAACGCGAGAGAACAGAGAAGGTGGAGTAGAAAATATCCTCAAATGGGAAATATATGTGGCTATTAATCATGCTAAAGCTTCAATGTTTCGACTTAATCTATCACCAAGGTTAGTTTCATAGATTCTACTTAAAAAAAAAAAAAAAGTTTACTTTGAAAGAAATTATCCACAAATCTAGACAATCTAAGCCATATCTGGTCATGAGACAAACTGAAAAACTCACCAGATTGAGAAAAGAAGCTTTCCCCCAGCTGCAAGTTCCATAGTCACATTTTCGTGGAGGCCACCAGTCCAAAGTGGCACAGATAAAATCGCTGTCTGTTTTACCAATTGGGACTGTTCCATCGATGAAAACAATGCCTTCAATAACATTTCCGTGCCCTCCTGTTCTCAGTGAAGCCACAAAGATAGAGCTTTGCCTTTGAACCACCACCCAGTAAAGACAGACATACAGGAAGAAGAATCTGAACAAATAGCCCATCTGGTAAATCCACGCGCGTTTTGATTTCTCTTCGCTTCTATATAAGTTCATTGAGGACGACATGCAGAATGCATAGCGGCATGATCGAGGAGATTAGTATTGGCTGGGAGAATTTAAGCACTTTACATGACATTATAAAATAATATTTGGGCTGAAAGAGAGAGAGAGAGAGAGAGAGAGAGAGAGAGAGAGAGAGTACTATCAGTCGTGCACCTGCATGAGTTGAAATGATATTTAAAAAAAAAACAAAACAAAACAAAAGAAAACATTCAGTATGTTTGGTTATCTTCTCTCGTTAGAGTAATCAGATTAGAAGTTTCATACTAACTCCTGGTCGATGGAAAAAAGAAATGCTACTAATTATAATGATATACCTGAGGGCTGTGATCCATTGTGATTTTGACTTTATCATAAATATCGTGGTAGTTAAAGAACTCCGATTTCTTTTTCCCACGTTTTGAATTCTAATTCTGAATATATATATATATATGGAATTTATAAAAATATGAAGACTTAACCCATTCGTATAACTTTCGCCAAGTCTTCAATGGAAAAAAAGAAAGTATTAAGTAAGTTAATTTGAGCACTCATAGAGCTTAGAACCAAAAAAGTGAGGTATAAATTCCTTCTAAGTAAAAGTGCAGTTAGGAAAAGGTAACGTAGGCATCTTCATCTGCCTGGTTATCTAACACTGATCCTGCATATCACCGCCTTCACTCACTTAGTCACAGCGGTCCCCCCCTGTACCCCGACATCATTCGACATAGTCCATATACATATATCAATTCACTTGCGAGGAAGCTGGGGCAGGTTACAACTGCATTCAAGTTTATAGAGACGTTCCCTTGAGACTAATCCATAGGCAGGTACTGCGTACTCCTTTGTTCAAGGGCTTGTTTTGTTGTCTTCTACAATTGGCAGGCCTGCCAAAGCATCATTAAATCGAGAAATCCTACTCACCCCTTTGGACAGGTAATTGTTGCCGAAGGTCATAGTCATGAAAACTAGAGTGGGAAAAAGGGGAGATGGTAATAATTTATAATTGCGTCGGGGAGAAGGACAAATCCCTTCTCTACAGGCGAAACCCTTTTTATTCAATTTTCTTTTGGTTTAGTTTCACGTGAAAGGGGCACAGGTCAAACATGCATACAATGAGAAACCTGCGGGTGGCACAAGGGGCAGCCGAAAGACAAGTCTTGAGTTGTCGCACTCACGTACTTGGTTAAAATTAAATAAATTGGTCTAACTTGTACAGTCACGTTTTTTTCTCTTTACTTTACTTTTGCTTTGGTCTTGCTTTTTGGTTCTGGGAAATATCATTGTTTCCGCAATTATTGCGGGCAAGACAACAATGGCGGCGACAGTAGAAACTTCTTCCCCCCCCCCCCCTGTTTATTGAGTTTTGCCATCCGAACTTTAATACCCACAAACGTATATACGATAATTCAATATTCAATAATAATTGCGGACGCTTTCCAGCTGCGGACACATTATTTTGCAGAGAGGCTTAAGATCCCCCAAGACCGAACAAGAGAGAATATGCACAGAATAACAGAGTGCGGGATATAAAATACCCAGTTAATATCTCAGCGCTTGAAAAAAAAAAAAAAGAAAAGAAACATCCAAGGATCAATTGAGGAAACAGCAACTTTTTCCTCTATACCGTAGACAACCCCTCAAGGCCTCAATCCTACCATCCTATGCTCCCTCGGCCAGCCCCAGACCCTCCACCACATGAAAACAAAACTAAAAAATATGAAAAGGAAAAGAATTCAACCTCATTTCCTCTTCTTAGTTGGTGCCTGAGGAGTATCTTCATCCTCCTCTTCTCCTTCTTCCTCGTCATCTTCGTCTTCATCTTCATCCTCCTCGTCATTCTCTTCCTCATTGCTGTTTGCACCATCTGCACCATCGCCATTGGCTTCAGGCTCATCCTCTTGATTTGTCACCATCCTGGTTGTCTGCAGCAGCATGGTCTTCTTTGTCCTCATCTTCCTCAGTTTCACTGGCATCTTTCATTTCAGGATCAATTTTTCTCATTGGACGAAACTCAGCTATAGGAAATCTACAAAAGAATAGAAAAAAAAAAAGATTTGCAGCTCTTCCAAAGTAAAGACAAAAGAATGATCTCAAGAAAAATATAGCAGATCACCAATCAGCCAACTGCACCAAAGACCTTTGAGAAGATATCAGATCCACAAGACAAAGAACCTACCTGAAAAAGTACCAGAACTGATGCTGAATAAAGAAGTTAGCTGGAATAAGTAATCTGTTCAGCCATAAACACCAAAGAACATTTGAATGGAGCTCAACCAAGCATTGACTGGAATGGCATCTGTCCTCTCTCAACTACAAGCTTCTGGTAGAAACTGCAATTCTAGCTGCTGACATTATACAGACGGGCACAAACTATCCCATGTCAGCAGATTTCTCATCACTATTCTTAGAAAATTGATCATATTGAAGAGGAGTCAATTTTAGAGGATTCATTCATTATATCATTCATGCCTGTGTCAAGGTTATCTAAATCAGATAAAATTCTAGGCTTCTCACCTAGCAAGCAAGTTGAGCAACTTTGAAAAAACCAACAGTCTCTTTCACATATTTTACCCAACCGACATAACAAGCCTCACACCCACTGATGATAAGAATAGCTGGAAACAAACATACCAGAGAACCAAGCTCATCATATCAATTAAACCATTCTTCTCACTGCATTATCTTAGTCAAATTAACTAAAAAAAAAAAAAGTAAATGAAAAGGCCTTAGCATTTCAAATTCCTAAATTAACTTTAAAAAACAATTCAATATAAACAGTTTCTCCAACTCAAGGTGAACCTAAGTGGGCTAAAAAGCAGAGTAACAACAAAATAGACATAAATTATCATTAAAAGAGAAACACAGAAAAACTAATCCAGAACACCTACTTCAAAAATATCAGGAGAGCATGGCCATAATCTTGTTTTGGGCGATTAATATAACAAAGAAAGCTCCTTTATACGCGATAATCAAACCCCAGAACACTAAATCTTGCGAATTGTTCCAGCCAACTCACAAAAGAAATGACTTAACAGACAGGAAAATTCTAGCTCTCAAAACCACCCAGACCCGTCTATAAAACCTTATCAAATACAATAAAAAAGCAGGTTTAAACTACCAACAAAAATCATAAATTGCCAGAAAGCACAATCTCTAGTGACAAACGGGGGAATACCATCGGAAGTGAGCAAACAAAAGACTTTATAGCAACAAGGGCCGTCTCAATTGCAACAGCTTGCATCACAGAAAGGAGAAATCTCTCGGAAACGACACCTTTTGAACACAGCCTGCTCTCCATTCTGCTGAAAACCTAAAATAAACAAAGCAAAATCTAGAGAAGAGATGAAAACAAAAACAAAAACAAAAACAAATTACAAAAGATAATTATATATATATATATATATATATATATATATATATATATATATATAGAGAGAGAGAGAGAGAGAGAGAGAGAGAGAGAGAGAGAGAGAGAGAGAGAGAGATTTTTGGAGACATTACAGCCGCTGAGCTTTTTCCTGTCCACTTTAGGACTTGGGGTTCTACAAAGTGTAGTGAATTGGGATGATGTCGTTGCCGCTGTTACAGCAAGAATGTCTGACACGATCGCGTCCGTCAGTTTCGGAACAGTACAACGCTCACGAACGGCCGACACGATGTACATAAGAGTTCACGGTTGGGAAGAGGTTGGGTAGGATATAAAATGGGCTCGGCCGTACGTGTCTCCATTTTTCATAAAAAGAGAGGAAAAACGAATGAATGCATGGATTTGTCCAGTCGTTCCCGAATTTCGGGTATCGGTTCCTTGGCCCAAGAGCTGAGTCTATTTCTCTACTGTGGGCCCAAGAGCTTCAAAGTCAAGAGGCGAGTCAACCTCTAGCATTTACAGGCGCTGATTTAAATTTTTTGTTTTTTTTTTTTTTTTTTCATTGCCTGACTATCAGAGTCTAAATTTTTTTTCATCGGTCAAAAAATATTTTTTTGAGATGCTAATTACCATTATTTCCTGCATCCACCTTTTGCTGCTGCAGATGCACAGCCTTACACACTGCTGTCTTGACTGCCCTCTTACCCGATGAATCTGATCCCTTTAATCCTAGCGGAGAACTTTCTCAGACATCTGAAGGCACCGTGGACATGGATGCGCGAAATTGAATGGCAAACTTTTAAGTAGTCGCCTGCTACCAAATGACAGCCGTGAATGCCAAAAAAGGTTGGAACCATAACCATAGACTCGCCCATCTTGGTAGCATTTCCATCATGCATTCCCCAACAACACAAGTTTGACTCCTGAGACGGGATTCCTATAAATATGATTGGCAACAATCTCCCAGCCTTTTCCAAGTGAAAAAGTGAGCGGCCCCCATTCCACATGAAGGGATAACAACAGATATTTTGAATAAAAATTTCAACATAGAAACTGTTTGATGATGTTTGCTAATCAACAACTCCAACTTAGGTCCCGATTAATAAATAAACAACAATGGATGCAAATCGGAGACAGCTGCCCTTGACCCCTCGACTCAATTAATGCTTATATTGTTTCGAATGTCAGCAACAACGAAAAAAGTTTGATATTCGTGACAGGTCATGAATATCATCCAACTCATTTTAACTGCACATCAAACACAATAAACTAGTAAATGTCCGTTACAAAAACGGTTTAGCACTTCAAGATTTCCAAACTAAAACCAGAGAGAGATTTCCCGTTTAAGCAGACGATGCAAAGGAAGAAACACCACTACATTTCATAAAACACCAAGAAAAATGTGCTGCACGAGAGCAAAGCCAACAATAGTCTACAACAGGCTCCGCGCCTTTTGGTACGACCACCAAGCAGGATGGTTTCCACCACCATCATTATTTGTTTGAAATGAATAAATCCATTTTATACCCACCATTGCAACTACAATACGAAAAATTACCAACAAGAAAAAGAATATACGTGACATTAACCAGCTTCACGAACCAATCACAAACTCATTTGGCTCCAAAACCATCAACACTGCACAAACACTCATCATTTGCCCCCAATGCAAATGATGAATTGGAAAAAATGTGTTGAAAAGCTAAAAGAAAGACCTGCAATCATAATGAAATAAAGAGTCAGTCACACTTTTGTCCCCATAAATCATATATCATACGCTGTTCGGGTTGTGAATGGGACAGGAAAATGATTAGCAACATAAAAGATACCATGAAAAAAATGGATCCAGAGAAACATACAGAGAGAATAACGAAACCATTGAATCATTCATGTCACCATGAGCAATTAGTTCCTCTTTCCACTCAAACTATGTTGTGTCCACATTAACTGTACGAATAAGTTTATCAAATAACAAGACATCGTGCAGTAATTGGTCAAGCAGGTAATCCATCAGTTTTTATTTAACAAAACAGTAAACTAGAATATCTTTATCAGCCTCTGCTGCAGAACTTCCTAATTGATAGAACAGAATCTATTTCACAGTCAGCCCAACCCTAAGTATTAAAAGTATTCCAGATACAGATCCTCAGAATAAGCCTGCTTCATCTAACACCCACAGGCAACGAGGTTGGCTTCCAAAATAATTATCTGTGTGTAAAAACAATATCACTGTTTCATCATCAGTTCCAGCAACCTGACATAATCAAAATCACAATTTTCCAAACAGTACTTGCAACCTCCATACTTAGTAAACCATCTTAAGTGCCAATAACCATTGTGCCCCGGACCTCATATTTGGAACATAATTCCCATTTCTTGCCTAGCTCCACGAACCAAATCACATCATAAATCAACATAAAACCCACCAAACAAAAGGCCCATGTTTAAGACCAAATAATTCACCTCAAAAGAAGATAGGCAAACAACAGAGTAAACTGAAAGTGGCTACTTATCAAAAATATATAGGTCAGTCCTCCTTCCATATGTTCTAATTACAGTTTGGTTGTTTGTTTGATTTGTACAGAAGAATAATGTAGTGGTTATCTTTTTTCTTTTTCTACTCTTTTTTTTTTTTTCATAATATAGGAACATAGCCCTTCTGTTTATAGTAAAAGTTGTAACATTTGAGGAAAATTCAGTTGACCGTCTCTTATTACTCTCCATCCATCGTTGCTTGGTAAATGCACCAAGTGCAACTCTATGAGTGAGCCATATCATATACATGTTGACATTAAAGTAGGATGAAGTACATGTCTAATGTCTTGCAAACTATTTTGCACCAATTTTCAAGTTTCTGAATTGATACTAGTTGAAAAGTATGTTTTGGCTAACACCAAGCATTCTAAATTTGTCAGGTCAGCAAGTAGACTCTATTGTAGCAGATATATTATTCTCACAAACAAAAATTTTCTGCGTGCATGTTTTTGAGGATATAACTAATTCATGCTATGTTAGCAAGTCCAGTATGCTCAGATAACAATAACGGTGAATAGCAATACAAGTAAAATAAAACAGAAATGGCGAGGGAAATTTTCTAATTTGAACACTGAGTAACAAGTTAGGCTCACCTATTTTATCCACTGCCATGTAAATTTGCTAAAACAACTGACTGGAACTGAAGAACTTCCCAGACATTAGTGAAGAATGTCCAACTTTTAACCAAAAAAATCAAACATTCTCCAACATATAGTGAAGTTTTGGGACCCTCCGACGAAACAAAGGCTCCAGCCTGAAAGAGGGAACACCGATCTGCCACCTCTTAGCATCATACATTTCATTCCATGCCTGTACTATCTCGTCAATTTTGAACCCCAAACCTGCAATTGCAATGTGATAGCATTTAGCAGTTTTCAACTTCTGATGCAGAAATATAATTAAAAATTAAAGTACAACAAAATAGTATCTGTCTGCTTGTCCTTTACCTTCAAGAGCAGTTCCATTTGAACAATGGTTCTTTATCATGACTGCTACATCAGTCGGAGAAGCTCCAGCAAGTTCAAATTTCTCAACTGCAACTTCAAGACATTCTTCCCAAGTTGGTATCTCTAGCTTATATTCTACAACAGAGCGCTCATACAGCATGGTACCCCATAAGAGGTATATCTGCGAACTCATGTTTGCTGCCTGCTCTGCAGCTTCTTCAGCAGATACTTCCTTCAATAGCCCATCTACTCCAAATTTATGCAACAGGGTTTTATATTTTTCTTCTTTCGACAGCCCATTTAGACGCTGTTCCTCCATCTCCTCCCACATCTGCATGCCCTTTTCCATGTTGTCCTCAGCCTTGTTATAAAGATCTAGGACTTGCTCAGATGGCCCGCCCTCTAAATTGATATTGCTCCCAATAGCATGGTACCAACAAAGCTTTGCTTGCTCAAACTGTTGGTGTCCTAGTGCAAGAAGCCCTTCATAGAAGTCTGGTTTGATTTTCAAAGCTTCTTGGTATCTAGTGCCTGCCATCACATACTCGTTTCTTGCCCACTCATAAGCATTCTTAGCCTGTGCAAGTATAGACTCCCGGGAACCATCTTCTGAAAAGAATATCCGCTTCCTTGCCCTCGATAAGTGAACATTTCCCCAATTGAACAAAGCCAAAGCTGCCATCTCTTGGAATTTATCTGCAGCAATATAAAAAATTTCCTGGCCTTCTTCACTAGTTACAGTATCTTCAATTGCCTCGGAGTATAATTTCATCCCCAGTTCATGAAGACCCAAGCAGGAATCAGAATCAAACCCAACATGATTTTTGAACAATCTTGCAAACTGAACAATCCAATCATCAATGCAAGTTGACTTCTCTCCAACTTCTACATCCTTTTCAACATTTTCATTCTCAACGACATCAACCAGTTTTTCAATGCCCACGTTCACTTCCTCTTCAATTTTCATCCCAGGGTAAGCTGGTTCTTGATCTAGACCAACTTCAACAATGTAAAATCTAAGTGAACCCTGTGGATCACTTGATGATTCAGCCAACCTTAGCTCATCTGTACTGGTTATTGTAATCAAATCACCCTCTTGATCTTTATATTTCACAAGAACACCCTTCAAACCAGGAAACCTATCTCTAACTATATCCCCCAACAACCCAATACTACAATTGGCAGGCAGTTGTGCCCACCTTATATCCTCCCCAAACACCAACTTCACTGTCTTTGTTATCACTTTCTCTTCTTTAACATCCTTCGTAATCACTTTCTCTTCCTCTATAGTCTTCAAAACCACCTCTTTATCCTTAACAACTGCATTTGCCTTGTCATCCAAAACTACCTTATCCCGCAGCATCTCCTCTCGAGCTTTATCACTCTTCTTCTTCTTCTTTGCCTTTTCTCTGACCACTTTACGCAAAGGCAAGCTGCCGTGTTCCTCTACACTAGTCAAGCCAGTTAACTGCTCATCAAAGTCAATACCCTTCTCGCTCATAGAATTCTTAACACTCTCCAAGATCTCCAACGCCATTTGATTATTGGGCTCCATACTCAGAACATGATTAACATCCCTGAAAGCCAAATCTAATCTATTCAAAGACTCGTAACACCTCGCCCTTTTCAACAAGGCTTTGCTATATTTCGGTGAAACCTCCAAAGCTAAACGACACTCCTTAATGGCTTGAGGATACTCACCGAGACCCATTTGCATATAGCAAGCGGCCATGTTGCTATGGAGATAAGCAACGTCAATGTGGTTCCTTGGGAGCAGCTTGAGGGCCTTTTCGAACTTTAACATGGCGCCTTCACAATCCCGCTTCTGAAACAGCTTGTTGCCTTCTTCTTTCAGTTCCTGCGACATATTGATGAATATTGCCGTGTCTTCGTCCAAGGATTTGGAGCTGGTGCTCCGATCCACTGTCGGTTTGCTTTGTTTCCTTCTTAATGATGCCGGATTCTTCTTTTTTCCAGTCGGCTTTCCCATTTGATAGAACCGGAGATTTTATTACAAACAAAACCTTCAAAATCAACGCTTTATTTGATTGTGATGGATACCCTCTTCACCAATCACCAAACAACCATGTAAAGGGGGAAAAAAAAAAGACGCGAAGTGAAGAAGCAAGCTTCGAAGGTCAAAATGAAATTTGATAAAAGTTTTTGTTTTAAGGAGAAAAACAACCTAGTATACAGATTAATACCGATACAAATCCAAAGACAAAACCTATTTTTCTAACAACTTTCCCTTCCCCTGTTTTTTCTGCAAAAGCAGAATTTGATAAGAGTTGAATCCCTGTGTCAACCTGAATCAAGAAACGAGGATTTATTGGATCAAACGAGCCTTGCATGGAAAGAAATATGGTACAAGGGGAAGTGGTATTGGGTGTGGGTGTCGTGCCGTGTGTGTGTAAGACCGCGGATTGGTTTTGCTCAAGAATGGAAATTTGTGTCGTAAAAGGAATTGTCTACACAGAACAGACAGACAGACAGACATTGCACACCATCCTGTTTGGTTCTTCATCGTAGGGTTTTCGCTTCTAGGCAGCAGCAGAAGGTCAACCTTCTCAGGAGAAAAATGCCAGCTCTCACGTGCCTACTGAGGCGCGTGTCTAGCACAATAATTTGAATGGCCTAATCTTTTTTTTTTTTTTTTGGTGACAACTTGCGCCTCATTTTTCTTTTTTATAAGAAAAATTCTATAAATATATATTTAATTGTACTAAATACCATAGTAAAAGCTTAAAATCATTACATATTCCATAAAAACTTACCCTTTCAGATTTTTTTTTTTTTGAACTTTTATGATTACAAAGCTGTAAAAACAATCTTATAAAGTTAGATAATTATGTAAAGTGAAAATGTGAGATCATAAGCACACGTGCACTTACTCTTTATTTTATGCGAAGTGAAATTCATTCCAATCAAAAAAACAAAATGCAAAATAACGAATGCCAAATTTAATTTCCCTTTACGAAGAATTATTCCCATATAAAATACAAGATAGTAATTAAATATGTTTGAATTTAAAATTTAAATTGCCCTAATAATAAAGGGCACGCCCCTTCTTCGCGACTGGACAACACTTTGGCCCAGCGGCCAGCACACAGAGGCCCAGAAGGACCGGAGACACTGTAACTCCACTCTGGGTTGTCCTTTTGCTGGATTATTAAATTGAGTGAAGTGCGAGTTATTATTTTATTTTATAAGAAGGAACCCCTAAAAATTGTGTACGAAAACGACATAAACACCTAGTGGGCCCCGGCCTCATACTGTGAAGCGAGGAATATCCCTCGACAGCCGGAAGGTTCTATAAAATTTACAACTCTGATAAATAAAGCTTCATTCTTTGACGAAGATAAATGCGTGCTGTACCGGTTCAAAGTGGAGACGACGACCCAAAAGACAACCGGCTCCGTGACGAGTAACGCTGGTACAAGAAGCAAGGCACGCAGTCCGGCCAGACAAAACAATAATATATGAGGCAAATTCAATTCGTCCTCCAGATGGCTACAGGGCCACGGCGAAGCCATTCCTTCGTTGTTTTTCAAGTATTTTGTCTCCTCTTCATGAAACCTTTACCATTCTGGTTGGAACGAGGAAGCAAAACAGACAATCAATCCATAATGCAAGTCATTCATTATAACTCAAATGAGCTTAGTGCCAACCATTTGGGTCAAATTAGGGTGTTCTCGATGTTGAGGAAGCTTCCATTTTTCTACCAAAGACATTTCGTCTCAGCATCTAAAAATCAGAAATCGGGTCCAGCAGGATCACACCACATAGACTCTTCAGTCTTGAACTCATCCCTTGCACATTAATAATAACAAAGCGCTAACTTTTAAGAGACATAGAGAATTACAAGAAAATAAAATTAGTGAAAAATGAAAGCAAGGTAGTATGTTACGCAAAAGCAAGGTAACATATATTGACAAGAGGGAACGTGTATATACAAATATCACTACCCGTAGGTTAGCAATAAGACATCACCCAGGCGCAGAACAGAGAGGAGGGAACCGCTGTATCACGGATCAGCTAAATTATCAATGCCCTTGTCCCCAACTCCAAATTCCTGATCACCTGCTTCAACTGCAAAATTACTTGAGAAAGTGACGTTAACAAATTGATATAACAGGTTGGTTTTCCTGGATACACGAAGCACCACACCATGGAAAAATCAGGGAGCCCAGGTACCAAAATGTGAATCAGGAAATCTGTTGAATGAAGCAGACTTTTCACCATTCAAGCAGCAAGATAAGAATCCCATGAAGCCTGACTCCACAGGCTGAGCAATGTCCTGTTCCCGTCTATGTAAAACTCGTACAAACTCATCTGTACTTAAGTTCCCATCACGATTTGAATCGAACACATGAAAAATAATATCAATGACCTTGTTTGTGAGGGGTACACCACAAACCTGATGCAAGAATAAAAATTGTATAAGGCAAAAGAAGTGCAAATCAACAAAATAACCACAGAGAAGGTCCTTAGAATGATGCAAAAGAGCAAATGAAGCTCCAAAAAAATAAAGCACTTCTAGACAAAATTAAGCAAGGTCAGGTGTCTTACATGTGTTGCAGCTCGTTGAAAATCATCTCTTGTTAACAGGCCATTTACTTTCCCATAGCTAAAAAGAGCAAAAGAAAATGGCAGCAATTTCTTGCGTAACTCAGCAAAACTTTTGAATTCCTCAAAAGTTATGAGTATATCCCTAAGGTGAGCCTCATTATCTATTTCATCAACTCGAGCAAGAAACTTGTCTAAATGACTCATGTCAGCAGAAGCAACCATAGACAATGCAAAATCCTTAGCCAATATGGTTCCTTGTAACTTGTAGTCATAGTGTGCAAACTCCAATCTCAGGATCTGCAAAATACAATAAGACAGTTAGTAATGAGACTTTTACCAGAACAATCTGACAGAACTCCAAGAATTAGAATTTGAAATGCTAACACGTCAAATATGAAATATCAAAATTTGCAAATGATGTTGCATATATTATTTAGCCATTGACACCACAAGTAAATATTTACACAGAGACTAAATGCAATATCAAACTGTTAAAAACCCTACCCAGACTTTTCCGGGAAGAGTGGAGAACATTGGCAAAAGAAGGATAGTACTCTCAACATAGTCAAACACACATCCTCCACGCAACCTAAAAGCCCTCTGGAGTATAGTTAATGCATCTCAAATATAAAAATAATAATAAAGAAAGAGCTGACATCTTTTGGCCCACACTTATCACTCAATTCCATAGTCACTTTAGTGCAGTTCTTGAACAAACATTAAGTGATCAGATCAAAGACATTCACAAAGCCGACTAGCCATGGTCACTTCTGATCACTATACAATGTGAAAGCTAATCAAGGGATGGCAAAAGTACTAAACTCTGAGAATTACAAGTTTTTGTCCACGCTAAAAATTATATCCTTTATTTCTTACCTTTCTTTCCAAGAATTAATTTCATTGGAACTAATTGTCCACATATGGTAACTACTGTTAGAATGCAAACCATAACAACAATTCATTCTAACTATTATAAAACATTTTGAATGTGAAAAGTGTTACCTCATCGTGCAAATCCCTCATAAATTGGACAAATTTATCATGTTGGAGGGCTTCCTTTCCATCTTTTCCAAAAAAGTGTTCCACCAAACCTCCATTGTCAACAGAACCATGAACTTTCAACCCTGTTCGAAGCCCATCCCTGTGAACAGCCCCTTGCCTGTTATGAGCTCGCATCAATGCCATCACTCTCTTAAATTCTACAATATCAATTTCCCTACACAAAGCCTCACAAACAGTCAAGAACAAAACATAATGTCCCATATTCAGCATGCAAAAAGTGGTGTCCGGATCATTAAACTAGTAACTAGTTCAACAGTATTAGATAAGGTGACAACAATGGACAAAGAATCAATGCCATAAATTGCATTTGCGTGTCAGTGTATGTATCCCTCAGGTGCTTGGTGTAGAGAGAGATTGAAGTGAGGATAGTTATGGACGGATTGTGGATGAGTTATGTGAACCGTGAACTAGATACAGTTGCTTCATCTCTTCCTATCCAAAGCTTTTAATAATATACACACCCGCTATTGTCAACATCAAACATCTTGAAAGCCACGGAAAAGCTCGATTCTGGAATACTAAGTAAAGTCACAAGGAAGATATACCTGTTGAAAAGAAAAACAAAATGAACATCATTCTCCCAAAAACAAGAAAAAAAAAAAAAGAATGCAAACACTAAATACAAAATGGAAATGGACAGAAAGGGAGAAAGCAAACAATGATAATGTAATTGGCCACTCACTCCTTAAAGGAGATAAGTCCGTCATTGTTGACGTCAAATAACATGAAAAACTCAGAAGGAGCACACCGCAAATCGCCAGGCCTCCTCTCTCCTATCAAATACCCCTCTCTAACTAGATTTGATCGAGAAGGAGGGAAAACAGGAACAACCGCCCGCATCAAATCCACCGGTTTCATAAGTAACTCTCCGTCCGGTGATCGGAAAGACGCGAAGTACTGAAAAACCTGAAACAATGCAATCAAGAAAACAAATTCGAACAAAATATTACTCAGCCGCTCAAATAAAAATCAACTAAAAACTAATAAAAACAAAATCATAATACATATATACATATACACACCTTCTCCGGAGGACTTCGCAACCTCATCCGCTTCTCGTATTTAAAGAAAATCTTTCTCCTATATGCATCTACAATGCAATGACCCGTTAACAGAAGAAAACGAACTTAACCGTAAGGTCAGGACAGTTTTTGAAGGTTAATGAAATGAATCGCGTAAAATATTCACCGAATGCAGAGCTGTAATAAGGTAAGGACATTTTTTGAAAATCGAAAGCAGAGCGTCGATCGTCGACAGAAGATTCAGTGGCGGTGGTGGCCGTTGAACATTCGGCGTAAGACGATGACTGTTTGTTGAATACAGCGGGAGGGGAACCACACCTATAAGGAGAAGAAGAAGATGTAGCAGCAGACCAGTACAGTATTCCGAGGCTGGAGCCCACCGCGATACCTGAAATCCATCTGAGGAAACGTCCATAATTCTTTTGATTTCTGTGTCGATTGTCGTTGTCAACGGATGCGGAGGAGGCATTGATTACAGGCAGCGACGAACTGGAAGATGGCAGCGGAGCAGAGAATTGGCGCGATTGGAGCCATTGGATCAGGTAGAGCTGGTGGAAGGTGGGCCGGGATCTTTTGACAGAAGGCAAGCCGAGCATGGCGAGAGTCGGACGCACAAGGTGCGGAGCGAAGCAGACCAGCCGTCCGATGGGAAAAGAAATTGATGGGAAGCGGGGGATTGGCAACTGACTCGGATGCGACTTCTTTTTAAATTGGCTCTTCTTCTTAACGCCCTGGAATACGACGTCGTCACCTGGTACGCGATGCTTCCAATATGACGACGGCCCCAGGTTTTTTGTCTGAAAAAAGTGGGCTGGAAAAGCCGTGCGCGAGGATCATTGGGATTTTTTTTTTTGAATTGTTTGGACAAATTTATTGAGTCACTTTTTAATCTTTTGAATAATAAATAAGTGGAGTCTTTTTTTTGGGGGGGAGGGGGGTTATTTGAACACGAAGCCCTTCCTGACGTAAGATATGAACCTAAAAACTTACTACCACTTGTAAATGCAAAAATGTTCGGTCGCTTTTCTGAATGCATGTTACATTTAATGGACTCTTTTATTTTTATTTTTTAAACGTTGGGTTAAAAATGTCCATTAACATTTTGATAATACTCATTTCTGATAAAATGTCTGGCTAATACTTTATGTGGATTAATAACGTTGGACTAAAGAAACACCTTAACGTACATTTTACCTTTCTATTATTATTATTAGGCATAGATTTTTTAAGATAAAGTGCAATCCACGTTTTCATTTTATAGGTGACATCAATAAAAGTTCTATCACTAATTCATGACTAATTACGCTATGAATTAGGCTAAATTTTCAATAATTAAAATAATAGCAATCAATTGAACAATTTTAAAAAAGGCAACTGCAATTATCTTTTGTGACCAGAAGTAACGCAAAGCCCAAGGTGGACGCTAGAGAAAATTATAAAAAAAGGGGGGGGGGGGGACTTTCAGTCTTGATCATAAATTAAGTCCCTAATACTCAGCAATAAGTTCTTTTTTTCTTTTTTTTTGGGGGGGGGGGTGTCAGAACGGAAATCAGCAATAAGTTAAAAAAAGAAAGATGGAAGAAGCAACATAAAATTAAAATACGGGGCAATGCGTAAGCAGTACCAATGGGTTCAGTAAGTGTGCTGAAACTAAAATTGTTCTACCATTGTCGGTTGCCAATGCCTGCCTCTGTCACAATCTCCATAATTTGAATTTCAATAAAATACATTTCAAAAAGTCGTGTTCTATTACCTTGTACTAAAATGATAAGAATAAATCTTCGGAAGGTTTAATTCAAATTCTAACTCCCTTGATTGCTCGTTAATTTTAATTTTGATGTCTTAAAAGCACTTTAAAATAAATAAAAAAATCGCTTACTAGTTTTATTTTAGTGCAAAGGAGGTGGGAATCACTTACTAATTCACTACGTTTAAAAACGGCTGTTCAAATCAAAACTAAGCTGAAATTGAACCGAATTACAACTGATTAATTTAGATTCAATTCAAATTAAAATCGTGAGAGACATGATGTAATTAAAATTTCACTCCTTTAAATATTATAAATCTTAATTTAATTGACAGTTTTGGACTGTATAATTAGAATTATAATTTAAAATAAATATTTTTTAAAAAAAATACAAAAAAAGTTACTTTAACAATAAATATTATTTTAATATAACAGTTTACTTGAATCTTATTTATTAAAAATTAGGATATTTCAATTTTTTTAAAAATGACCAAATTAGAGTCAATTAATTTAAATTGGACCAAATCAAAGGATCTTTAAACAGACCAAATTAGATTTGAAACCAAAGATTCAAACTGAATTGTCATCAAATCAACAACCTATAATTTAATTAAAGTTCCTCTTAATTTTGGAACCATAACCTTTAATTCAAAAATGAAATTGAGAGTGAACTATAAAGTAAAGTCATCCTTATTCATTTACTCCACATTTTAGTCGTTTCCACGTCACATCCTCTAAATTATATTTGATACTCGTATATCAATACTGAGGTTTAATTATTTTCTTAGTTCCCCAGAACATGGGGATGGCGCCCCGAAAAATAATTTTAGCACATAAAAATCCGTTCATTCTCCGTTAAGGTTCCATCCATCTTAAAATCTTATAAAGCCAGAATCGTTCCATTTTAAGTTTTTCTCCACATTTCAAGTCTTCTCTGTCTCTAATGCCGTTTATTAGTGTCCTGTCCGCCGTCTGTCTCCTCTAAATCGGCCTTCCAGTCCCAAAATATCGATCACAAAGTTACGGTTCCCCCCAGACTCCAATATTTTCAAAAGGATTATTTTAATCCGTTAAGGTTCCTTGGACGGAGTCATAACGAGTGGCGTACACGTCTCTTCCGGTTCAGCAGGGGTACGGAATAAGTTCCGAAACGCAAAGAAGCCGACATTCCCAAATTTAAAAGTCCGTAAATGGAAAATTTTTTAAAGTCTGAGTATTGACCTACCAGCAAGGCACCTACCCAGAAAACAAATTAGCCACACGAAAACAATTGTAATAAACAAATATAAGAAAATGGAATAAAGAATCCTACACAAAAGAAAGGCAAGAAGGATAAAGAATATACCTCGCACCGAAAATGACGAAACTGGTGGGCGATCACGGCAATGACGACGGCACACGTTACGGCCGATGACTGATGATAACGGTGAACGGCGTATGTGAAACGGTGCCGTCAAACGGCTAACACAACGGAGATACCGATGCTGCAATACGGACAATTGCAACCCGACGTTGAACCTCAATCCCACCCATAAGCAAATTCAGCAGTCCTTTGTTTTTTTCAATTGAAAAAGAGAGAGAGAGCGAGAGAGAGAGTTGCTTTGATAGAATTAATATTGCAGGTTTTAAAGGTTTAATTTAATTTGGCTGAAAATCAAAGGGTCAAAAAATCTGCTTCAAGAAGCAAATGGGATGTACAAAGAATTTCTCTCCAATCTCAAGTCTCAACGAAGAATCTAACGTCTCGGGGTGCAAAACTCGTCCAGGATGAAGCAACCCAATCCCTGAATCACGTCCAGCACTAGTCCGACTCGGAGTCAGATCCAATCAATATCCATTCCTCCCGTGCAGGGTAACCCAATAACCAAACGGTAACTCAATAGTTCAAGCGGAATATCAAGAGTTATCGGCTTTAGACATAATGGAGAGGCGACTAGGCCTGGGCTGGAAATCGGCTCTTCTCCTAAGCTGATGTGAAGACGGCCGAATCAAAGCAGTAAGGGCTCTCTTGACCCACTCACCTTCGACGCCACCAATCCTCACAAGTGAATTCTTCATAGCCGATCTCATCATATTCAAGCGCATCGGCGAATATGAACCCGAACTGCTTCCCTGACTGTGATGGACGTTCTTGTGCAGACTACAGCGAAAAGAACCAGGATGCGTCGTCGGAGAACACATGCAGGTCTTCTTTGGGAGGGAGATGGGACTGTTCTGTTTCGTGAAGGATATTGACCGATTGGGAGATATAGATCGGTCAATAGAGAAGCTAAAGGAGGTGGTTAAAGAATTTGACGGGTTGAGATTGACCCGGGTGGGAGACGCGGATCTATGATGGCTATTGGAGAAGAAAGTGGATGGTCCAGATGCAAAACTAGAACTTGTAGAGGAAGCAAAGGCGGAGGCTGAAGAGGATGATGAATAGCACGAAGTCTGAGACATGGGTAATCTGCCAGATGGTGAAACGGAACGCAGAACTGGTCCGTTGGATCTTCTTCCTCGAGAGCGAGTCGCCATTTGGAAGAGAGAGCTAGAAAGAGTGAGACTGAAA
The DNA here is from genome assembly GCA_037897445.1 of Ceriops zippeliana. Taxonomy (NCBI): domain Eukaryota; kingdom Viridiplantae; phylum Streptophyta; class Magnoliopsida; order Malpighiales; family Rhizophoraceae; genus Ceriops; species Ceriops zippeliana. Next base: position 2,936,700 of record JBAPLH010000005.1, read on the forward strand.
GAACGGCCGAAGAATTTGGGGGATTTGGAGATTTTCTTTAAAAGGGCCCTCTGGCCGCTTGGTTTGGCAAACCTAGGGTATCTCGAACGCTGAATTTATAGATCGGAGAGACGAGGGGTGGGATGGTAAATAATGGTATATCTTAGAGGTTTTTTTGTGTTTTGGCCTGGTTTACTATAGTTAGGTTGAGGGTCGATTTAACTAGGGGTTGGGTTTATTCGGGTTACATTCTCATCCAACGGCCAGTACGGGGTGCTAGCCGATGGCACAAACAGACGAAGAAAGTGAGCCGTCTGGACAACAGAGAGTCGTGGCATCTGCGGAGAAGGCCACGTATCAGGTCTCCCCGAAACGGTAAATCCTGGAAGTCCAGAGCCTACAATGGGTGGATGCACAGAAGGTACCGTTGCACAAGTCTTCTTACAGAAAAAAAAAAAAAAAGGGAAGCAGCAAAGATGCTTCAACTTCGGCGTAAAAGACGGGAGAGAGACAGCCTAAACACACCATTAAATATTTAAATACAAGAATATATATTATTGCTACTTTTGCAAGGACTTGGTCAGCGAAATCGCAATTCTCCCCTGACCCAAAAAAAAAAAAAAAGAAAGAAAAAATCACAAATCTCCATTTGAAAATTTGGGTAATTTTCTAAATAATATATATTTTCTAATTTTTTATTTTAATAAATAATAAACTTCTATATCTACTTTTCCCCCCAACCCCACCTCCCAAAGAAAAAAAAGAAAGGGCTGAAAATTGCGTTTTCCTTCAACTAAATTGACGTTGACACATACAAATTCACGAGTTTCTTCACAAAGCTGGCAGCCTACAAAGCAATTAGAATCAAAGAGCAGCTTTATTAGACTGATTCGACGGTATTATGCTTCGCTGAAATTTTAAAAATGGAAAAATGGATGTTTGGCTCGGTGTTGGAGAAGAGATTTCCACACCAATGAAACAACAAATTCCTTTTATATGTGAAGTCATTGGTATATGGATATTCGCAACATGTCTAAGTCGCCAAAAAAATTGCTCCCAAACGATACCTTCTAGCACATTTACTTTAAAATTATAATAAAAAAAATAAAATTGATGACGTTTCGATTTTTAATTATTTTTATTAAATTATTAAGAGTGTTTTAGATATGTTCATCCCTTAAAAAGTGGCGTCACTGTGAATATTTTGCATATGAAAGGGATTATAATTGAAAAACGATTGATTTGTAACCACTTGGTAGCAAACTATTACGAACATAATAATTAAAATAAATTTATCAGTAAATTGAAAGCCATTCCCCACCTTATGTCCACCTAATTTGATTTTAACACTAAAAGAAGTGACATTATCAGGGATGTACTCATCATTCCTACAAATCCAATTAAAATTAAAATACTATTATTAATCACTGCAGAAATCATTGAAATTATCACAAATGCTCAGTCATCGTATAAAGTGTATCATCGTCGGCAATAATGTCTGCCATGTTTTGCAGTTCCGGCGGACTAGAAATTAGTTAGGGGTACGGAGGAAAACATCCACCCTATATTACCAAAACCAGACGTTTCTGAGAGATTTGTATGATTTTTTATGCCCCCACAAAAATTAAAAAAAAAAAAAACTCAGAACACGTAAAAACCCAATTTTCTTTTAAAATATATAGCAACAATTGGAAGAATCATCCAGGAGTTTAATCGATGATATGTCCTGTGGAAATTTAACTAAATTAATAACCAATATACAACAATGATTATTGATTACCAAGCAAGATTATCCTAATCTCTCTCAGCCCAAAGAAAATTGGTACGGTGTTCATCAGTTTAGGGACAATAGTTTATATTTAATATATGCATATGTAAATAATTTTAAAATATTTATAAAATTACAAATTAACAAAGCAATCATTAAAAATACAATTCGTAGTAAAGCAATATATTTTGGGTATAAATTATACGTTAAAAAAGAAGAAGATAGATTTGAGTTCATCAATTAGATAGTTTTACTTTTGAATTTTATTATTAGATTGATTTAATGAATGAAATGGGTGTACGAATGTAGAAATTAATTAAGTTTCATTTAAAATCTTTTAATTTGTAGCTCTTAACAACGAAGGATTGCCTAGTTCATTAACTTTTCTGTTGATAATGAGTTGGGTGGAAGTGATGGATCCCCCCTACCAGCAGAAAAAGAGGAGGGGAGGAGGAGCCAGAAGAATGGCGGTTGAGAAATTGAGAGAAGTTAGTTGGGATAGAAACATGAATAATTGCAAATGTCGTGTGGTGGGCGACCGGTTCAATGTGGCAGTGTGCAATGGTCTTATATTCCTTTCACTTTACGGATTGCTCCAATTGTCTTCTCCATCACAATTTCTTGACAAGACAAAACAAAAGGTAGGCGCCCGTTGCCCACCAAACTTGGAGTTGAGGCAGAGAAAGTGCCAATGCTCCTTAAAACTTTAAAAAAAGATTGGTAATACTTCAAATTGCAGTAACCTGCTGCTGCTTTACCTTTCGGGAATTTATACGAAGGGCGCCAGGAATGTGGTTTTCACTTTTGACAAAAGGGCCGGAATGCACATTGATGCTGAGAACGAGTCCCCTTGCCATTGGATGATTAAAAAATGGTGGTGGGTGGGGAGGGGGGGGGGGACCTTCGGCCGGTACAAACACGTTTTGTCGCAATGTATGGTCCCCGATTTGAGAGGGCATGGGACTGAGATTGACAAGATGTATGCTAAAAAATGAGCCCATACACGTAAAAAAGAAAAGAAAAAAAAAACAAAATGTAACGGAATAATTGCATGATCCATGAATAAATTTACTGGAATTGGGATTGTGTCTATCCGATAACACGTGTAGGAGTTGGAATATGAATAACATATTATCGGTGTTTGGTATATGAATTACAAATTAACCACGAGGCAAAATTTTATTTAATAATATTAAATATTATGAATATATTTTTAAAATTTTTATCAATAAAAATAAGAAAAAAATTCGTATGGGTTCTATGAATACAGCCCAATCCACTTCATATTGATTTTCTGGGCCCAAATAAATTTACTCTGATATGTACCCATCAGACCAACGGATACCTTTCGTGCGAGTTTCCACATGATGGGACCCACCCACCGTCTAATGATTAAGATAAGTCTACGGTGAACCCAGCCAGTCAAGCGAGAATGGATGTTATATATAATAAAATAAAATAAAATAAAAATATATAATGATATTTGTATTAATTTGATATTTTTACTAAGTGAAGCGAATAAATTTTTAATTTATGTGTACAAATTTGATTTAACAAAATAAAAATACTAAGAATAAAAAAAATACTTTCAGTATTAACTCTGTTTTCTTTTTTTAGTCTCTTGCTAAACTTAGTTGAGATATTAGTCGGAAAAGAATAATATGACTCAGAGAACAATCAAGAGCCGCGCTAGCAGTTGTTTTGTAACGAAATCATGGTGAACGCGTTCAACAAATGAAGCAAACGCCACCGTTTTTAGCCAACATTCTTGTGACTGCTGACTGCTCTGGTAGGGAGTATAAAAATAGCAATGCGGCACCCGCTGATTACAAAGCCCCATTAAAGGAAAGTTGTGAAAAAGCATGTAAATGAAATGGGCCTTTTCTTGTTTTTTTTTTTTTTTCATTCACCGTCTCCTCCACAGCAATAACAGAAGAAGATAGCTTCGCTCCCTTCTCGATTTTCCTCCACTCTTACTGAATTGCTGGCACCAACGTCACAAGCTAGCAGACACTGTCACATATTGTTTGCATATTCCACGGGACAAACTGAGAAAGACGTGAAAAAGAGATGACTACAATGATGCAAAGCAAACATAATTTGAAAAACTCTCCAACCAATCGCTTCTGTCAAAAGATGAAGGTAATATAGAGACCACAGTTCGTTCCCTTCTAAGGAAGCTGCTTGTCGCCATCCAAACCCTCAGCTGATCCGGTAACGAGATTCTTATTATAAACACGGTGCCGTCTCTCTCTCCCGTATATAATCCAGAATACCAAAGACAGCATAACTGCTGTAGAGACCATCATCAACCCGATGTAGATCCACCTGCTGGAATGTTGAAGACTAGGACAGTGGTCCGTATGTATGTCGCCGAAAGTTTGCCTTGCAAATGTGCAATCTCCTAGTTCAATCAGGAAGGGAGCATATTTGTTCAATGCATAGCTCGCATTAACTGCAGCCATCATCTGGCTGTAGAAGGTTGGAGTTAACCGTCCTTTTGTAACGCATACCTCAGTTGCTGAAACCTGACAGACATAGTTGCTCCACACCTGTCCAAGATAAACCCAAAATTGTGAAACATTTCTTCTTAGCATTTAGGAATATCAGTATCTGAAAAGTCTTCCAGATTCTTTGTTGGTAAAAAACACAAAGAAAATTTTTTAGGCTGAAGTCGAGCTGATAAAAGAAACAAACTTTCCTTCTATCCTAAAAGGTTCAAATGTCGTCCAATTCTGCTCTTGACTTACTTAAAATTTCCTTAGCTTGCAGACAATCAGAATCTAGTTTTGGCTATTTACCTGTGATGCATTGCTCAAGTTCACTTCACCAACACTGCAGGCTCGATCCGCCAAGTCAAAGAAGTACGGATTACACAGTATTGGCACCAGTGGACCAGATTGATTGAAGTAGAATGGCGCAAAGTTGGGGGAGAAATTAATGTTGGAAACATTGGTGATAACCTGGTTAATCACTTCAACAAGTTGAGAAGTAACTTCTTTGCTTTTCAGCAAGGTTTCTTGGGCAGTTGCTTTGTCCATACAGGGCAATATATCATCCAAAGCTGTATGAGCAGTAGGGTTTTGCACCCACTGATCCATCGCAACACATGTATCTGCAGTCACACTAGCATTTGCAAGAACCAAAAATTAGCAACTTGAAGCCAATATCCAAAATGGAATAGAATAAGATTTAAACAATTCCTCCTTCCCCTTCCTAAGGAGAAGTAACCTCTCAACTGGAGATCAAAGAAAAGGAAAAGCAGCATAATGGGTTGGGTGCAACTCCAAATATTGTTAATGCAAATGCAGCCATTTCCAATATCTTGCCACAAAGGGTGGAAAGAGCATTGGCTTCTCTTTCTTTTTTCATTGTTTAGCAACGACAAAGAATTCACATGAGCTATATGAAACATAAATGCATATGATAGGAAAAAAATGCTCCAAAAAAGATCTCTGAGTTTTTTAATTTAAGCACAAGAAAGATTCCAGTGACTTTAATATAAGACACTAAAGAACAGCTAATTTAAATGGAATTCTGATCTTTGCACGAAAGAACTGCTAATGAAATAAATATCTGGTTGCTATTTTCCTGCCTAAAAGAATACAGTTTTCTGAATTCCCTTGCTTTGGCATGTACTAAATCAACAGCCTCAATAATGGTATCTAATGGAACTACAAAGCATGGTACAACAGTATAGACTTACTTATGGAGAAGGAGGAATGTGCCACAGAAAATAAATGTTCCAGCAACAAGTATCCATCCAACCGTGACCAGGCTGCAACAGGTGAGAGCGTGATTTGAGAATAAATCAAATAAATGGAAAATATAATAGATGACTTAAAACTGGAGAAAAGAATAGTAGTCTGGGTATCATTTATCTCACTTACATGTAAACTAGGAGCTGCATGCCAAATATTGAAAACACTAGAGCCAAAAACCAAAAACATTGATAAATAAGTGTCATGAAATATCTTATGGACCTTTAGAATATTTAAAATATTCAACATCTTAGCTGGAGTGCTTACAGAATCCAAGAATTATCAGGAGAAGCATAATTGCAGCAATAATGATGAGTGATAATCTCCTGTACAAACAATAACATGGTCATTCCATGGTCAAAGTACAGGGCAAAGCTCTGAAGCAAACAATGTTTGCATTAATGTTTGTCACTTACACAGAATCCAAGAGATCTCGTATGTCATCTGCATTGTCTAGTGCTTGGTCTGTGAGGATGCTAATGGAAGAATTGAGTCTTGTTTCAATCTGGTCAATATCAGTTTGAACATTAGAAGGTAAAAACACTTTATCAACTGCAATTAGCTTGGCTGAAGCAAGATAATTCGACACATCCCTTAGTTTCTCTGCTGTGCCATATGCTTGACTGACAACATAATCCATTGTTTGTGTTGTGCTTCGGTGAAATTTTCCCTGACCAGTATATAGAACAATGCATCCAATCCTGTTGAGACAGAACAACCTATGAGTTTATATACTACAAAATTGACATTTGTTTGTGTCTTAGGCAGAGAGACTAGAGAAAGGAGGGAGCTACACGGCAGCAACACTGAAGAGAACAAGGAAAATAAGGGAGAGAGCATATGCCATCCGAGAATAGCCATAAGGCTGCCTTTCACAGCAGAAATGACACAGGAAAATTAGCAGTAAGCACAATCCAAAGCCCAGGAACCAGATTGCAGCAACAGCAAAGAAGGGAATTGCAGTATAACCGACAGACTGCATTGCGCAAAAAAAGAAGAAGTTAAAGTTAGCACAAGTTCCTCAAATAAACGTTTCTAACTTATGTGCAATGCGTTATAATTTAACTTCAAGTCCTCAAATAAACGTTCAAATGATTGTCAGCATGTCTCATCACAATTATTCCCACATCTTTCATCTCACTATCCCTCAGATCTCACAGCGTGGTAGCCTCGTGCACTTTTTCGTTATAAAATCTTATAAAAACGACCAGTTGGCTCCTAATGACTCCAACAAGAAGAGAACTGATACCTTTATACTGGAAGTGCACGATTTTTTTTTTTTAGTACTCCGGATTAAAATGTGAAAGAAGCTAGCCTTGCATCGGTAAATGTCAGTCAACGCCACCAATTTTTACTAGTTCTATTATGGAATACATATTGGGAAATCTTTCCTCGATTACAAGCCAATACAAGCCAATTAGTGATTGGAATGCCAGACATCTACAATAATGTTAGCAAATGAGGTACGCAAAATTGAAAACAAAGTGTTTGCTGGGGGTGGGTTCATGCAACTTACAGCCCAGTAGTGACGCTCACTAATATTCCATCCACCAGTATATCTTTTGAATCCATTAAGAGGGTCTCTTCTATAAGTCCTCTTTGCAGTTAATAGAAGTGATGGGCTCTCATCAAAGGGCTCAGCAATGGGAGCCTCCACCACAGACCTCCTAGTCCCCCATCCCCATGAGAAATCCACTTCATAATTTTGCTCCTTTGACCCCCCTGGGAGTGAAATAAAGAATCAGAAAGAAAATGACCAGTACACAGCAATTCCTTTCCTTCTTGCTTAGTAACTGAGAAATCCATTAAAAGAAAGAAGAAAATGATTGAAGGACCCACATAGTACTGCTATGTCTAGTTTATGCATTAAAGAGTCGTACAAAAATGAATTGTCATAAACTTTACTTCCCCACATTTTCTCAGAAACCATACTGAACTTTAGGAAACAGAGAACTCCAGACACTGAAAGGGAGAAAATGTACCTTCAGGGGGTAAAGCATGAAAAGTAGGTAAGTGAGAAGCAGCCGAGAAATAAAGGAATGTTGAAGAAGATAACAAGAGAAGGGTGACAAGAAGAGCAAATATCAGAAGTCTACGGCATAACATCATCACAAAGATCCAGAAAGAGAGAGAGGTAGAGGGTTGTGCTCGGAAACTTTTGTTGAGAAACAAGATACGGAAACTCTGTACAGTGTCTCTGTGCAATGTATGCAAGTGTTCATAGGGGGAAAAGAAACGACCGTTGGCTATTGCAGCAGAATGGTTATTCCAACATGAAACGCCCCATCCGCATTAACATTTCTGTCTGAAGAAACTTCACCAGTGTAAAACCCCACCCTTTTTTTTTTTTTTTTTTGTCTTGTGAACCTTAAATTCACTTACGTTATGGATATTGAAGTTCGAATTGAAAAAAGTTTATTTAAACATAAACAAGCATCTTGGTTCTTGGAGGCAAATAATGTCAAATGAGTTTCTTCACATATTAATAAATTATTTCAGTGTTTCATAATTTTATGAGGATGGGCCTGTGATAAAAAACCTTTACACATTCATCGATTACTGGGCTCCTGGGTCCCATCAGAGAAAAATAGAACTGGGCTACTGGGTTAGTGGAAAACAACTGGTTGGACCCCATTCTGGGCACGGTACGGTTCTCCAGGAATCATGTCATATCAAAAGGCAAACTTTTTTTCACCGCTTGGTCGGCATTTTCGCGCTTGAAACCCGTAGAAAAAAGTCTTTTCTTCATTTTAGATTTTCTTGGATTCCGTTTTCGCCATGATTTTCGGCTTTTTGTGCTAACAATTGATTTTCTGAGCAAGCTGGTTGATTTAACAACAGTGAGCACGGGTTAACTATTGATTGAAGCAAAGTGATATACATTACACGAATTTTCAATGTTGTATAAGAGCATTAAACTATTAATATAAGTTCAGTTGAGAACAAATTACAAGAGCATTAAACTATTAATATAAGTTCAGTTGAGAACAAATTAAAACCCAATTCTAGTTAATGCATTTTGGTTTAATAGGCAATTTGTAGCATATGATATATTCAACAAAAAATTAATAATAATAATAAAAAAGGAAATAAGATGTAGCATAGAAATTAGGAAACATGACAACTGCAATTTCTTATTAAAACTGATATATTTTAGATAAAAATCCATTTTTTGTATGAACAAACACATACCAACTACCTCGAAAAAGAAAAAAGAAAAAAGAAAAATCATAGCCTTGAATGGATACATACAAAGGCTAAATTATTCCCAGAAAAATTTGCATGCAAACGCGTGTTTTATATACATAGATATTAGGATGCATGCATTCTGAAGCCAGATTTTGTTCTTCCATGACAGAAAATTACATGGCAGTTCACTATAGGCACGGCGTAGGACCACACCAATCGATGGCACCAAGGTCTGGGAGGTGCTGGTGCATGGAGGCGTCTTCTTTGATGAAATATATAGAGAAGAAGTGCGTAAATCACCCGGGGGGGGGGGAGCATGGTGCAGCAGTGTAAATGGTCCTTACAATCATCTTAAAAAAAGATCGAATTATCAAATCAAAAATTGTAAAATAGCGAAGAAGAAGAAGAACAGATGAATGTAAGAACCACAACTAAGAAAATTTCCAGGTGAGAGACCACGACTAACGGGAAGAACAAAAAAAACGGTCAGGGCCGACAGAAATGCAGGGGTATTTGGGGAGGGGGGTGTGAGTGGACAAAGAGAAGTTAAAATGGCAGCAAAACAATATATTGGAATCACCATTAATCTTAATTAATGACTCATTAATGAATCTACAATTGAGAGGACATAATTAAAGAAGAAAGAAAGAAAGAAAAAAAAGAAGAATATTTGGCATGTGCAATGCAATTTAATTTTGTCCGATCAGTGTTAGTGGACATAATTAAAACTCAGCAGAATCCCGTTAATAACCTTTTTAGCGTGACTGACTCTCTTCTCTCTGCAACCACTCCCCTAGCAAGAAGACGACTTTCTGAAGACGCCTACCCTCTCCGTTTCTGCATTTATTGTCAACGAAGTCGTTGCACAAAGGCGCACACACTCCAAAATCACACGCTCAACAGCGAGAGAGAGAGAGAGAGAGAGAGAGAGAGATGGGTTGTGGGAATTTGTTCTTCTCGTTGCTGATAACATTCTCGGTAGCTTTGATTACATACAACATCCTCATATCGGCAAATGCGCCTCTCAGGGAAGACCTTCCAGGTCCATCAACAACCTCATCATCGTCATCGTCGATTTCCGTGGACCCCATAATCAAGATGCCCCTGGAGAGATCAAGACGGCATGGCGGCGGCTCTGCTGCTGTCAGAAAGAGGCTGTTCCACACGGCGGTGACGGCTTCCGATTCAGTGTACAACGCTTGGCAGTGTAGAGTCATGTACTATTGGTACAAGAAGTTTAAGGATGGACCCAACTCTGAGATGGGCGGCTTCACGAGGGTCTTGCACTCCGGCAAGCCTGACAAGCTCATCGATGAGATCCCCACCTTCATCGCCCAGCCTCTTCCGTCCGGGTCGGATCAGGTTCCCTTTCTTGGGTTTCTTTTTTTTCCTCAGTTTTCAGGCTTTTGACCTTGAGAATCATGCGTTGACTTTTTTCCCCTTCCTTTTCTTTTGTTTTTTCCAAAAAAAACAAAAAGGCAATTTGATGAGAGTTGGAAATTGAATTGTTTGTTTCCTCTTGCGGGGTTTGTGAATTCGACTGTATGAGAGGTATGCATGTAATGAGAATGCCTTTGGTATTTTGCTGAACGGAAATATGTGATGAGAATATCTTGAATTTTTGGTTGAATGGAAACCTTACATTGCATCACATCTGGGCTGTCTTTAGTTACTAGTCAAGGATCAAGAGTATGGAATATCTTCGTTGCTATGCGAAAGAAATGTGGGAAACTACTATCCTAGAAATTTGATTGATTCTGGGACCAGAAACTATTCCACTTTGGGCTCAGTGATGCGCATGTGTTTTGGTTTGGGATTTATGGATTTCAATAATTCTGGAAAAGAATAACATAAAAATTTATGTTATACTCATCATATCTAATAGTCCCTTTGGCTGTATGGAGAAGTTTTCTTGTAATTATTGCTTACCTCAAATATCATGTTCACAGGGTTATATTGTCCTCAACAGACCTTGGGCATTTGTGCAATGGCTTGAACATGCAGATATAAAAGAAGAGTAGGGAAACTCAACTGTCTATCTTCTTTGATAGGTCAATCCGTATTTTAGTTGATTTGACTATATCTATATTACTCTTACCATGCCCCCAGTTACATATTGATGGCAGAGCCAGATCATATTATTGTTAAGCCCATACCAAACCTATCCAAGGATGGGCTTGGAGCTGCATTTCCTTTCTTTTATATTGAGCCTAAAAGGTATGAGTCAGTCCTCCGAAGGTACTTCCCTGAGGACAAGGGACCAATAACCAACATTGATCCTATAGGAAATTCTCCAGTCATAATTGGAAAGGTTCAAACCTTATTATTCCCTTATTAAAAGTTTTATTTCTCTTTTTATTCTCTGCTTTTTCTTAATTGCCTGTTAAATATATGTAGGACTCTCTCAAAAAGATTGCTCCCACTTGGATGAATATTTCATTGGCAATGAAGAAGGACCCCAAAACAGATAAGGCTTTTGGCTGGGTGCTTGAAATGTGAGATTTCCCTTAAACTCTGCACTTGTGTACCTTGCAATGGGTTGCCAACTTTTCTCTCTTAATATGTTTTAATTAATGTAGGTATGCTTATGCTGTTGCGTCTGCTCTACATGGTGTTGGCAACATATTGTTTAAGGACTTCATGATTCAGGTTTCACTGCATTTACTTTCTTACCCATTTCTGTAGATTATTCTGAAGATTTTTGGATGACTGCATCAAAGTAGTGCATTTTCATTTTGCAACATCATCACGATGGCAATGTTTTCTGGACTGACAAATAATATATCACTTTTATTGATGGTTGCCTCTTTTGTGTCCTTTATCAGCCTCCTTGGGATACAGAAGTTGGGCAGAAGTTCATAATCCATTACACTTATGGATGTGACTATGATATGAAGGTAATATATGCATTGTAGAAGCGCCTGCTCTCAATGTTTTTAAAGAAAAAGAAAAGGGAAGAATGTCACTTCTGACCTTTGGGTTACCACTGTTGACTTGGTCTGGGCTTGTCATTCTCTTTTGTCAGGGTAAGTTAACCTATGGAAAGATTGGAGAATGGAGGTTTGACAAAAGATCTTATGATAGTGTTGCTCCCCAAGAAACCTTCCCCTGCCTCCATCAGGTGTTCCAGAAAGTGTGGTATGTTTTTCTTGCTCTATAGTGCTAGCTTGTTGCTAGCACTTGAAACTTCCATTCTTTTCTCTTCCTTTTGTATTGGTAAATACATTTTGCCAATGCTCTGAATACGTGCAACTCTATTCCTAGAGGCTTAACCTGGTTAACTGGTTCAATCACATCTTTGTTAGGAGTAGCAATCTGCATGCGAGCATTGACATGCTTCCGAAGTCAATCTCTATGAGAAACTGTTGATGAGTGCTTAATTAGGTTGACTGTTAGGTCACATAATATAGCATTGTGGTCCCGGTGAGGGGCAGCTAGTGGGGCTTGGGCAGGGCACGGAGGAAAGGGCAACATGATGTGAGGCCCTAATGCGTGATTTAATGTAGACTTAATGCACAGAATCATCTGTCCAATTAATCTTAGTCATGTTAACAGTTGACATGTATAACTGCTTTGTTTGTTGACAATTAGCCCACTTGATGGTCTTCTTAGGCACAATAGAGGAATAGACATAAATCCAATTTCTTTCTTGATCCATAATGAGCAGTCTTGTAGGAACAAAAATCCCCTTTTAGGTGCACGTGCACCCACGCAACTGTTGTTCCCTTCCAAACCTAAGCCAAATTTGCAATCGTATTAAACTAAAAGTGTTGAGTTGTTGTTTATCTTAAGGAAAAAGGGAAAAATGGATTTTCCATGCCAAGTTGTCTTTGTTGTGCGAGCTTTAAAAGCAAAATATATCCTGGCAGGTAACTTTGGTGAAAATGGTGAATGAAGCTACTGCTAACATTCGTAATTGGGAGTCATGAAGAATAGACTTGGATACCACTGAGGTGTGAAGCAAATAAAAGTTTCGGCACTTTGTACTTCTGTAGATACGTCATAAGCGTCTGTAAAATCAGAATGCATGTGCTATGAAATTGGATTCCCCTGATGATGACTTGAAGTTTAAGGATCTGTTATAGCATATGCAGGGGTTGTTGTAACGGTCTTCCATGGTTGGGAGAAATTTATATTTGTTTTTGAAGGGGGTAGAGATTATAGTAATATCCCAAAAGCTAAAGCTAAAGCCCTGTTGACATCATTCCCACTTTCAAAACAAAACTGTTCACCAACCCATTCGGCTGATGTTATCATTTATTACACTATTCTGTCTTATTCTTGTCTATTTAGACAATTGTAAGTTTGAGCTAGCAGCCCCCTTTTCTTGCACTGTGTACTTGTTGACCACCGAATGATTTTGCCTCGCTTAAATCGATTCTAGTAATGATGTAGTGAAAAAAACGCAGTTTATCCAACTATTTACATGTTATTATTTTTTATTTAATAATTTTTTTATCAATTTATATCACTTCTTTTTTAAAAGATGTGAGAGGTTGCTAAAAATCTAAGTAAAATTAGTTGGTAATTTTTTGATAGTAATATGGACATAACAAGAATATATATATATATTAATTACATTTTATTTAATTTATAAATAAGTAAAAATTGCTTATTTCTTGGTGCACAACTTTTTAAAAACAAAATCATTGGGCAGGGAATTCAAATTTATTAGAATTATTTTAGATTTTTTTTTTAATTCTTTGTTGGTTTGTGCAAAGTTACATAATAATAAATGATATTACCCTGCTCAAAATCTAAACGGGTTCTGACATGGTACGAAACATTCTGTTGGTTTATATGGTTATTACACTCCGACGTGTTATTTAAGGTAGTATATGAAGATTAGCTGAGCATTACGCAGAACAAACAAAAGACAAACGCGAGAGCTGGCCAGTCGAACAATCGGCCCGTAATGTACAACAAAATTTGAGGGCCACGCCCTCAATCATATTCCACGTTTGTGCGAGGCCAAGAAATTACAATGGATTGGGTTAGACATTTGTCCCAATGAAGTACTTACAAGGACCAGTATTGAATCATCAATTCAAATAGCGCCTGCAATTTTTTGAATTGCAAAAACAAGGGATCTTCTTACCTTCATCTTCATGGTTAAAATGGTAATCGTACGTTATCTCTTCCCCAGGATATATGTCTCTCTCTGCTAAAAATACAACCTGCAAGCCCCAAGTTATTGTCATGTAGCTCATGTTTCAAACAATTCGCAGGATATAAAAAGACGACATTAGAAGCAGGCCAGAGCTGAAAGCAAGGTACTTAGTACTTGAGACATCATTTCAAGCATGGTCCAAGATAAATACGAGGAAAGTCCTATGGTCATGCAGGAAAATTAACAAGCAAACATTGTGGTCGACCACATTATCCTGCGCCAAATGTATGCATTGTGTTCACAAGCAATACATGCCACAGTGGTGTGCATCATAAAGGCATCTTCGATGAGTACCTTCTTTTCATTCCTCACAGAAATCACTTTGGCAACGCAATTTGGCTGATCACGAGAACCAACAACAAATAAGAACACTAAATTTACGTTGGAAAAATAAGTACTCATTATCACTTGAGCTCATAATTACCAGGCATGAATGATTGACAAAACGAGCAATTCCCCCTTTGCGGGTTGCATCAATAATGTGCTCTTTATCTATCCTGAAGAAGTAACAGGCACTCTTGTATTGCAGTTTTCTTCCTGACTGATACTCATTCTCTCGTTTATCAGCCACACGTAGCCCAACAATCTCACCAATGTACTCAACCACCTATAAATCCTGACAGTCATCATACTTCCCAATCAAATGTGTTTTTCCATGAGAATATACAGAAGGATAGATGATCAAACCATTTCTCCACGAGAGATAAACCGAGATGTGTAAAGGCCAAGGGCATGTATGCCAGACTTGTAAACAACCAAATGTCTCCAGCCTTGTGCTTGTTTGTAGCGAATATATTCTTTCTGCAATTAACAGGGAGAAAAGAGTAATGTGAGCATGTCACATAGCAATTATGTGAAGCATTTTGGTAACCTGAATGTAGACATCTCTATTTTGAAGGAACTTGGTTCAAAAAAATTAGGACAGGTAAATCAGAGCCAGAAAAAGAAAAAGGAAAAAATAGAGGATAGGCCATTGATGATTCCATTCAAAAGAGGAAGTGTGATAACAGTCAAATTAGGAACAAAAATTTTGAGAGGTAGTAAGACATTAGTAACAGAACAAAATCCAATAAACCTTTATGTGTCTGTGGTATACAACAATAAGTTTGTAGACAACAATTCTTTCCAAAAATAGTATACATTATAAGAAACGCTCAACAAACAAATTGGAGCCAAAAAGAAAAATCCCATCAAGCAGTACATTAACATACCCGGCAATCAAACTCCTTATCTGATATTGGGAACTTTGAAAATCTCTGTGAGGATGACTTCTGCCCATTTATGTGAATCCAAGCATTTAACTGCTCTTGAGGAACAAGACATTTACCCTTCCCTTTTAATTGGCTACTAAGGTCGTGTGAAACACCATCCTGTTTACGGCCCTTGTAGCCCTTGCACAAGAGAGGGAAAGCCAGTGTCAATGCCATAGGCAAGGTTCAGCCCAATGTGAATAGCCAAACAAAATAGCAAAAGAACAACCATCCACCGATGACAAATACCTGTGTCCTAGCACAACTTCCATCCTTCCCTCCTTGACAAATTCTTTCTTTATTAGCAGCAGCAGAGGGAGATTCATTTGTAAGGCAAGTGGCATGAAGTACACATCGCCCATAAAAGCCCACATTTTCATTATCAGCTCCTTCAACCTCACTCTGAAGCAGACCCTGGAGCCAATACAAAAGTTAAAAACATGGAATGAAATAGTTATGAAAATTTGAACTCAATATACAAAAAAGGAGAAAAAGAAAAGGAAGAGGAAACCAAATCATGTTTGATGCACAAGGTTCCAGCTAAGTTTATCATGTCAATAACAAAGTAAGCTATAAACGGACATCTTTTCATCATAACCCATCTTATGTAGAAATTGATAACATCAAAACAAACTTCTTTCCAAGCTTGGACGGTGAAGCAAAAGTTTATATGAACAGAGCCCTAAATTCTACCAAAGGTGAACTAACCTTCTGATGAGCACACCAAGGGTGAAATCTACCAGAACAATTCACAACCCTGCACTGTATGCATGAACCACCTGGTCGTCTACATATACAGCAAACCTGGAATGAAATAGTGAACAGGCAAGTTATAGCTAGAAAATTTAGGGTTTAGTCATTGCCATGTAGAAAACAAATATTCCTGTATAATGACCCCAAACCATGAAGGATTACATCTGATAGAAAGAAGACATAGGCACGCAGAAGCTTAAGGAATGAAACAGCCATAGCATTTTCAATTTCTGTCATGTGGCCAGAGTAACCATGTATGAAATCACCTAAAAAGGTTCACCATGTGCATGAGAAGATGCTTTAAGACATGTGGCCAGAGTAAAAATGTACAAAATATCCTAAAAAGGTTCAGTGTGATACCAAATAGAAGACAAAACATCAAATAACCTAAATTGATCACGTCACAAAAGGCGAGCAAACAATACCGAGCTCAGGATTTGTGCATTAATTAGAAATACATTGTCCCTTGTGACGAGCTGTGGCTCAAGCAATTTAATGGGTGCGAAACATTGCCTATGATCTTAGTTATATATCATCACAATTAAATAAAAAATTTAAAAGCCCATATGTAAAATTAATTGAGACATCCATGAAAGAAGCTTAACACATGCTCCTCAATAAGTGATTTCTCAGTCCAAGTATCATTCATTTGAATGCTCACCACATTTGCTCTAGGACGTGAAACACCAGACACATCAAAGGCACTCATGGTATCTACATTGGGGCATCGTGTCCCAGGAGTCCAGAGGCCACATACCATGTGAACCCACTGCTTAATGGTAGAATCATCTATTGCAGCTGTTATGCTGTTGTGTACCTTCAGATTGTTAACACAACACCGAGTATCCTCTAATATGTCTACTGGGTTCTGCGCATCCATGCCCCAGAAGGCCAAATCGGATTGTCCATTTTTTACAGGTTTGCAAACAGGATATGCATTCTCAAGTATGGATCCTGCTGAATGCAAAATCCGCAAATCATCCTGCAAGGTTTTAGCAGTGGAAGAAGCACTAATATGCCTACAGTCTGCATCAAGCTTCCAGGCCTTCAAAAGGCTTTTGACAATTGTTTGACTCCGGAGAGCCCTGGTCATGGCCCCACCTCCAAATCCACAAAGAACACATGCCTGGACAATGACAAAGGAAATAAGAGCAATTGGGAATCACATAATGTAAAATCTAGCAATGGAGTTGACTTTTGACAGATTCATGAACATAGAACTCAATGGCAATGCAATCACTGCATTACTAACTTGACAAGCAAACTAAAATTGATCAATGTCATTGACTAGCACCAGAAGATTAGATATACCATGTTCCCATACATCCATATTTTAATGACAATAATATGTTTAGCAATATGCATAACCAAATCCTTACAACTGCTTGAAGTAACAAGAAAATGAAATGCAGTCCACAAAACAAAGATGAAAAAAAGAAAGCAAGCTGCAGCAAGGAAAAGAAAACCCAAGGACTGAAATGCCAAACTCTCACAATAGTTAAATAAAAAAATAAAAAGAAAAACCTATATACAAATGTCAGTGAGATTTACACACCAAAACCATATCAAAGAATAGACTCGTCAGGCTTGTGGAAAACAGGATAATAAGATGGCCAATGAATTAAAAGAACATTCAAAATCCTTACAATGTTTTTTGAACCTGTCCGGCATGGTCTGCAATACCAGTTGCCTTTAGGCACTTTCTTAACACCATAGCAAGCCTGATGTACCTATTTAAAAAAGCATTTACCAATGAGACAACTTGATCAATAGAAACAGAGGGAAGAAACAGATTAAGATATAATCTATGTACTCTGATTGGGCATTGGCCACATTGCAACAAGCAATTAACTTCATCTTCATTTGAGCTTCCACAGACACAGCAGGTCAATTCAGACTCTAGTGCAGAGAGGGGCTTTTGCTCATGACTATTTCTGAAACATAAGCAATAAATAAAACATCAAGGAAAGCAAAATAGTAAAGTCACAATTGATAAGTGTGTCTGATTATCAGACACAATGATTTCAGATGCTGGCCAGTACTTGCTCACCTGTTGGCACTGTTCAATTCATGCATGTGAGGTTCAGTATCTACAGGATCATCCAAAGGTTTCCTCCTGTTTATTTTTGGCACAAGTTTATCGATCTTCTTATGTGAAAGATTTTTGGAGCTGGAAGTCTTTCCTGAAACACAACATAGATCAATGATGTCAACCATGAAATCCATAAAAAGCAGTTGAGTAAAGTTTACTAAAGGAATATTTAGTTATGCATAAAGCACACGTGTAGACCAATAATAACTGACCAAATGACAATAGGAATGGATCAAGGTGGGTAGCCTGCTATTTCTAAACCTTTCTTCTGGTGATTGAGTAGGTGCCCTTTCCACCCCCTTAGAGATAACCCTTGCATATCTTTGGTGTTAATTTTACATTTGTTCCTCCAACACAAAAAAAAAAAAAAAAAAAAATTGTTGATGAAGTGTACTCCAGTGCCCCCATATCCAGATATTTCTCCTTCACATGCACATAAGTGCAACACATAGGCCTCACATATTTGAAAATTTTCATCTCCACAGGTGACAGATTATTCTATAACAGTAAGTATTCCATCTTAAAATGGCTTTTGTAAGTTCCAGATGTAGAAAAAAACTGTCTAACAGATTCTACAAATTCTATATGTTTTCTCAATAATGTACTAGAATGCATTGTCATATGACACTTGCAGTGCCACTACAACCATATGTCATATCACTGTCAAATTTCAATAAGGTTCTTTAGCATGCACTTCCAAGCAACTTTGCCTATAATGCCATGCAGCCACCAGGCACATGACCCAGAAAGGGAAACCCTATCTGAGGATTACTTCTAACAAATTAACGGGAATGTAAATGTGACAGGACGCAAATACTCTTGCACTACCTATAAATGACAGCTCATAAAGGCTGCGCTTTCGACTTTCTTTATATTTTGGCTTAGACCAAGCATGGCCATTATCTGGACGACTTTGATCTTTCCATCTTTGATTGCCTCCCTCATTTACTATCATTAATGAAACATCAGATTGCCTGTCCCCATTGGTGGACGCATTCTTCCTTTCTTCCACAGGATTCTGAAGATCCTTTTCATGGTAATCTGAAGCATTGTTAATAAAAAATTTATCAAAGCAGGCACTGCTCCAACTGGAGCCTGTCATCTTTGACTCACTTTGCAAGTTCAGCTTGGAATGGCAGTTTTTGGGAAGAGAACATTTTTTGGCAGCTTTAAGAACTCTGTCAAGTGAAACAATTTTAACTGGCTTTGATAAATTTCTAGCCATAACTCCATTGGATATTTCACCATACTTTCCATATACCACAGGCTTCAATTTTCTAAAAAAGATGTTGTCCTGCTGACTGAAAGATTTCTTGATACTATTTGCAGAACCATCTGCAACAACATTTCCATCAATGGCATGACTCTTGAAAACCATACAATCGTCATAAATCCCAGCCCTTCTAAATTTCTTCCTGCAAGAAACCTCAAGGATACTCTGGCAGTTGGCATTACCATTTGCACCAGCTTTGTGATCAACTTCACTATCCCTTTCATCATAAAGCCTGATGATCTCTTTTAAAGGACAAGGACTTAGCCAAAGATGATGTAGGCTTTCCCTGTTTGAAACGAGGTTTAGCTAAGCAAGCAGACTTGCAAGATGTTTTATATCCAAATGGAAGTGTTTCCAAATCTTTGGCCAAAGAGTTCCCCTCAGCAGTTCTATCTCGTATTTGGTTTTTATAATGAAATTCAGGGCTTGCAGCGCCTGATGATGTGTCCAGCATCTTCGGTTTCATTTCTTTCTCTCTCTTCCCAGCTTTCCAATTCTGCTCAAATTCTTGGGAATGATATTTTTTCCCATGAAGAGCAAAATCCATATTATTTTGATATCGGCCTTTCTTCCACATCAAGGAATCCATGAACTTAACCTCATCAAGAAGACTACGGCATAATTGATTGTTAATGACTTCACAAGGTCCTTTGCTTGGGCTTGTCTTACAGGTAGCACCATGAAAGTCAGCACTCCTGTCACTTTCAACAGCATCATCTGATGACCAACATTTATCAATGCGGGATCCTTCATCAATCACATTGCTTACATATCCCATATCCCTAACAGTTGAAGAATTCAAGTTGTTAACCTCAATTGATACCTGAGTAACAGCTGCGGTACAGCACCCAGAAGAAATATTAGACATTTCATGCTCATTAAAGGAATCTGCTATGTCCACTACATTAGAACACTTGGTAACAGTATCTCCAAGTTCATGCCATTCATGACTTCGACCAAATGTGTTAGCTGGTTGTTCTGCACATGTCATCTCACAAGCTCCCCTGTTTCCCACATCTTGCCATTGAGAAAAATTATAGCTATTGGTTTTAGGTAATTGCACATCTGATCTTCTATATGAATTCACTGGAAACGTACTGATTTCTGAAACCTTGTGATCTCTAACAGATTGAGAAGCAATTGAAACAGGGGCTTTGTTGTTGACACTATTCATATGTCCTCCAGAGAAATTAGAAGGGTCTCCACCCATCGGCTTGCATTTTCTTCCCAAACATACTGTATGTGCTGCAAATTTGCAATGGTGTTGATGATAGTGTGTTCTCTGACAGCAGCACTCATGCTCAGATGATGGACTAATGTCGTTCTTGCTACTTCCATGCCTGTAACATTCAAGATAAAATTAGCATAAAGGTA
Source organism: Ceriops zippeliana (assembly GCA_037897445.1). Taxonomy (NCBI): domain Eukaryota; kingdom Viridiplantae; phylum Streptophyta; class Magnoliopsida; order Malpighiales; family Rhizophoraceae; genus Ceriops; species Ceriops zippeliana. Next base: position 2,957,309 of record JBAPLH010000005.1, read on the forward strand.
ACCAGAAATTTTACCAAGTTACCTGAGGAATCTGTCCTATGGATGTCACAATCCATTACCCTGGTTATAGCAAAAAATTCATAAGTAGAAATAAAGTTATGAAAGCACAGCTCAAAGCATATTATGGCTGAATTCAAATGCATAAGCCACCAACTGCCCCCATGAATGATCTTGACAATCTCCATATCACAGTTTCAATAAGCTCTCATTCAACAACATTCTAGTTCTGAGAGATCTCAGCTGCAGAGTTTTTTTGCAGGGATAGTTAATAGTAAGGTTAGGATAGGTTAGGAAACAAATAAAGCCCAACAAATATCCCAAGAAAAGAACACAAACAAATAAAATTGATCAGGAACAAGTCCCCTATTTAACATGAGTCTCAAAACTAACCTTGATGAAGATGCTCATTCAGAAGATGATGAAGACATTGGCACTGCATGTCTGAATCTTTACACTGTAATGATGAACCTTGGCCCAGCTTTGAAAAATTGCAGCAGTTGTGCAAACCTGAATGAGGAAGAAATTTTGTTCAAGCTGAGAGTCCACACCATGACAGAAATTTGACCATGAAAATCAATGAACTATAAGCAGGTAAAAACCAACAGCATTATTGCAATTAGCCAAGTAAACCAATTGTCTGTCACAGAATAATTTACCAAATTCATTTCCTACCTTACTAGTATGACCAGAATGAACTACTTTCATGGCAACTCCAGAAATATTTTTACCTGTAACATTCAATCCACGTCTTGTCTCCATGGATGCTGATGGTTCCATGCAAAAACCCTGTACTTCAACATTAGAAGAGTTACCACATCTCCCTTGTTCGAGGATCTTTCCAAGGGAAGACATTGCATGTTGTTCAGATAACTCCAACATCTCCCTCAATGCAGCGGATCTAAGATAATCATCAAACAAACAAGCCCTTGCACCAATGCTCTCTTGTTTCATTAAGGCTGGAGTCAGCTCTGTAGTGGGCATTAAAGTTGATGGAGGCAACAAAAAAGACATTTTTTGAGATGGAAAATTTTTAGAACCCAAGGTTGACTCCACAGCTCTTTGTATCAGATGATCAGTATGTCCACTACTTCCCAAAAAAGGAACCTTCTCAAGAGAGTTAGAGAAGTTTCCATGTTCAGATTTGTTTGGCAGTGCACTTGATGACTGATGTACATGACATTTGCTGTCATGTACCACTGGATAACCAGAAAAGCTGCTTTCACCCACAACTCCAGTGAGAGAACATGCATTTTCCAGCCAATTATGAATTTTAGGCCCCAAGCCTGGTCCAGCACACTTTCCAGCAAATGATCCCACCCCTTCACCATTTTCTCTAGATCTGCAGAAAGTCAGGTCAGGGACAGTCGGTGGACTTTGCATACTATTTCCAAGAATCCATGGATTACCAGAGCCACATTTGACAGAATGAGAATCACTGCTTGGTTTCTGAGCCATAATCTCACTGATATTGACCACCTTGTTAGCAGCTTTAGAGCGGGAGCTCCCCTCAAGCATGGCACTTAAGTATTCAGATGGTGAAACCACAGACGTCCCAGCCATGTTGCCTTTGAATTTTTGTTTTTTACCCACATTTGCAGCATTACTGATTAAATGTTTCTCATAGTTCAGCTGGCATTGTTCTCTTCTTGAGAAGGAATTGGACACGCCAGCATCACAGGGAAGACATTGTCTGAATTCCTCTTCTTCCCCACAGTTAATCACTGTATCATTCAAGGCATAATAGTCACACATTGCTCAGACTTAACAGAACAAAGATGATTATATGGTAACAATACACAAATATGTAAGAGATGAATAAAGAGCTAACTAGAAGCATTGATACAACACACCATCATGAATCATCCGCTTCTTAGAAAATTGCCTTTGTGAGTCAACAAACATGTTGCATAGCTGTGGTCCCACTACTGATAGTGCTGGATCTCCCAAAGATTGACTTTGCTGGTATGGTCGTCCAAGCTTCAACTCTATGCTTGAAGAAGGAATATCCTTGACCCCAGTGACACCATCTATTGCATTTTTAGCTACGATGATAGTTTCAGAACTCTGATAAGGAGTTCTTAAATTTTGTGGACTGGCATGGATGGTAGATAAATTTCCAATATTCACCTTGGCATCCCCATAGGCAGACATGGATTGACAGCCACTGTCTGCTTCTCTACCAACAAACTTTGGCATTACTGAACAGTTAGAGATAAGGCAATCTTTGACTTGATCGTTGTTCATAGCACATGAATTTCTTTGTGAAATGTCAAACAAGCCTCCAAGACCTTGTCTGTGTTGTTTTTCCTGTGAATCATCAATGCTGGAATTCCAGTCCCCAAGAATCATTTTTGGAAAAAAGGAGTCATCTAGAGGCTTTCCAGACCTGACCAGACCTCCAGATGGCCGAAGCAGATAACTGCAGTCAGAATTCTTTAATACATTGGGTCTAGAAGCACCAGAGTTCATCAAATTAGCCGTTAATGATAATCCTTGAGGCCAGTCCCACCCAGTCTGATCTTCTGGAACCCTAATCTAAATCATCATAAAAACATCACCATCCAGTGTTGTCGTTGCTTCAAACAAGTGCCAAAAAGAAACATCACCATCCAGTCTATGACAAGCTAACACATTCAGAATAAAAGAAAAGTTCAATGGAATCATAATTATAAGAACCAAATCCATTTGCATGCCTATGTATATCCAAGGCTGTGAGAATACAAACTTGCACCAGTATTCAGGGTGAACAAAAGTCATGAAATAGCCAAGCAATCTTCACACAACCATTCAATTTTCTTATTAACAAGGTCCAAACTCTTTGTGGATCAAATTTTTGCAATTGCACATCACTTCTTCAATAGCATCCATTTGTCTTTTAATCGCAAGCAAAGTTTACGTTCTCAAGAAGCTCTACATGAATAACTTGGTCAGTGAGCACTGAAAGTACTAGGAAAATTAACCCTCATATGCTAAATTTTCTTAGGAGACAATTAAAATATCAAGTAGATGGGGAAGAATCCTCTAATGCACCAACAGAAAACAATGCAAATGCCTTGTTTCAGTCTTCCTTAATTTTATAGACCATATAAGTTGCATTAACCATAGAAATTATCGGTAATTTTATTCACATACCTGTAATGACTCTAGAATTTTTCAGGCAGAACATTGTCAACATCAACAAGAAGAAAGCAAGCTACAAAATGGAATACACTGCTACAACAAAATTGACCAACACAACACAACCTACAATCTGGATGCCCACCTTTCTACATAGGATACATGCATAGTTTTCTGCAGCTATATGCACATGCAGGTAACACAACCTACAATATAGATGTCTACTTTTCTGCATTTCACACATGCAAAGTTCTTAAGAATTTACATTTGTTACCCTCACGCACATGGGCACATAGATTCACAGATAAAAGGCATCCCAATGCATGAGACTCATACTGTGGGGTCTTAGGAAAGGCCAAATGTACTCTGTTTTATGCACGTTTTCACAAAGAGGTTATTTTCCCAACTCAAAATTGTAAACTTAAGGTGACAATAGAATAACCTTAACACTATAACGAGTCTCAAAAAAAAAAAAATTCATAGATGGATGCATATATTTACAAATGAAGCAAAAAGAGACAATAATATAGTTGAATACTTGGACATAAGAACCTTACCCCAAATTTCTGGAAGTGTCCCTTACGCCACATGGCAATGGTTTCTCCACCATCCATATAAACAACATCCCCTGGGTTTGCATGCCACAATCCAGCATGCTGGCAAAAAAGCAGTAAATTAATACTTAACACAACAGGCATGCCAAAATGCTATCCAGATGTGACTGACAGGAAACAATTCAATCAATAATAGCATCATAACCACATGCCATTAGCAGAAGTTACCTCACAAAATTTGGAGACTGACATGTGGAAATTGTGGCATGAGCATACAATCCCTAGGAGTCCTGTGTTGCTGAGGAGTAGATCACCACCTTTTCAGTAAATCAAACCCAAATTCAGTGCCCAGCCACCGAGCATAATATCAACTGACTAGTAACATCACTTACTTATACTTAAGCAGTACACACGAGGACACTCCCTTGAAAAGGTAGATGAATTATAAGAAGCAGAATCTTCTGCTTCCAACTGCAATTTCTGCAGCACTTGAGTATCCATCTTTTGGAGTTTTACAGCATCTACAGGGGTTTTGCTACGCCATTGCTCTCTCAGAGAGGGGAAACCCTTTATTTCTTCATTACCTGGAACCATTTGCTGGCTTACTGCTTTAGCCAGATTGGAACTTTGAGGACTAGAGTCCACAGGTGGAAGACCAAACTGCAGAACAGAATTGCTAAGGGAAGCAGAATTAGCCACGGTCCAGGATGAAGTAGGCCGGAAAAGATTTGCTCCATCTTGCATGCTTTGGCAGCTCACATTTTCTGATAATGACCTATAAGATGGTAAAGCTTGGCTTCCAATAGCACTAGCTGCTACAATACCGCTTTCAGCAACAAGTTTACTTGGGGCACTTGCTGATTTTGGATTCAATGGATCCTGGAATTCACACTGCACAATAGAAGTGGGGCCATATAGAAGAGAGAGAAATGAATTTTCCATATTGGCATGATCCAAGCTGTAGGAACTTAAAGTGGGAAGATTGGGAATCATTGAAATGGAAACCCTTCCATGCCCTTTGGAGCTCAAATCTTGTTTAGCCTGCACACAAATATAGTTGCCTAAACTAAACATCTATAATTAGGCAAAAGCCAAAGCAGGCAATATTAAAGACTTCTCTAACATATATCAAGTTGAATGAATCAAAACAAAAATTTGCATATGCAAATTTATAATGTTGAAGAGACAAATAGAAAGGGAAGAAAAAGAAAAAGCATACACATGTGATGGTTTACACAGAAAAGGGCCCGGAATATGCAATTCAATAGCTATCCTTATTCCTATATGCAGTGCTGCATGGTGAGAAAAGCGCCCCCCCACTGTGCCCCCGGGGGCCAAAATGCCCAACCACCACCATAGGAGCCATAAACTTCTAACTGAGCAAAGCTCAGTGGCCATTCTGCAATCAACTTTAATAATTGACGCAGAAAATTCAAGCTTCATTTGAATTTCTTTCATAGCACCACCGCAGTTCTACACATAAAATAAGCGCCTTTTCTAGCAGTACTTTGATCCTTATATGTCAGGCATGTAAACAATGGTCTCAAAGTCCATCCAAAGGTTGACATTTTACAGAAAAACAGAAAAGGGATTCACATTGCTGGCAATGTCTTCAGTTTAAATAGAATCAACAAAAACATCAGCTAAGATACGATGGGAAAACACACCATTGTTATTCCGCGCCCACACAATATATCCAAAAAAGGCATAAAACCGCAGACAGACATTCTATATAATGAATAAAAATGAAACCTAGAACGAAATATACACATGCATTAACCAACACCATTCTCAGACAAAACCTCCCTTCGCAAGGAAACACATATAAGATATAGAAGCCAAAAAATTGACACAGATAAGAGTGAACTAACCTGATTTGGAAAAGGAGGAGGAGGTGAAGGAGGTTCTTGCGTTGAGCATGAAGGTACGGAAGGCAATGCCGAAGCACATTTGACTTGCCAAGAGTTATCCATCTCTCTCACTCTCTCTTTAAAACCTAACAATCCTCCATTAGAGCCGAATTCATTCGCAAGAATGCCGCTGCTGCTACAGCTACACATCTCGCTTGCAGCTAATGACCAAAATATCCCTCGCAATGGCGGACATATTGTACGGATCAGAAGAGAACAGAGGTGGATCACAGAAAGAGACGTACCGGAAATATAAACCCTAGATTCGGATTAATGCACGCAAAGCAAACGCAGAGAGAGAGAGAGAGAGAGAGAGAGAGATGATGAAAGCGCCTGAGATGTCTTTGCTTTTCGGGCAGGCAGCAGGTTGACCAGACGCTGCCACGTAAACTTTAATGGATTGAATGGGACCTTGGGCTCGCCGGATTTTCATGGCATTTGGGCTGCTTTTTTTTTTGGGTGATTATGGACCGCTGATCGTGATTACAGCTGGGGGCTATTTGTTCCTGCAAAGCTTCACGTGCAAACTGGACGCCCAGGTCACGCGCGCCAAAACTACTGTGCGGGTTGGCTCTCGGGAGGAGCAGCAGGGCGTTGCTCGAGTGTGGACCGCCCAGAGTAGAGTGGGTTCCACCAAAAACTTTTGTTTTTGCACACTTGGAGCCATCACACCAGGTGGCATATGCCCAAAGAAATACGAGCGATTCATTTTTTATGCCCGTGTTTGGGGACGGACCCCAGCCTTAGTCCGCCATTGTCACATGGTATTTTTCCATATGCTCGGGGCCTTGTTTATTTTGGACAATAAAGGAATGCTACTTGGCAGAAAAATTACAAGACACACGCAGACCCAATGAGAAAGCTCAGTGGAAAATACGAACAGTCCCTGATTTGGAGTAAAAATAGCTCACAAATCGAACTTATTTTCATATGTACTGAAAGAGGTGACGCTGGTACTTGACTACATGCCGATGGATACTCGCAATTATTATACTTTGCCATGAAGAAACACTTACATAAAGAAACACTTAAACGCACAAAGCATTCATTGACCGAATTAAGACAGCACACATGTCACGAGCAGTTAAAAAGGGGCATGCAGCAAGAACTATGGTCTTATGATGAATCATTCAAGGTTCCAATCCATGGGGGCGGCATCATTCCAGTTTGTTCTTGGACCGTCTTTAGCAAAGGCGGCAGCGTCCTGTACACCCCAGCCACCTCCTCCATCGCAGTGCCACTGCCTTTACCAGTGGCTTGTCCGTTATTAGTCCAAACGCTGATCTTTGGTTGCAGTCCACTAATAGCCTCCGCATTGATCTTAGCTATCGCTTGGAACGTTCCACCATTAATCATCAAGTAGTCCCTCAGGGCCGCGTAGTCGCCTCCCAACGCGTCGAGAAGGGTGCGCAGGTATACCCCCTGTGCTTTTGCAAGTGCCTCTAGTCCTTCGGCCTCCTTTTGCTTTGCGTACAATTGTCCGTCGGCAGCTTGTTGGCCGGCATAAGATGCAGCATTCGCCATTTCCTTTTGTGCCTCGGCTTCTCTCTGCTTTTCAGAAAGGATTGCTTCTGCTTCCTTTTGTTTCTTATAGAGCCCCCAATTCGCCTCTTGTACCTTTTTTCCATGAAACAAATTATTAGCAGAGGCACTGGTTTCTTTTGTCCCTTTTGTTGTAGTGTCATTCACAAGCATAAACTCAGTTAACAATCAGGGAAAGCAATAATTTCCAGTAGCCCATGTAGTACGAACACATTTGGCCTGGGTTTGTGTGTGCTCGAATTCATGTAACGATACATGATTGTAGTCATTGCGTTGAATTTAAAGACTTCGTCTTAACTAATTTCTGAATTTTTTTTAAGATTAAAATTTTAATCTATAAATATTATCCGTGATACGGCAACATTGCTAGGTTGCCCCGTGAACTGCTCGTACAATTCAAAACCGGAGGAAATCATTTCCCATTGGGATTAATCACAAAAGCTACAGAGTTGAGTATGTCGTATTATCTTTCATGAAACTTGTCTAAGTTGGTTTTTTTATCACAAAAAAATCATTTCCCTCTCTGTTTCTTCATTTCAGTCATCAATTTTAAATAGACGAGAAAGTATATATGTCTGCAACACTGTAAGCTAAACAGACATAAGAACATAATTTTTTCCTTTTACATTTTTTTTTTTTTGGGTTGTGGTTAGAGTTTATTACCTTGGTGTCATACTCCACACTTGCTTTGCTCAAGAAATCAGCCTTGAGCTTCTCAGTCCTCGTGCAAGCATTCATTTTCTCCACCTCCCTCTGCAACTCAGCCTCCCTACGCGCCACCGCTTTCGCTGCTTCCAACTCTGCCACTTGTGCCTCCATGTTCCACCTAGCCTTCTTCTTTGCCAAGTCAGCATTGGCCTCCGCCACCTCAGCCTCTCTTTGGTTTTCATATATCTTAACATGGGACCTGACTTTTATCTCCTCCCTCGTCCCTTCTGCTTGTCTTTGAGTGGATGTTACCTTCGTCTCTGCATCAATTTTTGCTGCATTTTGTAACGTTTGTCCCTGCCTTTCCTTTGCCCCCATCTCTCCCTTCATTTTGGCTTCCGCCACATCAATTTTAGCTTGATTTTCAGCCTCCATTTGAGTCTTTTGACCCAGATAAGAGAAATACTCGTGCCCAGGGACATCGACTAGTTGCTTGACGTTGGCGTTGTATATCAACAGCCCAAACTGGTTAAGTTCAAGCTGGACTTTATCAAACACTTCTTCTTTAAACTCTTTGGTTCCTCTGAAAATCTCTTCCATTGTCATCGAAGCAGCAAGGACTCTAGTTTCACCCTCAATGATTCCCTGGACTAGGTCTTTGACATGGTTAGAGAGCTTGTCGTGTGGAGAGATGAGTTTGGCATATTTGAGGAGACTTTCCTTGTCGTTCACCCGGGGGCCAATGGTGAAAACGGCTGGAAGGATGAAAGGTAGCTTCTCGGCGCTCATGGCTTGAACTTCAAAGGTGTAGTTTACCGGTGAAATATCGAACACGGTGCAGGACTGGCCAGGCAGCACCCAAGCTTTTTTTGCAAGCTTTATGTCTCGGATGCGAAACCCAGTGATCACCAAGTACTCTGATGCATGTGCAACTCTATACATTGTTTTAAGCTTATGTTTTCAATCCAACTATAGAAAACAAATTACAACCATAGAACAAGCAGGAGGATGGTATGAGTTGTGTGTCACCGAGTAGACTGCATATATAACGGTGGATGGCGAGTGGGATAAGAACAGATTTTTGATTGGCCACTCCTTAATTTACACTGCAATTTCTTAGAAATTTCCAAAAAATTACTAAAACTTAATTTAGACTTATTCATTTTTAGCTGATGTCGACTTTGAATGAGACTCCCCGGACGCGTAGTAGACGCGTAGACTTCGGACTTTGCATATAAGTCGATAATAAAAAGAATAAAAAAAAAAAAACGAAACAAAGACTTTGGATTAGAAGACCACGAAATGATCGCTAGTTCCCCATTGTTTCCTGCATTTGTTTTTGCTTCCAATTGAAGTTAGCAAGTTTGACCAGCGGGAGGATAGCTTTATTGGACACAATAAAATTTGCCCATCCATGAATACAATGATTCAGTCTACTGAACAATATTAAACGAGCACTCTTACGTCACCCATACATTTCCATCTTTTGCACCAAATTAAAAAAAAAAAGGCTACCATTGCCAACTTTTACAAAATAGAAAATGTTAGGTTGACCAAAAAGAGAGACATAGTGTTTGTTATAGCCGTGAGCCCACTTACTAAAAATTACTTACAAATTTTATCTATCTATACATATATATATATATATATATATAAGGCCCCATCAACCCGATCCTCCCCCCATTTCTTTCCCGTACATGTAATACGGCTCTGACGAAACTAAATGGTTGAAGGCGGAAACGACAGAGAACATCAACAAATTAAATACGTGTGTCCCGTCCCGTCCCGTCCCTTTCCCGCCTATGTATTACGACCCTGACAAAAATGGTTTAACGCGTAAAGCAAGGAGAGGATAACTTTCCCGAGACGCTACCTTTTACACCTAAACAAGGCACCGGCACTTGTGACTTTGCTGGCTGAGTGAGTGAGAAATCCCGTTTGACGTTCAAGAATACGAAAGCAGCGGGCGTAAAATATCATTTCAATTTTTCTTTTCGTTGTCTAGCATATATTTATCCTTCGGGAACAAACCGATTGCGAGATCAAAATGAAGATCAACCTTGACCCAAAAACATAAAAGCCAAGGCCCAAGCCGAGCATTAGATTGAAATGAGTTGTCACAGTTGTGCGATGTGTCCCACTCCCTGCCACCAGCTACAAAGCCGTGTGACGCATGACAAACCATAATGGAGTACCCGTTGATAGTGACCACATGAAGTGGATGCCGGTTATCTTTAGAATCAGATTCTACACTGCCTTCGGAACCCAACCAAATAAAAAAAAAAAGGCCATAAAATTTAAGAACTTAATATTCCAGGAAATGTAAATCGATCATACAGAAACTTCCATGGGCCAAAATCATAGAGAGTAAATTCCAAGCAAGAAGTAGCTGACAATAAAGTTTTTCCCTCCCACAGAATCTACTTGAGCAAAACTTGCACTTCACCAACTTAAATGGCCATGAATGCCTTTTTCCCACCGCTAGAGGAACCAGCAGGGATCACTTTCAACACGTTGAACCTCACTGTTTTAGACAGAGGCCTAATTAAGAAGCATACGCAATTAAAGCAAAAAACCAAGAAGCCCCATCCTCGAATAAACTAACCAGCTTTGCAAAAAGATTTTAACCTGCATTGGCCGATAATAACATGGTCTCCCTCCTTCACACGGAAGCAAGGTGATACATGTGCTGGAATGTTAGAGTGCCTCTTTTCATATCTAAAAGAAATCGAGCACATAAGCATGTTCCCATGCCTAAAAAACAAAGAGAAAGTGAACATTCCATGGAAAGGGGAAATTAAATCTCTTGCCTCTGGTATTTTTTCACAAAATGAAGGTAGTTGCGCCGAACAATGATGGTCCTCGTCATCTTTGCACTGTGGACAGTACCAGAAAGTATACGGCCTCTGATAGAAACACTTCCAGTAAATGGGCATTTCTTGTCAATATATGTCCCTATGGATACCCAAAAAGCAGTACTGATTGCCAAAAGCCATATGAAGAGCCTCTTTATGATCGAACTAAGAAATTTGTCTCTTAACCTTCACCATGTAATGACACACACTAAGTAATAACCACCCAAGGAATTCAAAAAGAATCCCCCCTCCCCCAAAAAAAAGGCATTTGAGACCAGGAATAGAAGAAGTCATAAAATAAACAACACTCTCAATGAAAGCAAGGAAGAAAGCAATACAAGGCAAAGAACAGAAGTTGAAGCTAAAAATGCAGAGAAAGAAGAAGCACAATGCAGCAGCAGCAGCAGAAGAAGACTAATGGCTGAAAATTCAGACATCATTTCATTGATTTTGATTCAAGTTTATACAACCATTTGAGGTTTCTACTCATTACATTCAACTTCAAGCCATACAATTCATAAACTATTTTCACATTCTCCTATAACTTGAAATTTGAATTACAAATTAACCAAGCTAGCTAAAAGCCAGTTACAACATAGCCAAAAAAGGAAAGTTAATTACAAATTCAGTTGAGAGGGATCCAAAGAGTTGCTAGAACCAAAAATCTTCAATGGAACAGAGAGGAAGCTATGGCTGTCAACAACTAGCCATAGTTCAGTACCAATTTTGTGGTCATAGAACAATGAGAGAACAAAAAAATAAAAAATGAAAAATAAAAACTTCCAGAGTAACTCTTCATCTTCTATCAAGATACAGGGAAGAGCATCAAAATGGACGATACTTGTACAGCATGCAAGTCATCTGTACAGAACAACCCTAACTTTGAATTCAACACCTAACCAAAGAAGAAAGGGAGCTTTTATTTTAAGGCATACTTTGCAGAAATCGTTCCAAAAAATACTAAGCAAAATTTATGACCACAACCAATTGCACAAACATGCATATCCACTACTCTGGGAACCAACACTGCAATCCATTGAAGCAGTTATTAGTTTCTCGTGACCGGTTTGTGCATAGGAGCAACTAATCTAACCCCGCAAGTCCATCGTCCCTCACAAAATATAATCCCAAACTGCAAACGTGACGCCCATTAAAAATTCCATGTCTATTCACTTCTTAAAAGAAAGAAAGAAAGAAAAAAGGTTCATTGGTGTTGATGCTAGGGAACAAAAACCAAAGCAAGCACAACGAGATAGCAACGGTACGATAAAAAACCTTCAATTGCCTCTCTGGGCGTCTTGAAACCCAACCCAATGCTCTTCCAATACCGATTGCCACCTTTTCCTGGCCTCTTCCCTTTCCCCGACGTCTTCGAGCTACGAAAATTTCCCAAACAATACTCAAAAAAATAGCACTCAAGAAATTTAAAAGAAAAAAACATCAATTTTCATAGAATGAATTGGCAAAACTTACGAAAGGAACACCTTGGGCTGCTTCAGAAACGCCTTCTCCGTCTAAAGTGGAAGAACCAAAACAATATATTTCAAAAAAAAAAAACTAAATCATAAAGCGAGAAGAGAGACAAATTAATAAAGGAAAGGAGATAGAAACTAGCCTGCTCGGCCATTGTTGGGGTTTATGGAAAACTTTGACACAGCCGAAATCGGAAGGCGAAAACCGGCGGTCTTACTTTGCCATAGGGCCTCAGTGTTTTAAGTTTGAGGGAGGTGCACCCCTAATGGCTTCAATGCCTAAAATACCCTTAACCCACAAGCACATGCATCTTATTTCGAGATTTTAGCCGATCCGCACCCCAATTTTCAATTGTTTATTAATTGAAAACTTGCGTTGAAAGACTGAGAAAGGCCACCGGGTTAGGGAACTCGATGGGAGGTGCTATTAGTATCGATGTCGATGTTGGGGCTTTTGCAGATGGGGGAAGTTTATCGGGTTCTTGTTGCCTTGCTGCCATGGCGGGGAACTTTGGTGTAGGGAGGGAGCTCCAATGTGGCCCTTGAAGTATTGTCAGTAAAGAGTGGACATAACCCACCACACAAGCGGAACACAAGCCCACACAAGACCAGGATTCCCAATAATAATGCGCTCTCTCTCTCTCTCTCTCTCTCTCTCTCTCTCTCTCTCTCTCTCTCTCTCTGCCTCCGCTGCCGGGCCTCCCGCGTGGGTTGGAGGGGTCCTCCCCCTGGAGTCCAACGGGCTGTATTTTCTTAAGAAGAATAATATTAAATATTGTAAAAAAAATTTATAAATTTATTGTAACATTGTTCGAATATTGTCAAAATCTTTTCCACAATTGACATTATTCGAATATCCCCAGATTTGTCAAATTCAACTATAACTCAGTCGTTAATTTAAAATTCTTGTTAAAATTTTAAATATAAATATATTGATTATGCGATTCAAAAAACTATAAATTTATTATTTATTTAAATTTTGTTCGCCACATGGTCTCATCTCCCCGATAAAGGCATCTTGGTGTGTTTGGACCTACATGTTCAAGTAATCACTAACCACCAAAGTAAGAACTCCAAAAAAAAAAAAAAAAAAAAAAAAAAAAAAACACAAACACACACCCACACAAAAATGGAGCATTAGCCAAGAAATAACAGTCTTTTTTTTTTTTTTGCCCCGTAAAAGAAGATTATATACCTCGTGCAGACGCAAACAAGCAGTACAGAAATTAGCCCAAACTAGTAATTATGGTAAGTGAGAATTGGATTATAGAAATTTAATCATGTACATAGAAACGCAGCGGTGTGACTCGGAGCGAGTAACTGGAATTGGAGCCCCCAATCCACGCACACAAACAATACAAATAGCAAAATTCTAGTTAACTCCAAGCAACGACTTCTCTCCTTGGCGCCGTCGCCCGACTGACCAACCCTCGAGACTCCACCCAATCTTCCACCGGGAACCTCTCCGGAGTGGCCGGTAACCGAGCCATGAAGTTATGGAGAGGCAACTCGTCCTCTCGGCTGCTCTCGTCTTCAAAATTGAGGGAGTAACTTGCCGGATCGTAGCTGAAATCCGCCCAGCCATGTCTCCTCCGGTTCTTGCCGCTCATCCCAATCAGCACCATGCACCGGTCCCTAACCTCCGGTATTGCGTGATTAATCTTTCTACGGCCGTCGTCGGAGTCCGGCTCCAGGATCTGGTTGCGCTGGTTTGCGCGGAAGCAGCAAATGTAGGATTTGAGCATGTCTCTCAGGGACGACGGCGACGAAGGCGGCGGCGAGTGGCAGTCATTGTTAATCATCGGCAACCCCATTCTTTTTCCTTTCCTCGACCGAACTTGTTCTCTCTTTCTCTTCCTCTTATCCGTAATGCGATTGAAGCAAATGTGATGGTGACGATAACGAAGGGAGGTGAAGGGATACTTATAAGGCGTGGGCACACAGAAGGACTGACGGATAAGGTCGCACGCAGTGCTTTTCACTTGAGATGCTGGAAAGAGCGAGAAAAGCCGTGGGTCTTGCGTGGCTGGTTTTTTCCGCGTACTCCGATAAAAATTTAAAAAAAAAAAAAAGCGAAAAAGTGAGATAATTTTGGGCCACTTTTGTAAAATTCCCAGTCACGCTTACGTTTCGTTTTCCCTTTTTTTTTTTTTTTTTTTTTATTACCAGCCGCGAAACAGATGTTAAAAGAAACTCAGCCTAGTGGCCGGTCCATAATGCAGTGTCACTGGCAGCGTGGACATGTTAGTGGCTATGCTTTTCTGACGGCTGAATTGAATTGTCTTACGTGGAAGTAAAATATAAAGTCATATACAAGCAAAACTTTTTAACTAAAGCAGGATTCAAATCGCTAAATAAGAAAGCCATGTCAAAAAGCTAACTCTTCCATTGTCCAGACCAGTGCCAAATATAATTTCAATTAATATCCGAAGTTTTTATTTTTGGGAGAATTCTTCTGGTTCCACAATTCCCAAGCTGATATGACCATAGTTTTTGGAGGGCATCGTGATTGAGAAACACTGTAGAGAAAAAGAAAAAAAGAAAAAAGAGTTACCAAACATCATAAAAATTGCTTTGGGATCTAAAATATAATTTTTACACTTCAACGCAATTTGCACTACAATACCAAGCAAGGCTACAACAGGGAGCCAAAGTTAAGAATGAGAATGCTCGAGAGTGTAGCGCAACGATCGATTTTCAATTTAAACATGTTCTGTCTTGGAAGGTCTTGCTTTCCGCTTTTCTGCCAATAGTGACTTTGAGGAGAAGAAGGGAACGCCGACATCAAGAGGCACGTACGAATGCGATGTTCAATAGGAGAAATTAAATGTATGGAAGGCTACAAAAGATGGGACCCGTGTGACAAATTCACTTAACACTTTCTGATTTATTTTATGATAAGTTCGGGACTGCCTGTGAATATATAAATACTTAAATAGTTTCCTCTTTTTGTCGCACAGAAAGAAATAGTCTAATTATTATTATTATTATTATTATTATTATTATTATTATTATTAACTTTAATAATTAGCTATCAATTATTAGTAGGGTAGGAGATTTGTAATTGGAATGATACCATGGGAGGGGTATTTTGCACTCCACTTAAATCCAACTTAATCTAAGATATTGTTTTTTTTTTAAGAGTTAAACAAATTCGATCCCTTAATCGTCTCCTCACCTGGGATAGCAATATAGTTAAACAATCCATTTTTCCAATAATAAGCTAAAGATACAAATTTTTACTTAAGATATGTTATAAAAATTATTTTTATTATTTTATAAATTATCTTATAATTATTATATCATATCATATTTATTGATTTAATATTATTTTAATATAATTAAAAATTTTAGTAAACTATTTAAGAAGTATGTATAAATGATTTAGATATTTTAGAATATTTTTTTATTTAGATTAAAATATTTTTTAACTAGTTAGATAGTTTTAAATTATAAATATATATGTAAATTTAAAAATTAAAGTATTTCATAAATCATATATTTTTCTCTTTTGAAAGTTATATATTTTTTGATAAATTATAAAAAATTTCTCTAAAATTTTAATTGCGTATTAACCTTTTATTATTTATTTTTTTCTACTTGTATCTCTCATTAAGTCATATTAGAATTTGTATTCACTTAATATTTTTTGATTTCTTTGTGCTCTCATCCCACATTAAGTAATATCAAAGTTTTAATTTATTTTACTTGATTTTATCTGGCATTCCCGTTAACTAACATTAAAACAAGTTTAACATATATTGATATTTTCTTATCTTTAAGACTCTATTTAGAGTCATTTTACAAGATTTTGAATATAATATATCTTGTACTAGAGATGTTATTGATAATCAATATGTTTGTATATATGTTTTTAATTTTAAAGCAATTTCTTTCTTTGATGAAAACTTTTTTATTAAAAATTTTATAAGTTGGTTAGTATAAATTGATAGTTATTTTGAATATAATAATATTTAATATTTTTAATTAAAATGAAGTAAGACTAAAATTCAATTATGCATGAATATAAAAAATTTATTAAAGTTAAAATTTTATATCGATGATATGTTTGATAAAATTTTAAAAAGAGTTAAAAATAATTTAATTATTATTTTTTACAAGTTTAATTTCTAAAAATGGGTTATTTTATCCTTACATCAAAATTTTTAGTAATGCACTAGTTGAAAAGATGTTTTAAAAGGACAAAGTAATATTAATTACTTTTTTTTGTATCAATGAAAAATTTAACAAGGATAAAACAATTATAGTACCGTCTTTAAATGAGTTAATTAATTTCTTTTATGTTAATAAAAATTTTAATAAAAATTAAATAATTATAAGAATTCTATTAAAAGGTGAATTTATACCTTAAGTGTTAGAATTTTGTTATTTTTTTATATTATTATATTAACATTTTAAAGTAAACCATTAAGCAAATAATGGTTTGATATTATTATCAATTAATATTATTACTTACATTATGATTCATAAAAAATCATTGATTTATATTAGAGGTACTAATTTATTTTAAATATTTGTTCGTATTAATTCTTCATTATCAATTTAAGGATAAGCTTGTATAGAACTCTAACATAGGATATATACTATGAAAATTATTTTTTTAATTATAATTATTATATTATATTATATTAATATAATTAAATTTTTTAATAAATTATTTTAAAATAATATATACATAATTTAAATGTCTTAGAAGAATGCATAAACAAAATTCTTAGGTATTTAATAGATAATAATTATTACACAATTATTACCCATAATAGTGCTAATATCTTAATTAAAACTACTAACTTTTAGCTCTCATTTAATGTTAATTACAATTTATCATTTCACTTAAGTTAACTGGTATAAATAATTCAAGAAAATATTTTTCAATGATGTTTAGCTACTAAATAGTGTATTGGTAAGAGTTTTTTCATTTAAGTTAAAATATTTTTTAATTAAATAAATAAATTTAAATTATATATATATTAAATAGTTACCTTTTATTATTTATTTTCATTAAGTGATATTATAACGTAAATTTGCCTTATTTAATAAACAAATAAAAAACCCCATGGACGTCGACCTGAACAGGGCGCACTCAGACACAAAGGGCAAACCCATCAGGCTTCCGGAGTAAAGAAACCTGAGAGGAGGATGCGTAAGCTTTTGGAAGCTTGTTTTCTCACTGCGTTTAGTAATAAAACTACTTAAATTCTCACTAAGAATACACTAAAACTGATTTTTCTTTTCCAAGGCTTCACATCAAGTGGGTCACTTGCTTCGATGGAGAGAAAATTATTTGCATGCCGGATATGATGATATGCGTGTGTGTGTGTGCGCCGACGAACAACCCGATTGGTCATATAATATATTTAAGATTTGCTTCCTTCCCCGCACTAGCAAGATCTCGAGACGGGATTTTGTTGCCGGATTTTCCATCGTACAATTTATGCACTAAGAGGCTCTTTATTCTAATACAATAAAAGTTACTGTCTTCTTATAAGGCTTAACGTCCTAACGTTGAATTCAACAAAATATAAATTTAAAATTTAGATACATGATAATTAAATTTTATATTTATTAGTATTAAAATTAGATGTAAAAAATATTTATTCACATTTAATAATATTTAAATAATACAATATTTCTATAAGAGATATTTATTATTTTTTTATAAATACAATTATCCATATATATATATATATATATATATTATATGTATTTCGGGCTACTCTTTTTTTTTTCTGTTGTAATATTTGTATTTCCTGTTTTGCCCTTAAAACGCGCGAGTTATCGCTCCATCACTACAGCTAGATGCCTAGTATTTTCCAGAGTCAAGTCAGCAGTTTGACCTAACATAGAATTCCTGATTCCAGAGATATAAATAAATAAATATATATATATATATATATATGTATATATATATAATAATCAAGTCACCCGGGTGTCAAACTACTTCAAGGACAGCCCGATGGCTCAGCCACACGCACGCAAATAAACGAAAGTGGCAGAACAGGTGGCGCAATATATACATGGGCGGTCTTTTAACAATCTCACCCATTGACGGAGAGAAAATAGAAATTGCATAATCCACTTCGGACTGCATGTTTCTTGGCTTATCCATATATATATATATATATATATACGTGGGAAAAGGCCGCTGTATTGTTTCTTGCTATTGGGTGAGACCCTGTAAACGGACAAGGCAGACATCTACTGCGTAAGCGATCCTGTAAACTCGAAGACATGATGGAAAATTACGAAGAGGTAGCGATGAAGCGTCTGGTTGTGGCTGTTTCCAGGGACTTGGCTTCGGGCAGCCAAGAAGAGACAATGAAGCTGACACACATCTGCTGCATATGCAGAGACAGAAGGAGAACAGAAAAGATGGTTTCTTGGCCGAAAAGTTGAAGAAGCTGATCGGAGTTTCCGAGTTTTTGGCCGGACCCAAGTGGAAGCGTTTTGTCCGGAGATTTGGATTCAATAAGACACAGAAGGCAGCAGTGCCAGCAGTTCCAATATGATCCTCGGAGTTATGCACTGAATTTCGACCCATGGGAACCAGCGGGAGACGGAATTGATTCATATCCTGACTTGATTTCATCAACAGCTTGTTGCATCGGTTGGCTAGGGTTGGTTTCACGTTGAAACTTTCCATTCAGAATGGTTTTTCTTTTATTGCATTAGATTCTTCCGGGATTGGTTTTGTATATGAATATCTATGTATCTATATATAGATATACTGTAATTGTATTTGATTCTTTACGATTGCTTTTCTATATGAATATTTTTTTCTTTTTCCCTTTAAAATTGTAATAGAATCTTCATGATTAGTTTTCTATCTTCTACATTGTTGATTCTATTCTTCTTTTGTTAATTCTATTTTTGTTCATTTAACTATCTATTAATTTAAGTTTTGTGGAATTCTTGCAAGCAACGATTGTTCGTAGGGCTACCCTGCTTACGGAATAACGGGGCATCTACACAACAAACTGAATTCCTCCCTCTGATGAATTGTTCAGCACCATGCCAGGGCCTTGGCTCGTACACTCACAATAGAGTGAAGCACCTCTCTGATATGCAATAATACTCGAATTACCATAGTTTACATATTTCAATTACGATTGGTGAACGCCCCAATTGTGACTAATTCACAATCTTTCGCAAGCGAACATGTCTACCATCAAACAGTCCCGTAGGCCGTAGGTAAGAGGAGGAAAAAAGAAAAAAGAAAAAGGTTTTTAATTCTACATGCTGTAGCTAGCACGAGAGAAATATCACAATCCATGCTTCTCCCATAATGGCTCCAGAGTCTTCTCGACAAATATCAACTTACGGTATCGCAAATTTAATTCTACATCACATTGCCAAAAATAAAAACTTTAAATATATATATATATATATAAGCTATCATCTATGAGGGCGTTAAGGAACCACTCAAAGATTATTGCACTGTACGCCGGTAACCCACCACTACTTTTATTCACAGAAACGAAGAAGCAAACAAAAATCATAAAACTGCAAGTGCACATGTTTGAATCAATTTCAGCTTCACCAATCTAAAATTCTTTCTATTGTGAAACCATGGAATCACATTACATCATGGGACTGCTACCATCTGCATGCTTTTGTGCATTCCTCGTCCTCTACGTTAGCCTTTTCTTTCTATGGAAGCAGAATCTGGTTGTTTCACTCAACGCCGCACGACAGCTAAGAAGGTTTTTAACTGTGGCAGTTTCTACATAGTTTGTTGGGCATATATCCCCCAGAGCAAAAGCACGAACAAAGATAATATGAAATTGGTTCTTGGATTATCTTTCTTTCACACAAAGTGGCCACCACTGTTATCACCTGCATTACTATTTTTTTTATATATTTTTTTTCATATTCAGGTTGGTGCAAAGCTCTTGAGCTATTAAGAAATTACAAATTACACACGCTTTAATTAAATTTACCTTTTGCGCTTGCTTTTCAAGACTGTCGAAGTTGAAGGATTATTGTGCCAGTTCCTCTTCCTCTGATTGATAAACCAATTGTTTATCTGCTTTAATTGCAGTCCCGTTTCCTGTACCAACTTTGCCTTATCTTCCTCCTGACAAGACATAGTAAAGTGACATGATTGAGGCAGGATTAGTTCGGCCCGCCGGCTACAGTTTTGTTTCTTTTGTGTTGTGGAGGTGTAGATTTAAATCTGAGCATGTGCCATTAATGAGGGAAATTTCGTAGCTTTGGTCATTTTGAAGACTAGACGTGGGTGGGGTATGGTTGTACTACTAAGTCTAAGTCTTTAACTACATGTCTTTCAAACTTGCCCCGAGAACCTCTGAAGCTTGGTGGGGTTCACTTTATCATCAGAAAAATGATGCACTAATACTTACAGTAGGATATGGCCATTTGCAGTGTGACTGCCACCATGCTTTTAAGACAGAAGTTGTGTCACCTGGAAGCTTTCCTGCTCTTCTTTTGCGCAGAATTTCCTCTCTAATGTCTACTATTTTTTCTTTATAATCCTGTAAGAGATAATTCAGAACCGTAAGCAATTTTTTTTTTCTTGTACCAGAAACTCTAAATAGTTCACTTTTGTACTTGATGTTGACAATTTCCATACAATACCTGCTTCAGTTCATGCTTCAACTCTTGCCTAACACGCTCCATCAAGGACCTCTCACTCTCTGTTGGGAGAAGAGGACCAAATCCCAATGAATCCGGACCATCCAAACTACCATCAAACAAATTAGCATCACTGTCTACTGGATCATCTTCGTCGTCAGACATTGTTGCACCTGTGCCTTCACCTGGAGAAACTCCTGTTGAAGAAAGATGACGATGAAGAATTGTTGCTTTTGTCTTTATATGCACAACATATCGTTTTGTTTTTGTTTTGGATAGGTATTTTTTCCCCATCACTTTTCTTTTCATGCAAATATCTATTCCAATGGCATATTCAAAAGTTCCCATCAGAAAAACAAACAAAAAGGAAAAATGGCATTGCCAAGATCTACTGTGGCACTTGACAATCCTAGATTTGTTTGCTACACATAAGCCATTTCCAACCATCCCTTCTGAATTCCACTCTTCCTTCTGTATGCTCAAAACAATGTGTGACTCCTCTCAAAACCCCTTGATCTCTCTGTCAATTGTCATAGTTCTTTCTGATTCTTAGTGTCACATAAGAAGGCTCGAAAGAGACAAAATACAATCTGACCCCTCTATGAAAAGGCCACTGACTTGGCCTACTCTAATTAAACTATGCTATGGAGAACACCATTCATTTTAAAGGCTTGACCGACTGCTTCATATCCTGTCATAGTGGAGATTCTTGGCCAGTATGACTAAAGAGGAATCGATTCTTTCCACACATTATATTGAGAGACTTAGTGTGCCATTATTTAGCCTGTTTGCTCGGCAGGATTTTCTACATCTCATTCATAATTTCTCAAAAGGAAGGATAGAGTTTCTCAAGGAACTGGAGGCAATGAAGTCAACAATCAATTTCTTTTTTTAAACATGTGCCATTGATTCCTCTATCAAATAAAGCATGTACGGAAAAACATTTAATAACAAAAGAGGCATGCCACCTTCTCTTCCAAATATATGCTAGATTAGTTAAAAATCATCTTCTAATAGTATCAATAACAAAGAATAAAGCAAGATTTCACTAGCTCAAATGTTTTCAAGCAAATGGAACAGATTATTTTTTTAAGCCAGCATGATAAAATAGACAAATTTAAAGAGCACCGTGTAATAATAATAATAATAATAATAAAGTTCACCTGTTAAGCTTTGCAGGGACTGCTCTATCTCCCAGCAAGCCATTACTGCTTCCATTGCATGGACTCGAACATGTTGTTGCAGTTGTTCTTTAAAGGAGCAAAGCAGCAGAAAATAATGTGTCTACATTACACAAAATTTACAGGATCAGAGCTTTGACTCTGAAAATATAGTTTTATTTTCATATGTTTCAGGTTTGCCAAAACTCCAACCTTTTAAATGTCTCCCTTTTGGAAAATTTGCAATGAAAACTGGATACAGGAAAACTTAAAGAAAAAGAATGCAAATACAATCAAAATTGTTATGCCATTTTCACAAATCAAGTTAGTAGATGAATAATGCGCACATCAGCACATAAATGGCAAAAATAGTCAATACTATGTTCCCTAGAAGACACGAAATTGTTCATTTCAAGGTAACTCTTATGCAGTAAATTTCACTTGAAAAGTCCATTCTTATAACCGTTAGTAACTAGTAACTAACAATTTTATTATCAAATATAAAGACACTATTTTCATGAATCTGGCAAACTTGGTTAGCCTCCTTTGGAATGCTTGTTAATAACAACTGAAGTTGACATTCAATAGCCAATAACTTCAGGAACATATCATAGACCCTGAGGAAGTCAAAATAACATGTAGATGAACCCATAGCAGTCCTCTCCACAAAGCATTTTCTCCCCCATTTAAATTAGAGGATGAAAGGAGGAGTCCAGAAGGGGGTGCCGAGGTTGGCTTGCAAAAGAACTGTTCAATTGAATATTTTCTTTTATTCACCCTTCCATAGCCACTAAAATAAGCATATCCTAAAATACAGGGTGCATTCAGTCAACCTTAAACGTTCCCTCCAAATGCTCATCTCGTCAGAGACTTAGAGTTTGTTGCTTTTTGCAGCAAAACCAGCAAACAACTTAACATTAATGTTAGCATATTTAAGAGAATTTAGGAGCTTCAACTACTTATCTTTTCGCCACTCTGATATTTCAGTGAGATAAGGAAGAAAAAAGAACAAGAAGAAGAAGAAGGAAAACATTCTTGTCTTTCCCTTGTACCTTGCTGGAGTCTGGAAATATTCTTTTCTCAAGTAAATTTCTTCAAGGAGGTCTGGCAAGGCACGAGGATACATTCTTCCAACAAGTTGCTCCCACATTGAATAGCTTAAGAGAGTCTATCCATAATTATGAATTGGAATTGACCCTTAGGCTTTGTAACTTCAACCACAAGTTAATGCATTCCCCCATGAATTGGAATTGACCTTGGGGCTTTGTGACTACAAACACGAGTTAATGCAATCCCCCATTAATCCCTGAAACAATCCAGACTATACAATTCAGAGTAAATCTGAACCTAATTCATCCTTAAACGAGGATTGCTTATGCCTTCCCATAGCGTTATTATACCTTTGAGCTAAAAGGGCATGTTTGATTCAATCCCTGAAACAGCCATTGTGTGGATAGGAAATATCTATGGAAATTAGATTGATTCGATACCTACGGGTCCCACTACACCCAAAATTCAAAATAAATCTTAGCTGCTAATTAAAGAAATTTCTTATTCTCCTAAAGAAGGAAAAAAAAAAAAAAACTTGTTCTGCTCACGAACACATTCAAATGACTCAACCTCGACAGAAAGCAAAGCGACTTCTCCTTAAAGGTTATATCTTCCAATTTTTATGCAATGACACGCCTTTGCTCCATTCTAGATGAGTCAAGTTCCAACGCGCAAAACGGCCAAAACCCACCATCAGTTGCAGTGGCACACAAAATCGTGACCAAAAGCTATGGGGGCGTAGCCTCTATCCTAATTGTCACGGATTACCGAGCCAGTTCTCCCACGCAATCAGACAAAGATCGACCATGTATGTACCTAACAACCAACAAAAGATGCCACCTTCAAAATTTCCTTCTCAAATATCGAAATATCCTTTGTCGGTGCATCCATCTCTTCCACCCAAAATCTTCAAAACCGCACACAAAGTCAAAAGAAATTGTCCAGAATCACAAACAAGAAGCAAGAATCCATTTTCACCAGAGGAAAAACCAAATTCATCAACGAATCCAATTTAAAATCTACAAATTAAATCCGTTTTGGCGCGAATTTGAACCCAATGAAAGACACCCTTTGTTTTTTTTCCTTTTTTTTTTTTTGGAAAAAAAAAGGAAAGAAAGAGAAAAAGAAAGGCATTAAAAGGAAGCATTTAATTGCAATTACAAGAAGCGCTCAAGAAAGAAAATTTTGAAAATTTTAGTGACAATATGTTGATCTTGATATCATATGAGGAAATAATAAGGAAAGGGACCAGAGGAAGTAACGAACCATGAACTGATCAAGCTCCTTGTCATCGCAAACCATTCCCTGAGTGCCAGCACCGCCGAGAGCCGAGTACTTGGCCACGACCTGCTGCGATTGGGCAAGCTGGGCATCGATTCTTGGCAGCTGATCGACAGGAGTCGCGATCCGCAAGCAAGCCACGTGCGCCGACAACAACTGGTCGTACAACGGGTGCGCCAGTATCTCAGCCTTGTACCTGGCATTCTGCCAGTTCACAATTCCCTCTTCTCCTCCTCCTCCTCCTCCTCCACCACCTCCAGTGCTCTCGACGGCCACCGCCCCTTCGCTCTTGTTGTTCATTGTCCCGCTGTCGTTGGTGTTGGTTTTCATATCGGCTGATTCGTGGGAGATAGTGCCGGCGATGACGGAGTCGGTACCGGTCGCGGCTGCAGCAACGTCATCGACGATGACGTCACTGTGGTTGCGGCTGAGAACAGAAGAGGAGCGGGAAAGCCATTGGGTCGGGTTCCGCGAGGCAGCAGAATCGGAGTTGGTGGTGGCGGCAGTGTGGAGATTTAAAAAATTAGTACCACTGAAGTGGGAGTGCGGCGACGGTTGCGGCTGTTGGCTGCGGAGGAGAGCGGTGTTCAACCAATTCGGTGCGCCGGCGTTTTCGGTAACGCTTTGTTGTTGTTGCTGCTGCTGGGTAGGCTGTGGTGGTTGGGTTTCGTCTGTAAAGGGGTGTAGAGGGAGGTCCTGAGAAAGGTTGTGAAACGCCATATTCCTTTCTTTTCTTCTTTATTATTGAATGAATTTGTGATTGAAACTTAAAAAAAAAAAAAAGAGCAAACGATTACTACAAGGACATGGACATCTATAGAGAGAGAATTAAGCAAGACCGAATTGGAAAGCGAGGTCTGCAAAATTAAAAAATAAAAAAGAAAGAGAGAGAGAGAGAGAGAGAGAGAGAGAGAGAGAGAGAGAGAAAAAACGTTGTTTTTATACAGTTGCAGATATATTTTGAGAGAGAAGAGAGAGAGAGAGGAGAAACTCGCTCGACGAGGTGCAGAGAGAAGAAGCACAGTGAAACTGTTAACAGACGCGCAGAGGACACAGATATTAAGTCTTGTCTTATATCCCGGAGACTTTGGGCTCCCTCCAGATACACAGTATATATCTTACTATACAGAGATGGATAGACACATGGAGAGAGAGAGAGAGAGAGAGAGAGAGAGAGAGAGAGAGAGAGAGAGAGTGAGAGTGACCGATGGTATACTATAAA
This sequence comes from Ceriops zippeliana, assembly GCA_037897445.1. Lineage (NCBI taxonomy): Eukaryota > Viridiplantae > Streptophyta > Magnoliopsida > Malpighiales > Rhizophoraceae > Ceriops > Ceriops zippeliana. The sequence goes on from JBAPLH010000005.1 coordinate 2,982,736, forward strand.
CGTAAAAGGTTGCTAGATAGAGAAATTGGAGGCTCGTTACATTCTAGAGAGAGAGAATGAGATAGAGGGGAGCAAACACTTCAGAATGACTTTAAGCTACCGGTTTTCAGGTGGAAAGAAAACAAAATAATAAAAAAAAAATGCTTACCAACAAAGCCTACTCCATATTTCTTTTTTTTTTTTTTTATCTAAGTCCTTATTTCTCACGTACCCAAATAAAAAAAAAAACAGCTGGGCACAATATACTAGATGAAATAATTAAAAAAATGTATAATCAAATTAATTATAGATAAATTTCAAGTCAATATATATTTTTTAATTTTGTCTAATTTTCAAAAAATAATTTAATTCATAATTAATGTGCCCATGATTACCGTGAAACAGAAGCTACCTCGCCCTGGTGTTTTTAAATTAGCTGTACTTATCATTGCCCCCTTCTATGTGGATTAGAGCCATTCCTAAATCGGATGTCAATTATTATCGAGTCCTCACATTATTATAGTATAAGAGTACTTCTCATATTAAAATGGGCTCAGGAGGATGTTCCCAACCCAAAAATTAAATTTAAATTAAATGGGGTCAGGAAAAAGGCCTTCGCCTTTTATTTCGCGTGGACATTGATGGTTGACGCAACGCACGGCAGTTGATGTATCCATTTTGATCGGACGGTACAGCTCTCAGTGTGGCAACACTGTCTGGTGATTGTCCTTTGTAGTCGGGCCATGAAGCGCGTGAACAGCACTTTACGGACCAAACGGCAAAGCTGACGGAACCGAAAATAGTTTATTGTAATTTTGAAAATGGTAATGGTTCAGACTAAAATGGCAAAAGAAAAAAAAAAAAAGGCTAAACCAACCTATTCACTGAGTTGTTTGGAATTCCAAACTGAATTGAAGAAACGATTCTCAAATCATAGACACTGAATTAAAAAGAAATTTATAAACAATGACTCAAAAAAAGGCCAAACAAATGGAAAATATAAAAAAAAAAAACAAAAAATTGGGTCTGCTGACCCTTCTAACATCCATTTAATTAGCAATGAAACAAATCTTTCCCAGATTTGTTCGAATTCAATCTTTATAAATGAAGTCAAGATTTTAACTACCGGTATGTCTCCTCTCGGACAAAACTTTTGTAATGTCACCCAACCAAAAAGCCCAGAAGTCAGAATTAGTGGTGATTCACCATTTCCCTTAAACGTTGGAGCGTGCTTTCCACGTCACCAAAGTTGACGCGACAATTGGTAGTTATGAGGATGAGAAATGAAAAAAATTATACGCATAACCAGGAAACAATAATAATCAAAGCCCTTTCCGGGATCGGCAATAACCAGACTCCGAAGCGGCCGTTCTTCAGTCCCAGCCGGAAAATAACCGGTGCCGTCGGCTAGTCGGGGTGGTGGGAAGAGAGAGAAAAAACGTCTCTCATAGGAAAAGAGAGAGAGGGGGGAGGGGACCATGTATTACGACGCTCCTCTCGCGGGAAAGCGACAGAGGCGACACGCGTCAACATATCGTCTCTTGGACCACAAGTGGACCCCAGATGCGAGCACGCTTCCCGGTAGCTGTATAACATACGTACACGTGGAACAATCAGAGACGAGGGACCACTGGGAATTTTGACTTCTCTGACAGCCGCCGGCTTAATCAATGCATAAAAAAGAGTGGGTCCACTTTTAAAGAAATATAGGAAGACAGGGGACCCAGCTCTTGTAGCGGAGTCCAGCGGAAGAGAGAGAAGCGATTGTTGGTTAACCAGGGTTAATATGGCAAACTGTCAATGGTCCCCCCACCCCCACCACCAACTTGCTCTGCTTCCCCATCTAGATTCTGATTGGCCGTGATTCTGGAGTTGTGAGAGGATTAGAAAAACTTTCAGGTGGTCCTTTTTTTTATTAAATATATATATATATAGTTCCAGCCCCAACTTTTCTTTTTCTAAATTTTGTTTCTCCTTTTGTGTGTGACCCGATGTTCTATTTAGTTGTAAAGGCTTTTTTTTTTAATTGTTTTGTTTTCTGTATTGACGACCATGACATCTGACATTTAAATCCGGAACCACCTTGAAGTACGCAGACTCCCAAGTTCAAAAGGGATTCTAATCGAGCCCCCGTTTGCCCTATTCAATATATATACTGCTATAATCTTAATTTATATATCAATTCCTACCCTTTGGTTCATAATTATGAACTATTTGAAATTGAAGTAGAAATTGTGTTCGATTTCAATCCAATATATTATAGGCAAATTGAATTGGATTTTGTCAGTCACTGTTTCTAGGCACGCTCGCTTGTGTTTGTAGTCTGTCTGCAGTTTATTTTTCTTTTTTATTTTTGCCGGTTCCTAAAGTACAAAATCGAACGTGGCCCACAATTGCCCGCCAAAGCAAATGTCTCTTAACGTTATTGCTGCTTGCATCGCATGTTTGCACTTCCGCAGCTACCGCAAAAGGGCGGTTTTTTACCACCCCCCCCCCCCCCCCCTTCCCTTCTTTTTTTGATAGGAACTGTCAGATACAGGATTTCGCATGAGGGTAAGGGTGAAAAAGCTTCTCTTCGTCCTTCCTCCCCTTCCCACCTTCTTATCCATTAAGTTTTATAGTTGTTGTTGGGATTGTTAGAAATATATAGAAACTTCCTCCCCCTTCCACATGGGCCCTCACATATAATGTATAAATTTAAACTATTTACATATATACGAATTTTTTTAATTTATTTTTTAATAAAATATAAAATAAATAATAAAGTCTTTGTCTTTAATGTAAATTATAAGTTTTTAAAAAATATATTTTTAAATTTTCTACTTAGCATTGTGAAACATCTAATATTCTGGAAAAAGAAATAACATTAAATCATCACATTTAAAGGGTCCCCACAAATTTCAATCACGACTGGTGTCTAAAAAGTCTCTAAGTTATATTCGGTCTTCTCATGACTGTTTCCAAAAATTATCAACTGATATTTGATCTCTAAACGCAATCCATTTCATTTGTTAGTAATTGTATAATAACTACTTAGAAAATAATTTTAAATACTCGAATAGTAGTAAACCCCAAAAAGATAAAATTTTATACTATTTAATTATAATTATATATAAATTATTATTTATATAATCTATTTGTCCTGAAAAAAAAAAAAAAAAACGGAATCCAGTGAGACGAGGTCTACGTTTCGTGGGGTATCCGCTACCTTTGTCACCCAAGGTGCAATTCGCGGGGCTGTCGCCATCCGCCAATCACGTCTAAGTCTCTTGTCTTTGTCTGACAAATTGTTGTGGACCCCACGCGTTTTTTCACTCGGGAAGCCAACAAGGACCGATCCCCCCCCCCCTGCCCGCGGGGTCGATCGTCCAAATCGATTTACATTATCTTATACACATAAAAAAAAAAAAAAACCATCATTAAAATAATCGTGCTGATTAATATTAGGTTGATCGATGAGTTGGGTCATTGCAACAATAAATTAATTTTGGTAGGTTTAGCATAAACAATTAAGCCGCCGGTCCAATGGCAATGAAATATGATATTTTAATTTATTGCTTACTACTAAGGTGGTCGGCAAGATTTGTCTCTTATGTTCGGTTTCAAAAAGCAAAATCAAATCTTTCACGGACACAATTTCATAAATATAGCTCGATCTAAAATATTTTTATATTACATATATAATAATATTTTATTTCACATGAATAACTTTTATATATTATGTAAATAATATATAATAAAAGAATATAATTTTTTTATATTTATGTGATTGTGCGTTTATATATAATAGTGCTTAAAAACGAAACCAAAAGTTATTGATCTTTGGGGGTTATCGATCCCATAATCCACGGTTAACCTTGGGTCCATCTAATTACACTATTGGTTTTCCATGTTTGTTGTTCTGCTTTTACTATTTCAATGATTTTTTAAATTATTGTATATAAAAAGAGGTTGTAAAGATAGAAAATGCGAAAAAGAAAGTAAGAGACTATAAAAAGTGCAGGAAATGATAGAGAATCTAGAAAAAAGAAGGTTTTAGAGAGAAAAGGGAAAACATACGAAAGACGGCAAAGAGAGAGTCTGAAACAAAGGTTGACAAGAAAAAATATAAAAAGACTAAAGATAATATAGAGAAGGGTGTAGAAAAAAAAAAAAGATATATATATATATATATATATATATAGTGAGAAAGTATAAAGAGAGAGACGCAAGAGACAGTCCAAAGAAAAAATTTAGAAAAAAAAAAAGAGGGAGGGGGGTAGAGAGTATGAAGTTGAGAGAAAGTGAGTCGAAATCCATAATGAAAGTTGAAAGAAAAAATGTTGAGAGACTTGAAGGGATAAGGAGTAAAAAGAGAAACTATGAAGAAATTTGGAGATAAAATAGGGAGAAAAAGTATGAATAGTGGGAAAAAAAAAGTATATGGGGAGATTTTGAAAGAGAAGGTGCATAAAGTGAAAGTGAGAGAATAAAGAGAAAGCATGAAAAAACAGTGGGAGAGTCGCCAAGGAAGCTTGTGTGTGTGTGTGTGTGTGTGAGAGAGAGAGAGAGAGAGACAGTATTTGTGGATGAAGATGTGATCAATACAATATAAGGAGACAAAACCTATAGATAGAAAGTGTAGAGATAAAAATGTAAGTATAAAAAGTGAGTCTATAAAAAGTAAAAAAGGTATGAATAATAATGATATATCTAAAATATAACATATAATTTTTAAAAATTTTAATTTATATTCATTTTGATTTATTTTTTTGAAAAATAGTTGTATATTTTAAATAAAAATAAAAAATAAAAAGCATATGTCAATAAATTTTCTTTTGTCTTGTTTCAGAAATAAAAAAATTAAAAATTATATGAAAAATATTAGTGTTAAATGTTAAATATACTTAAATTCTTTATGATTTATCTCATTTGCATCTTAGTCTCCTAAAACTTTAGTTTATACTTTAAAATTCATATAATTTTTAATTGATTGAGACCCTCTCCCTGTATTACTTAAATTGAAATATTCTTTTTAATGTTAATAAATTTTATAAATTTCAAATATTATAAAATTAATTTTTTAACTCATAGTGATTCATTTTTCTTTTTCTTTTTTATTGAAGTTCTTTATAATTCTTTTTTTAATGCTTTGTTAAAGTCAGAAAAGTTGAATCTCATAGAATTTTCAAAAATTATAAATTTTAAAAATCTTCAAAAAAATATCATGAATTAAAAAAAGACTAAATCTCATAATATTTAAAATTTGCAATTCTTTTATAATTAAAAAAATAAATTAATAGAATTTGAAAGAAGACCTTAACTACTAAAATTAAAAATTATCAAAGTCTTATAGTGTAAATTAAAATTGAAGAGAGGTAAAATGCACAAATAATAAATCACAAAAGAGGTTAGATATGAGACTTTAACTCTAAATATAAAGAGATTTTGTTATATGAGGGAAATCAACTGTATGAGAGATAAATTTTGTAAAATTAAAATTAAAATTGTAAAAAATATTAATAGACTTGATCATCTGAAAGTTTTAAGGATGCAAAAGCTATTTGCCATAGAAAAATGTAAACTTTCGAAGCAAAAATGAAATGGAAAAAGCGTAACATCCCATATGCAAAGTGTGATAAAGCGAAATATAAAATTATTAGAGTAGTAATTAGACTATAAATATTAAGAGAGTAAACACAGTTATAAAAATTAAATATTCAAAAATTACAAAAGAAAACGAAAATAATATTTACAATTTTGTTTTCGCCTGCATTACACTACTGCTCTCTAAGTTTACGTGCCGTTCAATGATAAGTTTAAAACCAATCATAGTTTTATAAATTTATATTTTATTTTGAATGTTTAATGCAAAAATAAATGACTTGACTTAAGCATAAAAATGTGTATATGTCGGAAGTAGCATATATATATATATATATATATATATATATATATATATATATATATATATATATATATATATACATATATTAATAAAGAAGAGTTCAAAAAATTGAGTTTATATAATATTTGTAGATCAAATAAGATCAAAATTATCTTCTTTTTTTTGGGGGGGGGGAGGGGGTGGGGGGAGATTTCCTTCCTCCCCTCCAAAGCGTGGGGTGGTTGATAAATGGTCAGATTTGAAGGCAACAAGGAGTGAACAACTCTCTGTGCTCACTTTCCTCCATGGTCTTGTGGGTAAATTTCGTGCCAAAAAGGACCCACTGAGAGCTCGCCGACAATGAAGAGTGAAGGGGAAAACGAGAAAAGAAAAGCGAAAAGGAAATTAAAGATATGTTGGACTGACAAAATTAAACTGAACGAAAAACTGAAAGGTAAATGCAAAGACAAGGACAATTTTATCCAAAAACAAAAAAAGCAAAAAATGTGGGACAATGCTAACTTGAACAAAAAGGCGGACAAAGTTATATACATATAATATTCTTTTTTCTACAGTGCGTGTAACGATGTCGCTCTAATAAACTTTTTAGGTTTCTAACCTTTAAAGAAGCGAAGTGCCGGAGATTCAACAACCCCCCCCCCCCCCCAAATGATGACAATGTGCTAGATTATCAAGGGCCCTTAGAAAGTCCAAAAATAGTGATTCTAGCAAAATTATAATAATAAAAAAGGAAAAAAAAGTATTCAAGATAGGCTTCAAAATGTGAGTGCTTTTATGTACGTATTTGCTCTTGTACGAGAGACTAGACTACTTTAAAAGGTAGAAATTGAGGGGCAAATTGTCGCCAATCTTTTTAACCTACTTTTTTTCACAATCCCCCACCCCCCCCCCCCCCCAATATGGATCATGTCCTTTTCTCGAATTCCTATATGTTTTTCTTTTTCTTCTGTCACTCCGAGTGGCAAAACTACCAGCATCAAAAGGACAAAATAATGATGACTTTTGTATTGTGAAAAAAATTGTCACGTTGGATAGAGGTTTATCCCAAAAACACAAAAAGATATTACATAGAAATAGAGCCTAATTCAGGATTATATGATGTTAAAACAGTAGAGTAATGATTTTTTTTTTTTTTTGTTTTTTTGGTTGGCGCTTTGATTGTGTGACTAAGTTGCACGAATAATTAAAAAAATGATAGAAGAAAATTTATGATTATAATTTTTATCTCTTATCCCTCGTTTATGATTGTTAATGTATTCTAGAGACTTAATTAATTGTATGATTGATTGAGTGGAGAAGAATAACATTACTCTCAAAAAAAAAAAAAACGGGGGGGGGGGGGGGGGAAGAATCAATTGCAATTCCATAATCACGAAAAATATATGAGAATCATGAGACGTATTATTATTGGTCAATATTTTAAGGAAAAAGAAACATAAGAATAGAATATTCCTGCTCGAATGACTCTAAGATCCGTTTAATGATTTGAAGATGACGGTCATAATACAGATTCTGAAACCAACAATCATCATTTGGATGAGGCATTTGCTTTAATCATTAGTAGGTTGTTTCAGATTTCTTGAAGCTTATATATATCACTAGACACTTCGAGATCCCAACGCTAGACGGGTGGAGATTAGAAGTGAAATGCTACACTTTACCTGCGTCACCATTATTTGGACCAGGTTCTTTGCATACCCATATAATTCAATAAAATGATATGTGAGGCCACCAAGTGACATCTTTAAATGCGATTATTAGTGACAAAGTATTTCTAAGTGTATCTTCAAGGAGACACCGAGTGATTCAAAGTCTTAGGTTCAAAAATTCTAATATTCAACGTACGTACTGAAAACAGCATTTTTAATATATGAGCATAGTTTAATGTGTTCCTAAGAAATTGGTGCAAAGAAATGCACAAAATCTCCGACATTGAGGCACGTTTGGCCTATATGTATTTCTGCCAAACGAAAAATTGAACCTCGTTTTGGTGCACGGGGATCAATTTCCATTTGGCAAGCTTTCCAATACGTGGGGTGGGATTAGTGGTTCTTTTTGGAAGAGCATTGGGCATGAAAAGTTCTAAGGTAGCAAGTGGCAAAGTTAGAAAAAATATCCCACTTCGGCTACAGAACGCATTTAGGGTTTGGTTTCCAATTCGATTTGCATAGTACATTATTGGAGAGTTTGACTGCCCCGTGAAAATGAAATTATGGAAACCTAAAGAGGTGGGAGGGCGACACATTAAAACACCTACTCATTATCAACAGTGTCAACACACCCACCCCCCTTGGAAATTGCCTTTGATGATGAAGAACCAAATTCGCCAGAAGTGGTATCAATAGCTTAAAACCATCAAAAACCACGATAACACTTGACATGGGTATCGTCTGGTTAGGTGATTCATTTGAAATATGGCCTGGCTAGCAAGATGAAATTGAAATGTTGTTATCGATTGGGGGTGCTTTGACACTAATGATTAATTTGCTGCATGCCAATGAAAGCCTAAAAATAGTGCGAGCAAAGTCAATGCCCTTTTTCACACCCTTACAAATAGTGTAAAGAATGGACAAACGCAATTGCTGCTATTAGACACACACACACACACACACACACATATATATATTGACAAGAAATATGTCTTTTTAGGCAAATACAAAGTGGTTTTTTTTTTTTTTGAGTCACCTGCTTCATATAAAACACTACTTTAAGTGTAGTCATGCTTTTATTATTGTGGAAAAACTTGCCTAAAGATGATTGAAATTTGTCAAAAACCCCGCAAACTTTCCAATAGATCAACGTTGAGCTGTCTAATTCCGCTACGTCCGTGACAATGGTGCTTCCTGCTTTGCCCCACCATGCACTTAACGTAACACATGTAAATACATTGTTCCTTGTTGAAGACTCCTAGTTTGTAGTCTTTAGAACATTTTTGAGCTATGCTTTTCAGGGCGCACTAGTCGGAGAAAATGATGGCGGAAGGAATGAAAGAAAATGGCATCAATTTTTGGGGACAATTATAGAGGGGAATTTGAAAAAAAGTAGCAACGGGGTTGGTTTCATGATGGTCAGCTTTACTTACGTTGGCTTAAGCTTAATTGTACTCGGTAACTAAAATTTTGTTAATTAATTATATAAATACTCATTTTTTATTAATTTAAATATTACATAATAATTTTGAAATATAAATAAATAATATAAACATTAGGGTATATCATTATTTTAATAGCATTTTTCAACTAGTACACTTATCAATTATACAATAAACTTAGGTAATTAAATTTGTATATAATAGTAAATATATAATACTATTTAAATAGTAAAATCATATGAAAATGAACTCGATTCAGATAAATTATACTCAAATACTAACTAATTGCTAATTTAAATCATTTTTAATATTTTTCCTTAATTATAATACAGTTTTACAGTAATTCACAGTATTTATTTTACTTAATAAAATCTTTATACTCCAATGATTTATTTATTTTTTCAAACTTATACTTTGACTTCATAATTTTCAAAAAAATCACGTCATATCAATAATTTTATTATTTCATCTTCAATCTCATTTAAAACTTTAATTTGTCTTCTCATAAGTTGCTATTTGCGAACATAACAAAATTTATTGTTATCATTAATACAAATATTAGGAGCTTCCTTGAGAATCTTAATTAGCATTAATTGATTTCTATTTGGTGTTTGAATTTACGATATAATTTGTAATATAGGACCTTGAATCATAAATTCTAAATTTTATTTTCTATAATATTTTAATATTATTATATAAACACTTCAGTTCTTAATTTTCTCATCTAAATCAAAAAATTGGACTAACCTAATTTTAGCGCTCAGCTCAAAAAATTCTAACTTTGAACTTCCTTTTAACTTTTAATTCCATAAATCCTTGTATGTAAAGCTATCATAAAAGTTTCCAGAGCTGCTGCTTGTCGTGGCCAGAGCACTGCCGCTTGACCACCATGCCCTGCTACAAGCACCATCAGAAGTGAATGGTTTTATCGCCGAAACTCATCTCCCACTCCGTTTGGATGCCAATAAACTGATTTTCGACCTCCAACTTCCCCATGGGAGCTAGAAAAGTCATATATCAACGAAAAATCCAAGGTTCCACTGTCGCTCGTAAAATGACGATCTTTACTTAGAGGCCACCGATTTACATAGCACAGTGGTCAACATGGCAAATATTTGCTTAAAAACTAACAGGAAAGCCCCTCCGTTGTTCCCTTCTGCCCATTTCGTTCCTCCTGCTCTGGCCGATCACACTTTATTTGTCATTACACCGACAGCCAGTCTCGTCACACCAACTCTCCCTTCTGTCACTAGCACTGATTTCCATCGTCGGTAGTTGTTGCCATATATCGAGGAAACGATGACAGAAAATTTTTGAAGGAGAAAAACAAAAAAGAGAAGAGCCAAATCTAAAATAATAATAATAATAATAATAATAATAATCATAGAAATTGAGTTGTTAATTTGAAAATTTATAAATTTTAATATAAATGATACGAATTTCTATTTTAATTTTCGTTTTATATATGAAAAATTATAATTAATAATATTTATAGATACAATTAATATTTAGTTATAATAAATTAATTAGCCTTATGTAGAATAGAGCTATATAACTTGCAATAGAAGTACAAAAAATTGTTATAAAAGACATGCTATTTTATATATGAGGGGATAAATGATGAATTTTTTTAAAAAGTTATAAGAATAATATGATGAAAAGATGCATTAGATATTTTGATGACGTCATTATAAGGTGCAAATAAATTTTTAAAAAATACCTAAAACATGTTTCAATTTATATAAATAAAGTTTGTCTTACCACATCAAATAAAAATCTATAAAAAGTAGTTGAATGATCATTGAAAAGATTTTATAGACACTTATTGTAGTACGAGTATTTTGTAGTTGCAATAGAAAAAAAAAATTATCTAAATTTCAGTTGATATACTTATGAGCATATTGCAAGCTCGTAAATGAGAAGCCAATAGAGCAAAAATTTCAAAGTCAAACTCCTACAAAGGTAAACAGAGTGATTAATCAAAGTAGAAATAAGATTCCTCTAATGGTAAAAAGCAAGAATGTAATAATAATTATCACAATAATTATATAAATAAAGACAATTAATACAATGATTAAAAGAAATTAGATTAGATATACAAAAGCCTATGGCAGAGATGGATATGATAACTCTAATTTTGAGTGTTACTATTATGCTAATGAATGTAAATTTAGGAGGAATGATCAAATAGCTTATTATGTATAAGAAACAAATAAAAATAATAAAAAATCAAGTTCTATAGTTGTTAATATTGTCACTAAAATATCACACAATAATTAATAAGTATATACAAACGATATGAATATTAAAATACATTAATATTTTTAATAGTATGCTTATTAATAAGTTGAGATATTTAAATTTTAATATATTAATAAATATTTAATTTTATTTTAATAATTGAATTTTATTAAAATACTAACTAATTATCAATTTGATTTAATTTTAACAAATTTTCGTACAGGACACGGCAGTATATTCTACATCAGATAGGACGAGCATATGCATAATTGCACGGTTACTTCAAATCAAATTACGTGTAGCTTGCAAAGATGCTGTTACAGCTATGTGCTTTGAAATATTAGAAGTTGACAAGAAAGCAACTGGAATGATGCGAGAGTGAATTTTATCATTTTAATTTTGGGCAAAAACTTCGAGTATATCTTGTCCATCAACATGATCGTAGACCCAATACGAAGTATCATGTTAATTATCAAGAAGAAGAAAAAAAAGACGTGAAAATCTTTAAAACTAATGAGTAAATTTGTGCTAAAAGCATGAGAATGTGCCATTGCTAGGCCACTATTTGGTATTTTCCAACATTATCATATTTTTTCCACAATACAACTCTTCCCCCACCCACCCACTTTTTCTCAAATTTGGTAGGCTTTTTATTTTTCTTTTCTTGGACCACAAGAGCACTTCAAGCCAACTCATTCCCAGTACCACAAGGCCACTTGCGCCCCCTGGATCTCTTCCATCTCACTGTGCACTGATGAGACTTTATTCAACGCATGGCAATGCATTATTAGTGCGTTGGACCATTCCATTTACTTGTATTCCTCTTTAAAATTAATCAGCTGAAATAAATCCAAAAAAAAAAAATTCTCCTAGCTACTAGCATTTGGCTGCTAGTGGAGAATACAGTACATGATTGTCCATCTGATTGAATTGAACGAACCCTGAGACAGGCAAAGGGGCAGCTGCTAAACCGAACTTCTCAACAGCTCGAGTTACATGATGGATAAGGAAAAAGGCATCAAAGGACATATTATTCGAGCGTGGTCTTTCATGTGTGTCTGTTTTGTTGTTGCCACTACCTTGTACGTGATGTCTGAGCACTCTCCATTACTGATGTTACAGACGAGGGTACATTTCCTGTTACTTGACGTTGATCACAAAAAAGACAATCTTGAAGTTCAAATTTGCAAGGTTCCTTGAGAAACTTCGGGAAAAACTTTTGGTTGAAGATATTGAAGGAATTTAAGATGAGCTTTTTCTTTCTTTCTTTTATTTTCTGATCAGTTAAAATGTGAGCACTATTCCGTTCAAATTGAAAAAAATGAATCATTTGGTTCGATGTTACAGGTATATATTTTATTTTATTATTTAATTTATAATTTACATTTCAATGAACTGAAAATAATCGAAACAGCAAAAATTTTAGTTTTTTCTCTTTTAATTACTTTACATAAGTACTTTTACAAAAAAATAATCATTAATTATTGGAAATTTTTATGGTAAAAAGGATTGGTGATCTTAAAAATGGAAAATCTCGCAAAATTCCTGCCCGTACGGAAGTGGGAGACCATTATTTAATGAATAAGGTTTCACTATTGCTCTGGAAAATTTCTGACATCAATTTTTAACCATCACAAATTGAAAGGGGGAATACATGCACGGTTTGGTATAGAAAATGATTGAGTTTAGCCTCGCAGATCGTGTTAAACAATGAGTGGACTATGAACAGGCATGGAATTTTAGACCAGACTTTCCGTACTCTTTGATCTGTCAAATCAGTTTCCGTTTGTTGTTTTAAAGGCTCCTGGGACGGAATTGTTTAAATAGTATTGTTCTTGTACTCTGACGAAGACTGTCCCCATATAAAACTTCGGAAGATTTAACTTTTTATCTGATCATCTCGGGTTGGCTGATCTACCTTTGCACTGCAGGTTTGGGGTTGTTTACCGTTGCTTGAAAGCAATGGAGGAACGGGAACCACTATCACTGGCTAACAGTTGGGATGCAGAAGATGATTGAGGTTGTTCAGGACTGTGAAAATTGTTTGACCAAATACGAACGAAAATAGGCAATCAAGTCACCTCGATGTACAGTGCACCGCTTGAGGTTTTAATCGGGGGAGCGGCAAAGTGAAAATGACGCCAGCACAGTCAATTTTTCTATTACTGGTCTTTGCAACCTTTTAACCTTTTTTTTTTTTTTTTTTGTTAACTTGTTTTCCCACAAGTGCTGGAAATAGAGGCATGCAATGAACGTCAGCCAAATTTAGTTCAGCCTAGGAAAATTACCTGACATGATTTAACCGCATTCTGCATAAGCTAATAGGTGAAGGCTTGTCGTGGATATATACTAAGAATGACCAGAGGACCAATCCATCCAGCCAAATTTAAATCGGCAGCTCTCATTCCCCTTATTTCGAGAGTCAACAAAATTACGTATATCTGTCACAAGTAGGCCAATTCCGAAGGGTTTTAAATATGTTCATGTCGAAAACATCAGAAAATTATATTTGTTGCTGGAAATTAAAGCTGTCACTTAGGCAAGAAGTCATCCTCTCAAGTCCCCCCCACCCTGCCCCCAACTAAAATTTGCTCCCATGTTCAATTGCTTGACTTCCAATATCTTTTGTCTTCTTATCTAATTTATAAGCTAGTGTCGATTTCCAATTTTCTTTTTCTTTACTTTCAAAGAAATACATAAATATTGCATTTGTTAATAATAGTGATATAGTAATATGTTTTCAATGACACTGGTCATTTATTCAAACCATACAATTGTGCAACAATTGAAAAAAAAAAAAAAAAAGAGTTCTGTCACGAGATGATAAGCCCCGTTCAGTTAGTCTACAGAATCCGTAGACCGAGTGAATAACTGTGAGAACAAAGGTCAATTACTTCGGCAAGGAAATCCAACAGGCTCCACACGTGTCTCAGCCCATTTTATCAGAATAATGGATTTCTTAGTGCACGGAGCTCCCCGTTTCCGAGGCTGCATCTCTGCAGTATATGACCCGGGGACTTTCCTGGGCCACAAGCTGGCCCAATCACTCCCTCCCGTGACTACTGTTACCATGGCAAGAATCTTGGCATAATATAGCACTCCTTCTACGCATTTTCTTCCGATTTGGGATGTACGTACGCAGACTACGCAGACAAAAAAAAAAAAAAATCCATAACGTATCCCCTAAAAAAAAAAACAAAATTGTTATATAATGAGCTGTCACAGTGAGGAAAGAACGCCAAGACATCTCTAAGAATATTGGATCGGCAAGCATCTTCAATTATGGGATCCCAAAAGAGAGAACAAGCAAATGGCACGGCCCAACGCCAACGCACCTGAACGGCAATGTAGAAATTTGTGAACCCATACAAGTTCGGCAAACAAAAGATGTCTGAAGTGACCTGATCTGGCACAAATTTTGTGCTGCTCGGAACATGCTTACTGGAAACACATCGCCGCCGATTATTGGGTTAGAATTTGTCGATGCAAAATATATAGTTTTCGTCTACTCAAGCATGCTTGCCAATCTACTAATCTCTGTTTACATTGCTTCATCATCAAGAGCTCCTTGGCTACAATGGTGTCGCTCTACTTACATTGAGGCTTCTTTGATTATTATTATTATTATTATTTTGTAATATTGTAGCCGATGTTTCCCTCAGCCTCGTTCCATAAAGGGTCTCCATGGAAGAATCCTCTTCCGACGGCATTGAATTCAGATCAGGCGGCAAGAAAAATCTCTCGTGGTTTGAAACTGCCTCACGGTCCTCAGAAAAATCGACTGGTTCTTCACCTTTGGAATGCGTTATATGGAAAACAAGCACAAACATGTTGCAGCAGGTAAACCCTTTCCTTGAACAACGAACTCTCCTCCTCCTTGAGCCCATCAAATGTCTGCAACGTGTTAAAAGTCATCGTCATATATGTTAGCAACTTTAAGTGACTTGATAACAAAAATACTACGAACCCCGTCATTTCAACATGAATGCAATAAAGCTTTGGAGATCGAATTCTCCTTCTTTCTTCTTGACCTCTTCTTTAGTGGTAGCGGTAACCCGAAAAATATCAGGACATACGTGACCACAATGTGTTCTAAACACCAACCATAGGAAGAACAAATACTGAAATTCCAGCAAAAACATGCCAAACATTGGTTGGTCCGATGATAGTGAGATACAGCGCTTGGTCCAAGCTCGACCCCATGCTGGGTAGTTGGGACCCACAACAACAGTAAGAAGCAATAAGAGTGGATGGATCTGTATTTTTTGATTAGATTATAAATTAGATTTATCCAAATTCGGTACGTAGGTCCCAAAATGGACACAGACGAAAGAGGGCTTTGGCCAATAAGGCAAGGCAAGGCGCCGTGAACCTCCAACGTCCATTCATGGAAAGCATTCCCTCCCACCTACCCACCCCCCAGCCCCCCGACCCCCACAGGAAAAAGAAGATACCCAAAACAGTTCCCCACCAGTGGGTCTAAGAAATTAATTAACATTTTTTTCAAAATAAAATTACCCACCCAGCAGGATTGCCGGATCTGCTCGTCATTTACGGTATCCACACCAAAATTCCATCATTATCTAGTAGTTGACTATCACATCAAAGTTACCCATTTGGAAAAGAAAAAAGAGGTTACGGAAGGAAAGAGGGGGAAAAACACACAACAGTCAACGTGCAAGCGCAAATCAAACTCTGAAAACGCACCAGCTGGACAGCTGACAAAAATGCTCAAAACAACCAGACGGTCATCCCAACGCAGCTCCCCAGTTCAACAACCCCTCGACTCGTGATTTGTGAAGCCACTCCTTTCTACCCATTTGGCCACCAGTAACGGAAGTGACGTAGTAAAAAAGTGTAATCAACAGAAAATTAATAACAACGATTAAATTATAAAAAATAAAAGGTACAAACCGCCTTAAGAAAAAATTTTCTCAAATTAAGAAAAAATTTTCTCAAATTAAGGTAAAGTATAATACGTTCTGTTATTTACTAAAAAATCTTAAAATATATATAATACATATAATTATACTAAAATTACGAAAATATTATTTTATAAAATTTAATTTAAATTACGAAAAATTCATCGCAGCTTCTTATCCTTTTTCTCGCTTGTCCACGTACTCTTCGGCTATCTGGTCTACATTATTCTCTCCCACCAAAGAAGAATTCGACCCCGAGTTCTTTTTAGGATATAAAGGCGTATCATCTGGATAGAAAAGAGATAAATCAGCTACATTGAATGTCTTGGAGATGTTCATATCATCAGGAAGCTCGACAATATAAGCATTGTCGTTGATTTTGCGCACAACTTCATAAGTACCATACTTCTTTGGTTGTAATTTGCTATACTTGCCCACAGGAAAGCGTTCCTTCCTACACCATCACTTGATCACCAACCTCAAATAGTTTCTCCTTCCTGTGTTTATCAGCAGCTGCCTTGTATGTCGCATTTGCCCTCTCAATTTTCCTTCTTACCTCTTCAGCGATAGTTTGATACTGTTATGCCATGTTTTTAGCTGCTATGCTAACTTCTATCCCCTTAGGTAACTTCAACAAATCCAGGGCATGTTGTGGCATTTTGGTGTAAACCACTGAAAATGGTGATCTCCCAATAGTTCTATGAACAGAACTATTATAAGCAAATTCAGCTTGGGCCAATGCTTGATCCCATTGTCTTGGCTTTTCACCACAGATACTCCTGATCAAATTTCCCAGTGTTCGGTTGGTCACTTCAGTCTGTCCATCAGTCTGTGGGTGAACTGTGCTACTAAAGTTTAATGAAGAGTCAAACAGGAACCACAACGTCTTCCAGAAGTGACTAAGAAACTTGCTATCCCTATCAGAAGTAATGGACCTTGGAACACCATGTAAGCGCACCACTTCTTTAAAAAATAACCTAGCAATAGACTGGGCATCTGCAGTTTTTTTTTCTACATGGAATAAAATGAGCCATCTTAGAAAACCTGTCAACAACAACAAACACAGAGTCAGCACCTCGTTGGGTACGAGGTAAACCCAAGATAAAATCCATCGACAAGTCTTCCCAGATGTTCTCAGGTACTGGTAAGGGAGTGTATAACCCCGCATTTTGAGATTGCCCCTTGGAAGTCTGACAGATGTAGCATCTCTCTACAATCCCTCCCAACATCTCTTCTCAGTCGAGGCAAAAAAATACCTTTCTGTTACAGCAGCTAAGGTCTTATCTCGACCCAAATGTCCTGCTAAAACTCTCCTCCATGAAGGTCTCTAATCAACTTCTCCCTTAAGGAGGACTCAGGAATGCACAATTGATTTCCCTTCATTAAGTACCCCTCATGAATATGATAATCATCACAAGGCTCCTTACTAGCACACTTCCTCCACATCTCCTTAAAATCACCATCATCTTCATACAACTCTTTTATTCTTTCAAAGCCCACAACCTTAGCACTTAAGGTGAATAACAAATCAGCCCTTCTACTTAAAGCGTCAGCCACTTTGTTTTGCACACCAGATTTATGCATTAACCTGAAAGGAAACCTCTGTAAGAATTGAATCCACCTAGCATGCATATCCTTGCTTATCCTGGTTTGACCACTCAAATGTTTTAATGCGACACAGTCTGAGTAGAGAATGAATTCCTTTCCTACCAAATAGTGTTCCCATACTCTCAAAGCTCTCACAACAGTATAGAACTCTTTATCATAAGTTGCCCAATTCCTCCTAACCTCACATAACTTCTCACTATAGAATGTTATTGGTCTCTTCTTCTGTGATAGCACCGCATTGATCCCTACCCTACTAGCATCACAGTCAACCTCGAATAGCTTATCAAAATTAGGTAGTGCCAATACAGGGGCCTTACATAACCTTTCCTTTAGATTCACAAAGCTTGTATCAGCCTCTTCACCCCATTAAAATTTCCCTTTCTTCAGACACTCAGTTAATGGAGCAGTAATTGTACTGAAATGTCTTATAAATCGCCTATAAAAACTAGCCAATCCTAGAAAACTCCTTAACTCAGTAACAGCTTTAGGAGTAGGCCATTCCCTGATTGCTCTCACCTTTTCATCATCCACCATGATACCCTCCCTGAAGGTCTCTAATCAACTTCTCCCTTAAGGAGGACTCAGGAATGCACAATTGATTTCCCTTCATTAAGTACCCCTCATGAATATGATAATCATCACAAGGCTCCTTACTAACACACTTCCTCCACATCTCCTTAAAATCACCATCATCTTCATACAACTCTTTTATTCTTTCAAAGCCCACAACCTCAGCACTTAAGGTGAATAACAAATCAGCCCTTCTACTTAAAACGTCAGCCACTTTGTTTTGCACACCAGATTTATGCATTAACCTGAAAGGAAACCTCTGTAAGAATTGAATCCACCTAGCATGCATATCCTTGCTTATCCTGGTTTGACCACTCAAATGTTTTAATGCGACACAGTCTGAGTAGAGAATGAATTCCTTTCCTACCAAATAGTGTTCCCATACTCTCAAAGCTCTCACAACAGTATAGAACTCTTTATCATAAGTTGCCCAATTCCTCCTAACCTCACATAACTTCTCACTATAGAATGTTATTGGTCTCTTCTTCTGTGATAGCACCGCACTGATCCCTACCCCACTAGCATCACAGTCAACCTCGAATAGCTTATCAAAATTAGGTAGTGCCAATACAGGGGCCTTACATAACCTTTCCTTTAGATTCACAAAGCTTGTGTCAGCCTCTTCACCCCATTGAAATTTCCCTTTCTTCAGACACACTCAGTAAATGGAGCAGTAATTGTACTGAAATGTCTTATAAATCGCCTATAAAAACTAGCCAATCCTAGAAAACTCCTTAACTCAGTAACAGCTTTAGGAGTAGGCCATTCCTTGATTGCTCTCACCTTTTCATCATCCACCATGATACCCTCACTGCTAACCACAAACCCCAGAAATAACAATCGCCTTGACATGAAGACACACTTTTTCAAATTAGCAAATAATTTATTCTCCCTCAATACAGCCAAAACACGCCTCAAGTGTTCAATATGTTCTTCCTCTGACTTACTAAATACCAGTATATCATCAAAATATACTACTACAAAGCGACCATTAAAGGGTTTTAATACCTGATTCATCACACGCATGAAGGTACTGGGCGCGTTACTGAGGCCAAATGGCATTACCAGCCACTCATACAACCCCTCCTTAGTTTTGAATGCTGTCTTCCACTCATCGCCAGGCCGAACTCTAATTTGATGGTAGCCACTCCTCAAATCAATTTTGGAAAATACCTTAGCTCCGCTCAATCTGTCTAACATGTCATCCAATCGTGGTATAGGGAATTTGTACCCGCTGGTGATCTTGTTGATGGCCCTACTATCAACACACATTCTCCAGCTCCCATCTTTCTTAGGTGTCAATAAAGCTGGTACAGCACAAGGACTCATGCTGTCTCGAATGAACCCCTTGTCCAACAACTCTTGGACCTTCTCCTGCAGGACCTCAGTTTCCTTAGGACTCATCCTATAATGTGGTAAATTTGGAAGACTTGCTCCAGGTACCAAGTTTATGTGATGCTGAATATCCCTCAGGGGTGGTAGTCCCTTAGGTAAGTCATTAGGAACCACATCGTTATACTCTTTTAATACTCCTTTAACTGCTTCAGGGACCTCTTCACGTGCATCTTCATCCCCAACTATCATATTCTTAACAATGAGCGCATGAGCCACTTTCGACTCATTCA
Source organism: Ceriops zippeliana (assembly GCA_037897445.1). Taxonomy (NCBI): domain Eukaryota; kingdom Viridiplantae; phylum Streptophyta; class Magnoliopsida; order Malpighiales; family Rhizophoraceae; genus Ceriops; species Ceriops zippeliana. The sequence continues at coordinate 3,002,659 of JBAPLH010000005.1, forward strand.
AATCCTCAACCACCTCCTTCTTTGACTGGGCAATAGTCAAGAAAGAGCATTCATCTATCTTGCGAACTCTAGAGCGACCCTCTAACTTCAAAGGTAACAGAGTATACTTCACACCCTCCTTTTCTAACTTATAAACATTATCTTTACCTGCATGTTGGGCGTTCACATCGAACTGCCAAGGTCTCCCGCATAGTAGATGACATGCATCCATGTCAACAATATCACAGAAGATTTCATCTCGATACCTCCCTATAGAAAATGACACCTTGCACCTCTCCTTTACCTCAATCTTTTCGGCCACCTTAATCCACCCAATAGTGTATGGGTATGGATGTTTCTCGACAGGCAACTGTAGCTGTTTAACAACTTCTCGCTCAATGATGTTTTCACAACTCCCACTGTCTATAATTAAGTCAAACACCTTGCCCCCAATTGTACACCTGGTACGGAACAACTGGTGTCGTTGGGTATTTGTCTCCTGTTTTGGTGCTAACATCATTCGTCTAATCACATAAGCTGGTTCCACTTCACCATTCTCCTCCTCATCATATTCATCCTCTTCATCAGGCTCACAACACACATCTCCTTCATCATCCCTATTTACAATATGAACACTCTTCCTACTAGGACACTCATTAGATCTATGACCAGGCTGATTACAACGATAGCACTTACTCAAAATTGGTCTGGCATACGGGTTATCTTGCTTCTGGATGCCCTTAGACTCCATAGGCTTCTTCCCTTCAGCCCTTTCATCCCTCTTGGCATTATCTTCACCAAATTTACTCGACAAATTCTTATTCTTTTCAACACCCACTTTATTGGCAACATCACTCACAAACCCTCTTCTTCCACTTGTATATCTAGTACTCTGCTCCTGCAACATTAACTCAGCTCGCCATATTTTTCGCCTCATTCAAATTCCTCAAAACCGCAACTCCTATTTTGTCCTTAATTTGCAACTTCAACCCGTCCACATATCGTGCAACCTGTTGACCCTCACTCTCTCTCAAGTCATTCCGTTCTGCCAACCTCATAAACTTTGCAGTGTACTCATGAACAGATCTTGGCCCTTGGCGACATCGTTGATACTGCTGGAATAGTATTTGCTCATAGTCTGGAGGTAAGAAATCGCGTTGTAGTAATTGTTTCATACGGAACCACGTTCTCACTAGATGTCTCCCTTCTCTCTGTCTCCTGGTCTACAGCCTCTCCCACCAGGCAGAAGCTCCACCCTTCAATCTGCAGGCCACCAATCTAACCCGTCGATCTTCTGGTATCTCCATGTAGTCGAAGAACCTATCAACATTTGCTAACCAATCTAAGAACTCCTCAATATTAAGACTACCATTAAAATATGGAATATCAACCTTTAAACGGTAATCACCCCTATCTCCTTGATTATACCCATAGTAGTTTTCTTTGATACCCTACATCACCACCTCGTCTCTGTGGTTGCCTCACTCCATATATAAACTCATCCTCCTCAGCAGATTCATCATCCGAAATTTGCGCAATTCTATTAATAGTTCGAGATCTGTTAATTGGATTAACATACCTGTCTCTTGATCCAGGCATATTACCGCTAATATTTATAGAGTCAAAGCGCTCAATCAAATCTTCAAAACGCTGCTCTAAGCGTTGAACTCTTTGATCTAAAGCATTGAATCCTAGGAACCCATGGATTGGCTCCTTGGACTCCCGTATTCTGAATACTGTCAAGAACACGACCGCCATCCACACCTTGATTGATTGACATCTTCGCAGGAAATTGCTAGGCTCTAATACCAATCTGACGCAGCGAGGAAGCGTAATCAACAATAGGAAATCAATAACAATGATTGAATTCCAAAGAACAAAAGGCACAAGCCGTTTTAGGAAAAAGTTCTCTCAAATTAGGATAAAGTATAATACGTTCTGTCACTTACTAAGAAACCCTAAAATATATATAATGCATATAATTATATTAAAATTACGAAAATATTATTTTATAAAATTTAATTTAAATTACGAAAAACCCATCGCAATTTCTTATCTTTTTTCTCGCTTATCCACGTATTCGTCGGTTATCTGGTCTACATTAGGAAGCCACGTACCGACAGACGAGTGATATAGCACTTGACAAAGTAACTTGTCGTAAAGGTTTATTCTTTTGCTAATTTTGCTCACCGCACTAGACAAAAGTGAACGTACTTGTAAATGATGTCTTGCTAACACAAATTATTCTTCATTTGTTCTACTTAATGATGCCTCGCTCGACACCAAAAATCTGAAAAATAAATTTCAAACCTCAAAAACGCCCTTTACACCATGTTTCAACCTAATTAACATCCAACAGTATCTCCATCAATATTACCTGGCAATCTATACGAATTGTCTTCTGTCAAGTGTGCTTATGTTATTACCTTAGAACGACAGGCATCAAACCTGTCCAAAGTTTCAGCCGATGAATAAAAAAGTCACCGGATCAATGATTTAATCATTAGCTCATTTTTATTTAGTAACTCATTTAAATAACATCAATATTATTATTAACTTTTGTACACAATATTACCCATTAAATTGTATTAATTGTAATTTTACCTATGCCTTTACAATTAAATTGGACAATCGATATATTCATGTATGTTCACAGGCTACTTATAAGAGCTTAACACCCTACACAGCTAAAAAATGATTCAAATGGAGATTGTGGAGCTAGCTAGTACCAGAAGCCTTTTGAATGGTTAAATAATTTTTAAAATTACATTTTGATTCCTTTGCAAAATTTGGAGTATATTTGGATTGTAGTTAAGTTTTATTGTTACGATTAACAAATTGATAGCCGTGAAACCTATTATTAATAACTTAATTGATTGTTTGATAATTATTTGCAGTATTTAAGAAAAAAAAATAAAATTAATCAAAAATTTTATATTATTAATTTGTAATTATTTTATGTAAAAATAAATTTTTATCTTAAAAATATTAAATTATAGTGCATTATTTATTTTTTTATTATACCAAAATATTTTCATCGTACAAATTCAAATTCTGGTATGTATCCACTAAATACAAAATTTATAGTTTATCATATATTAATAAAATTATATTTAACTTAAAGCATAAATTTTCAAACCACGACCGCAATTCTAAAGACACTCTTATTTTAAATCATTGATCTGCATCTTCATTTTCCTTTCCACTCCAATGATTTTTTTATTATTATTTTTTTTTTGTACTTGCATCAAGTTGCTCAAGAAGCCTGCGAAGTAATGTTGTTACTATTTTCCCTGGTCTTAGAGTGGTATGATTTGGGCCGGAATTGGGCTTTAAAAGTGAACGACCACACCTTCTGACATGCATTTAGCCCTATTTCCCGTTCTCAGCCATCTGGTCCAGTTTTCCCCGTTTAGATTTGGTGTTGGATCACATTTCTCAACAAATAGGTCCCGAGCAACAAAGCTTGTCTTCTAGTTGTCCCAAATTATTATTATTATTATTATTATTATTATATATATATAATCAATGACAAGTGGCACTCAGCGACAGGCCAAGATGACCCCAAGGGGCCCCCATTGGAATCCCGTGGGATCCAATTTGCCTGGTGAGGAAGCAACGTAAAATAAAATCTTGGTGTCAAAGTCTTCTCCAATCCATTTAATTCGAGGTGACGAAAGAACTTGATGACCAAATCGGTCAATTGGATGGAAAAAAAACCCGGAATTCGTCGGATCTTTGGTCCAATCAAGAAAAAGTTGAAACTGGTTTTTCTTTTTAAAAAAAAAAATCACCAAGAAAAATAAATTTGACCCATTTTGACCAAAAAATATACTAGAGATTATAATTTAACTTATAAATTTTGTATAATTTATAATTGAGTACTAAATTTAATTCAAACTTGGCTACTAAATTTTATTTAAACTTATAAACTATTTATAAAACTGAAATTTGTTAGGTAACCAAATCTCTTTAAAAGGTTCTATTTGTTAATAACTTTTAAATTGAACAATTAAAAATAATTTTCGTTCAAAATTCATCATATATAGTTATTTTCTGTGAATTAAATAATTGTATATTTATTATTAAATATCAACATTTTTGAACAAAACTTAACATCCACTTTAATCGATTATTCAATTAATTTTAATATTTTTCGGTTTAATAATCGATTCCATCTCATTCCGATAGTATCGCCAAGAAAGCCCCGGGTGGCCAGCAGCCGAGAACCTTTCCAAGGAAGGCAGTCAGCCATGGCAGGCGAAAGTCAACAAACATAGGCGAACCAAAACGGAGGAGCCTCAGAAGATATCGCTACCTCGTCCTTCCTCGTATCCTTTGTCAGGGACGAGGCGAGCGTGTTCGAATGATTTAAGACTTAGTCCAAGAGATTTTACTTGTAAGAGGAGAAACCTCACCATGAACATCATTAATATATAAATTAAACCACATCTCGGCCGATATGCCCCCGTTCGCTTGAATTTTCTCTCATACCCATTTGTCTGGAACCTGATGAGTGCAGTAGTTCAGATCAACTTCATTTCGGGAGAAACATTGACTGTCTTGCTCATAAGAAATTACGAAACACAAATTAAATTCCATTACAGAAACAGAAAGAGCTACATATTTTGAAAAAAAAGATTTAGGCACCTAAATCAAGACATACAAGCTGGCAAAGAAAGGGTGAAAAACACAACCTGGATATTTTAAAATGAGAAAGAAAAAAAAAAACCTATTAGGTAAACCAACTAATCTCCCAACAGCTAATATAGTACATCAAACAAATTACACAGGAACTAAGCTACTTGCACAGTGTCCTAATTGAGTCATCCAATCCGATCATCCCCTTGAAAAAATAAGGGAAAATTGGATGGAAACGCATAATAATTAAAATTCAAACCAACAACTTCACAGAAGCCCAGCAAACAGGCAACCCAGAGACGGCCAAGTGAATATAAGTTAAAGACCCAGAATCCGATATAAATCACTAGTTGCTTCGTCGTTGTTCTTTACACCAACCGTCCTCTTCGCCAAGAAAGCCGGCAGAGGAAGCGAACTCGGTGGCGGTGAGGTAATAAAAGCGGATCCAGCATAGAACCCGTCGATTGTATTCGACCCAGACAATCGGATCTGAATTGGCACCGGCACGGGATCTCTGCGGATCGAACCCGAAGGACAAGGATGGTCAGATTTATCCACCGCTGCAGCGCGTGGGGCTTCCTCCGATCTTAAGTCAACAACATTACAAGGCTGGGGGGCCTTCTCACCGCGCCTGAGAATTTTGACTTGGCCAGCGACAAGATTCCTAGGCGTCGGCTTCGTCGCGTTGGCACGCGAGGGAGGAGATGTGTTTGGTCTTCGTTTCCTGCGATTGGATTCGGACCGATTCGCCCTGTCCAGGCGACGAGGAGGAGATATTAAGGAGCGCCGAGAGGAAAAGGGATTTTGAAGGCAATCTTGTGGATTTAGAACGGCGACACCCATATCGTTGTCGTCTTCCGAGTGCACCAAAGTCGTAACACAGTAACCCAAAAATTAACAAAATCCAAAGGATGTACAGGACAATCTAATAACAGAGAAATGAGAAGCAGAAAGAAAACGTCACAATTGATGAGAGAGAAACAGAGACCAAATCTTCCTCTTCAGAAGACATAGAACAAATAACAACTTCGCAATTGCATCAGGCTTCGTTTGGGGAAACCGAAGAGTGGGGTCACTTTATAGAGTGGGGGCGGAGAAAGCAAAATAATTTGATTTAGCTGGGCTAGTAGGGTTAGGGAAGGTCGGTTGACATCCGAGATCATTCCTTATTTAAAATTAAAATATAACAGTTCCAGACTTCTCCAAATCTCTATTTTAATTTTAATTAATCAACAAAATTAATAATAAAAATACCTAAATTTTTATTTTTTTTATTTTTATAAATTAAAAAAATAAGTTATTTTCAGCTAATATGTAACCCTCAATTTCCCTGCCTGTTCATGCAAATTTTGTGCTATTAAACCTATTTTTTTACTTGTATTTTAGAGAGATTTTTTTTTTCTGTTATAACAAATATTAATTATATATTTATCACTAATTCCCCGTGGGCCCGACGCCGCCCCTCCTTGTTAAGCTGTAACATCTCGCTGACGTGGGAAGTAAATAAGGTGATGTGTGCATCACGGCGATTCTGCGCGTGAGGTTACGGTGGAACACGTCGCGAATGTTCTGCCATACAACTGGCGCATGATTATTCAAGGCCTTAGTAGACTTTTTATTTAATTACGGTATTGCGACTCTAAAATTCACTTAAATTATAAATTGTTTTTTTTTTTTTAAACAATGAAGTCTGAGCCCCAAGCCAGTCGTAATGTCTACGTGTTCTGTCGAGAGACGTGAGAAGGGAAAAATGATGGCAATTAAAGAGAGCGAAGGATTTAATTAATTCAATATTAAAAAGAAACGAATTTTTTTTACTGTAAAAAAGAAGAAAATTATTTTTTCAGAAATTCGAAGTAATAAATAAATAAATAAAGAAGAAAGAGAGTAAAAATTCAATTTGAAATGCAACGGGCGAGGAGGAGACACGGGCTACAAACCAATCGTAACGCGCAAGGGCGCGTGAAATTTGTGCATCGCAAGTAAGGAGCACTTGTTCGTAAAACAACAAGGCGAGAACATGAGGACCCAAGCGGCTGCCAGAAAAAGATGTCTTTACACGTGTCTTTCATATAGTGGGATGACGTGAACGTTAAAAGAGACGTGGCACGAATCAGTCAAATGAGCGAACCGCCCTCCATAATTGTTATAGAATATTGCCGTGTTCTGTTGGACCGTTTCAACCGGCCAAGCTTTTTCTTTCCGCGTGAGAGAGTCACAGAAGAAACGTCCATGAGAGAGCTTCCCGCCTGGCTTCACCGTTACGCGTGATATTTTTATGGAAAGTGAAAAGTGAAAAGTGATAGCCCACTCGCTATTTTTTTTTTTCAGTTTAAAATTTAATACATTCGTAATACATTAATTTGGATGCATTCATTTCTTTCTTTTTTCTGCGTATTTTATATTTAGTAATTTTATTTTTGCCAACAAAATATTTATTGTTATTGTGGGTACTTATATTTATAATTATCACCATTAATTTTAATTCAGTCAATAATTCAAATTAATTATAAGAATTACAATTTTAAATTGTCCACTCATATTTGCTAGACACATAAACACTACTATTAAATATATGTATATAATAATCTTGCAATTCATGTCATTCTCCTATTAAAAAAAAAATTAGTATCCACCTAAGTTTTCCCTTTCGTTTTGGTATACAGCTCCTTTTTTCTAACTCCTACTAGGCATGGGGGCTTTGAATTACTTAAGTTAAAAAGAACAATAAAAATTACAGATATTAATAAAAGAAATATTCATTTCTTTCCCAAAAGAAAAGAAAAGAAAAGTACCCAATATACTTTAATTGGGCCGTTCAAGAAAAGTTTTTAGCAAGCCCAAAATCCCCACTATTCACGTAGCTCAAATCCATGATGGGCCTGCTTAAACACATGAACCTTTTTTTTTTTTTTTTTGCACCAATTTGGAATTGATCGCTGTTAGTTTTCTTTTCTTTGCTTTATGGAATTAAGTCGTTTGTTTTGACAAATGATTCCAAATCCTTCCACATGCTCGGTGATGTGCAAACAGCGATGACCATAAATGATTTGGCATTAGTAGATTTTAAAAAATCATAAAAATAGAAAATACATATATTGTGTTAAATTTTAAAAATATTATTACACAAAAGTCTCTCATCATATTAATGTAAGAGCATAACTAGATGATAAAATATAAGAAAAATAATAAAAAAAAAGTACATCAATTTTCTTACATTTATTTTTGTTTATTTGTAAAATTAAGTAAAATGTGATTGATCTATATATATCGACAACAGAACCAGAAACCCTCCTGCTTTAATATTCAAATTTAAAGAGGAGTCAGATTAAATTGAAATCATTGCGTTTTTCTTTTCGTATTTTGTGATTACGACATTGAAAATCGAACCTGTTTTACCTCTCCACCAAAGTTGGACTGGTAATTGAAGCCATTTCTTTGGAAGCTTGAAGAAAAGAGAAGGGTAAAAATATGGAGATGCTTGCATGGGGAAGTAGTTTTAGAATAAAATGACTTTTCTTTTCCTTAATTTTTATGACCTTGGATTGTTTATGGTGCATAAAGACATAGTCTAATGTCATATGGATGGACACAAGATTTCCGCCATGCCAATGGACTTGAAGCACATGCACATATGTGAAGATAGAGATTTCGACTAGGATCTATTGTTACAGACTTGGCTTTCACAACTAGTCACGCGGAACTAATAATTTACTTGATTCAAATACTAGTTCAATTTTTTCCAAGAGCTAATGACATGATGCGTCACAATATGCGTGAGTGAGTAAGAAGGCATATAGAATTCTTTCCGGATATAGGATGCCAACCGATCTCTAGTAGTCCTCCACCACAGTCAATGCACCGGTGGTGCACATCCACCATACAGCTTGCATCTCTCTGTCCTCTCGCTCCGAATTGTGTTTCCATACCCCGAAGGATGGGGGACCCCCCCAAACCCTTTTCTTTTCTTTTTAATTTTTTTCCGTTACTCCATATTTATTATTTATATATCAATAATATTATCTAGTTAATTAAACCGTGACACTATTATCAAATGTAATATTTAAATTACTTTCTTTTTTATTAGTCTAGATTTGAGTTTCAGTGTTGACATTCACTCAAGGTGCTTAAATGTGTAATGATTGAGTTTTAAAATTTTTTAGTATTAAAATTAAGTTTAAAAAAATTCACTCAAATATAATATTTTTTTATGCAATAAATATTTTCTACCAAAGAGAATTTAGAGGAAGGCAGGTGGACATGTTTTTTTTTAATCATAATGATGATAATAAATAAAAAAAGTGACACTTATTGAGAGAGAATTTTTTTGCAGTTCGCAATTAATTCACATAATTTTTATGTTTAAAGAAATTTTCTCTTAATCGGTACAAATAAAAAAAAAAAGGCAAATTTTCTTTTAAAATTGAATGGCCTGCCTCTCATTTGTCTGGAAAAAATCAAGGCAAATAGGCAATGTAGCTCACTACAAAGAGTATGGAATTTCTAATGGAAAGGAAAGAATTAAAGCTTGAGGACTGGTCTAAAATAAGACATCACGATCCTATTAAGAGCTGCTAGGCTTTTGTCGTTCAATTTTTCTGAATCCCAACAAATTATGTTGGACTTGATGAGTGACATGAGGTTTAATGGGATTGGACTAAACCGCTAACAAAATCCAACTGTTAGAGGAAATTATCAGTTTATGTACACAGCCTGCTGGCGGAGCACTTGACCATTAGATTCCAGTGCATGCAAACAATTTTGAGTTCAGCTTTATTAGCGAACGCCATGTTTCTAAACCAGCCACGCTAACCCAAATATGCTATTTTCTGGGTGCAGCCTCTTAACGGACGAAAAGTCATTCTTTTCTCTCTTGCCGGGCGGCCTGATTGCTTGAGGAGGGAGTTGACAATGTCACAACTCTTACAACTCTTTTGTTATTATTATTATTATTATTATATTTTCTTTTTCATTTTCTAGGTCCAAATCCAATTATTATTACGTGCTTCCTTTGCCCTTTTCCGTTAGAAGGAAATCATCGTGATGCCACTTGAAACTTCAAAGATGCTATCGCTTTTAAGACCCTGCTGTCTTAAAGCACCGTAGCTTTTACCATCTGGATCTTTATAAACAGTATGGCTTTTAGCCCTTAATTATCTCTCTTCCACATTAATTGCATCCCTAAGACCGTTGATGGAAGCTAATCCCCGGAGGCCAGTTTGATAAGCTGGCACCCACCTGACACCTTTGCGTTGAAAATCAACGTTGATGGTTGTGCAAAAAGGGACGTTTGGTTTGGCAGGATCCGTCGGTGTAGCGAGGGACTAGCGTGGCAGGTGGATTTTTGGATTCTCAGGTCTTGCAGATATCTTTACGGTCATTGATACAGAGCTTCGAGCCGTGGGGTGGGGGCTTTCGTAATATTGTTGCAGAGACAAATTTGACATATGCTTTACAAAAAATTTCCAAGGATGTGAGCAGGATTTGTATCGCCCCCTTCATACCTGAATGTCTGCGACTTGGGCAATAATCTTGGAATTGTCGTCTACAATATACTTCAGATTAGAACACGAAATACTTAACTAATCTTGAAATGACAGACAATGATTTTTTCCAACAGAGTTCGGGATAGCTTCGCCCCCCCCATCAGGTACGGATGCTTTATTTGAAACAGTCCTGGGTTCGAGTGCAACAATGCAATTGATGATCCAACTTGACCTGAGACAAACAGCTTTACGTACAAACAAATTTTACAAATAAATTTTGTTATGAGATAACAAAGTAATATGTCATCCTTGGATTTATTGTCTATGATGCTTGTACGATTTGCTTTACAGTTTCACTAATAGATTGTCCCGTTAAACAAATATGTGAAATCAAAGTGAATTGCGTGCGGTTCTAACTTGTTAGCATATATTTTTTTTTTTTGTTTATTAGAATGAAAAGCCACATATCATTAACATTTAAGAGAATTAAGGATTGAATTTCCAGCTTGACATAAGAACAAAAGTTTTTATGGCCAAATAAACTATACTCTGATTGGGATTTCAAATTGCAAATGGAGACTCACAAGCCTCGTCCGAATCCCTTCAGCCAATGGCATGGTCTGATTTGGAGACACGCAAACCATTTGTCTCTTTCATTTTCTTTGTCTTTTCTTTTTGTTTTTTTTTTTTTTGGGTAGTGGTCATCTATTAGTAGATTACTCGTTTAAGAAAAATACTCAATTTTATGCCAACCATTCATAGTTTTGTGGAAATGTTAGTTGGGGTCCATATTACATTTACTCTCTTTTCAACGCGCAAAGAGTATAAATTGAAAAGAAAATTAACTGGGATTTAAGTAAACAATAAAAATTTAAATTTGACATTATATTTTAATTCAAAATTTTAAAACATTACATTTACGAATCATTTTCACTTATATATTATTTATTTTTTCATCTTATTTTTAATTTAAAATTTTATTGCATTTAACTTAATGTTAAAAATTTGAGGTGGCTTCGGAATTGCTCTAATCGGACTTCACTTGAATGGCTTTTACATCAACAAGTGTGATAAATTCAAAAAATTTTAGCCTATTCAGTATTTGGCTTCTTTAAGTTGATAAGGGATCTTTTTTTTTTTTTTTTTCTAAGTGTGAAACAGAAGCGTTACAAAGATAAAAATATGAAAATTTAGTTCATTGTCGAATAAGTTTTGATATTTGAGTTTTTTTATTTAGTACTTTATATTTATTTTAAAAACCATAATGTAATTTGTGGGTCATATAGGTAAAATGATTTTCCTAATATCTCTCTTTATTTTTTTTCTTTGTAAAAAATAAACATCTTTAAAATATACTCACTGTCTCTCCAAATTTAACATTGATTCAGACATTTACATTTTTATTCACTCTTATATAAAATAGGTGGTTTCATCTGTATTTTTCACTCTCACGGATAAGCTACGAACATTAGCTGAATCGAATCATAATTGGGTACATAAGATATTTGCACAATGGTTACTTGATAATATTTTCTCAACGACATTCCTTTTTCTTTTATACGAAAAAATAGATTAAAATTTTCTTGTTGTTGTATATTTGAAAAAAAAAAAAAAACTTAATGAACGCTTCAGTTTGATTTCTAATTTAAACAAAATTAATACTTGTTTCTTTAAAAAAAAAAAAAAAACGGTGAAGAAGGAAATAGACGCAGGCAGGCCCACATGAGCGCTTACCTAATGACCCGTGGGCGCGCGTGGTAAGGGCTTGGAATTTATGTAGAGATTGTCTATTTTAGTATTTTCAGACACTCCGTTGAGCCGACATGGGAGAAATTCAGTTTTCGGAGTTATGTTTCCTTCAGTTCAATGGCAATAAACTTTTTTTTTTTTTTTTAGTTGGTTAAGATAAAATAATCGAATCAATCCAAACTTTGGATTACTAATTCACTAATCCAACCTTCAAATGGGTCTATTAAAAATGGGTCTAATTTTTAGTCTAATTTTGGATTACTAATTCACTAATCCAACCTTCAAATATATATATATATTTAAAAAATTTAAATTTACAAAATTTAAAATATAGTTTTAAATTTTTGATTATTGAAGTATAGACTAAAAACACTCATTTATATCCCAGTTGTGAAATAAAAGCTGTACCCCTTGAGAAATTTCTTATGAAATAGCCATTTACTCATTAAAAGTGAATTGTTTATTTATATATATATACACATATTCCAACCATAATTTTGGGGGAGAAGTTGCGGGTTTAAATTCCAACTCTTTTTAATCATAACAAAATATGAATTTTAATTTCAATTTGTCGAACGAAAATTCAAGTCCGTTGGGCCCACCCACGTGAAAACAAAATAAATTCTGCATTGTTGCGGTCCTTATCCTTTTTCTTTCTTTCTTTTTTTTTTTTTTTGCGAAAAAAGAAAAAAAGAGGAAAAAGGGGTTTCATGTCGTTTAAACACGAAACTCCCATGTGAGTTGATGTTCAGGGTCAGGTGAGAATGGGGGCATGTTCTTCTTCTTGAAGACTAGAGAGAAACAAAAACGAATAATGTCAATTTGTAGATAGCTGGGCCATCTGGCCAACCTCTTCTAAGAAAAAACATGGAATTACTCTCTCTCTCTCTCTCTCTCCCCTCACAGCTCGTTTATTAAGTCTTCCTAGTCAGTAGCACCAAATTCGCAGAGCAACCTATTTAGAATATATATATATATATATATATATATAATACGAATCCTAGTAGTTCCTCCGTTCACACCGACAAAACGTATGTTAGTTTGGTGTTAACCAATGTTCTATGACTGTGATGTGCTGAGGGCTAAGCAGGAAGTTGTCTTCAAAATTAATCCTAATAATCTCACGAAATAATAATAATAATAAAAATAATAAGCAGTTTCATAAAACATTAGCATTCACCATTCAGAGAAATTTTCCTTTCACGAACGAATTAATTTTGGAGATTTGTCTCAAAATCAGCCACTCTTCTTCAAAACTAGCCATTTACATGATGACATTAAACGGGGCATTTAGAACTGAAACCAACTCTCAACAAGGAATTTTTGCGAGTAATTAACTACCCATTTATTTCGGCTTCTTTTAGATTAAAATGAAAATGAAAATGAAAACGAAAACGAGTAGCTTTATATATATATATATATATATAATTTTATCCTTTTGGTTCAATTTCTAATATAAACAGATAAGCAAGAAATTGATTAGCAATCCGTCTTGGTCGGACTTCCCACTGATTAACAAAATTAGTGACTAATAAGTTTTGTGGCAAAGGGGGAAACTTAGAAGCACAGCTGAAAGGTGCGGATTTTATGCACCCAATAAAAAAAAAAAGAAATCCATGAGGAACACAGATGGGTTGTTAACGATTCAATAACAGATATATATATCGTTGATCCTACAACAACAACTAAATCAAATGCATACTTAAATTACAAGTTTCTGGTTTCGTGAATCAAGAAGCCATGAACCTCTCCAACTCCATTAAAGCCTATGTACTCAACCACTCAAAATGAGATTCCAAACTGTATGTCTATATATATATATATATATATAATCTTTTTGGAATAGAGAATTCCTGCTTAACTGTCCCACATGATTGGTGTGCAGTCTGCTCCCGCCCCAGCATCGAAGAGCTTTTCCTCCGTCTTTTGCAGACAGTTCAAAGAAAAAAAAAAATGAAAAGAAGGATAACTTAAAAGCAAGTAAAAAAGAAACGAAAAAGAAAAAAAAAAGGACCGAAGAAGATTCCCAATCACGCCCTCCATCGTATTTATTTATTTCTTTCTGTAGGCTGCTGTGCACGGCTCTTCCTCTCTCTGCGAGCAGTACTTCGTGTTGTTAATGTTGGTGTCCTGTCTTGTACTCACACATCAGGCTCTGGTCTACTGACGCGTCTCGAGACCACCAGTGTGTGTTCGAAGACACAGACAAACAAACAGAGCTATGAAGCTTGTACTTCTTGTTATTCTTCTTGTTCTTCATGTACCAACGTGGGTTTCTCGCTTCTGTTCAGTACTTGCCGTACCGGACTCGTTCATTTACTTCGTTTCGTCTCCTGTTTCCTCACCAGCTGCTTCGCCCATTCCTCCAATCTCTGCTTCCATGACTTCCTTCTCCCCAGGTACCTCATTCCCCATTTCCTCTCTCTCTCTCTCTCTCTCTCTCTCTGCGCGCGTTTGTCAAGCTTTAAGGGGTCCGCGTTTCTTCTCCTGGGCATCTTCAAGTTTCGACTTTTCTTTTGTTTCTCTTCTATTTGGGATTTGTTTGAACTTTGAAGTTTATGTTAAAATTCAGAAATCTCGATTTCAAGTTTCAAAAAATTTTACTCAGAAATCTGGCGAGATGCTATGCTTTGGTTAAATCCCGCCTTGATATAGACAAATTCTAAAGATCCTGTTAAGCTTGTGCTTACTCCTATATACGCCTGGTTTCGTTGATCAGGCACTCTAGTGCAGCTGGGTATCGAAGAAGAGCACAAAAAACGAGGGTCGGCAAAGAGAATGGTCTTATTGCTCATTTTTATTTGCGGCGCACTGGTTGTAGTCGTGGTTCTTTCGCTTTTGTGTTGTTGGAAACATTATATGAAGTTATCCCAGAAAAGGAAAAATGCTCAACGCTCAGGTAATTTGTTTTTGCATATTGATAATTTGGCTACTTGTGAGAATTTGAAAACCTGATGATTATTCTGGGCCTAATGATCTGTTCTTCCTGTTTTCGGGGTTGTACACGTGAAGATGTGGAGAAAGGGCTTTCGTTAACGCCATTCTTGGGTAAATTTAATTCTTTGAAGATGGTTAGTAATCGGGGAAGTGTTTCACCAATTGATTATAAGGTACTAGAGAATGGCACAAACAATTTTGGAGATGATAAATTGCTGGGTAGAGGCGGATTTGGACATGTTTATGAGGCCCAGCTGGAAGATAATTTATGTGTTGCTGTAAAGAAACTGGACTGTGGGAGTGAAGATGCAAAGAGAGAATTTGAGGTAATGCTTATTCTTTTTTTTTTTTTAGAAATCTGCTTGAATATTTCTTGCTTTCTTTCCTTCTTTTTGTTTTTTGAATCCGTTTCACTGTCTGAAAATTGCAGAATGAGGTGGATTTGTTAAGCAAAATTCATCATCCAAACATAATTTCTTTGATGGGTTATGGTGTGCATGAGGATAATGGCTTTGTCATTTATGAATTGATGCAAAATGGGTCCCTTGAAGATATATTGCATGGTAAAAATCATTGTTCTTTTTAATTTTTTTTTTTTCATATACTTTGATAGGAAAGTTGCCCTGGAGGATGATTTATGGCCTTATATGTATTTCTGAGGTTTTTTTAACAAAATGTTTTTAGGACCTTCTCGTGGATCTTCCTTGAGTTGGCATACGCGTCTCAAAATTGCTCTTGATATAGCAAGGTGAGTTTTTTACCCATATGCATTAAACTATTTCTCTGATTGATATCATCGTATGTGGCTCAGTAATTTTTTATGGCCAAACGTTGACCAGAGGATTAGAATATTTGCATGAGTACTGCAAGCCAGCAGTGATCCATAGGGATCTGAAATCATCTAACTTGCTTCTGGATTCCAACTTCAATGCAAAGGTAGAATTGTTTATAATTTAGTGAGTCTCTAATATTTTCCTTACAAAATCTGGAGACCGTCTTGAATTATGTCACTTTTCATTGAAATCAAGTTCATTGACCACCTTTCTTTTCTTCTCCAATTCATTTGTTTGCATTCAGTTATCAGATTTTGGTCTTGCCGTAGCTGATAGCTCCCACTGCAAGAGCAAGCTCAAATTGTCAGGCACTGTAGGCTATGTAGCTCCGGAGTACATGTTAGATGGTGCTTGCTGATTACTCTATTCATAATATCCCATCTATAATATATTATGTACTAGACCTAATATACTTTTTTAAAAATATATATTATAATTAGAATCATTTTTTGTTGATGGCAACATGTATTGTAGTTTAACGTTGATTCACTGTAGGTTATTATGTTTTTTATGCAGCTTAAATTACTAGTTCAACTAAATTATCCTTGTTAATTTTAAGAATAATTAGCTAAGCTTATTTACTTATTTAGTTCATATTTTTCTACTATTTCTTCATTTCTCTCCTTTTCAAATTCTTTTGTTTGGTATTGCATTTTAGAACACACGAATTCAATCTAATGGCTTTCCATATTTTGCAATATACAACAATATTACATAGTTGATAAAATCAAACGATTTCAAAGATTGAACCTGTTTACATATTTTAGGTGAACTAACTGAAAAGAGCGATGTCTATGCTTTCGGCGTTGTGCTTCTGGAGCTTCTGTTGGGAAGAAGGCCTGTAGAGAAATTGGCACCATCTCAATGCCAGTCTATTGTAACATGGGTATTCCCCTTATACTATTTTTGCCCATTTTGGATGGCATGCTGTGAAGGGTTTTTTGTTAGATATGTTACTTAATGCTTTAGCTATGATTTAAATGCAGGCCATGCCTCAGCTTACTAACAGAGCCTCTCTACCAAACATTGTGGATCCTGTGATAAAAGATACAATGGATGAGAAGTACTTATTCCAGGTTGGCAGGCAAACTACAAGTCATAACGTCCCCTTACTTGTATTTCAACTTTCCGCTCCCACTATTTGTGGGATGCCTGTTTTCAAATTTGAAATCTTCATTGTCTGATTTGGTAGTTGCGGGGTGGGGTAGGGCATATACTTGCCTCATATAATGGTAACGTATGGACAAAGACCGGAGTTGATCTGTCTAGTCCCCAAGACTACATTTTGTACAAAGAAGACTAGGTGTAATCTAATTGGGTTAGCTTAATTGGTAATTATGGTGTGTAGTTCGAACATATGCCAAGAATTTGAATCTAAATAAGGGCATTATGGATATAAACAATTTCATGTTTGCGCAGGTTGCTGCAGTAGCTGTTCTGTGTGTGCAACCGGAACCGACATACCGTCCGCTCATTACAGATGTTGTGCATTCACTTGTCCCTCTTGTTCCCGTCGAGCTTGGAGGCACACTAAGAGTTGCAGAAGCTATTCCCCCTGAAGGACTCCAGAACGACTGATTCATAGTTGATTTGTTTGATTGGAGTATTTACACCTTTGGTTATTTGGGTTTGGGAATTGGGGTCGCCAGGGGAGAGTGAGTCAATGGTAATGTAATTTTGATTTGTAAATTTAAACGACTTCAGGAAATTTGTTATACAAAACACAAGAATCCAAATGATACTTCTTAGGCAGGTTCATTTATAAGTCCATCCCCCAGCCCTAAAAGGCTTGCTCTGACCCAGCAGAGGCCTTTGAATCGGTGAAGGCTGAAGATATGGGAACTTGCCATGGCCAAAATTTGAAACTCTATTAAAGGGTTTTTTGGCAGCCAGTGCGCCGGTGACAATTATTACAGCATTTCAGGAAAAGATATTAACTCGGTCAAAATATCTGTCCAAGAAAAAAGAAATATCAAATCTCTTGCTTATAAAGTGCACATCAATGAGTCACCGTTTTCAGCTAACATTGTGGTATGAGTCGATGATGGCATCCGCAAGGTATTCGCATTTCGCCAAAGATAATCCAGCCAGGGATATCCTTCCATCTTTTGTCATGTATACGTGCCATTTATTGGTCATATTTTCGCTCTGTTCAGACAAAAGAAACATGTGACTGACATTACTCTGGAAAATGTAACAAATTTTCATACACCATCGCAGTATGAAGCTGTGACTATGAAACACTAAAACTATAATCATTCAGAGCTCGAAGACAGAAATAATAATGCTCACTGTAGGTTTATAAAAAGTGAATGAAAGTGTCTTCACAGCATGGAAATTGAGGTGGAAATTTGGGAATGGACAGTTACCTGAGCTTTGTTTAACCCTGTGAATGAGAACATGCCAATCTGTTTGAGTATAAAAGACCAGTCCTTTCCACTTTTATCTTTCACAGTCAGACTGTCAAATAGTCTCTGTCTCACATTTTTAATCCTTCCAGCCATTATTTCCATCTCTGCTTTCCATTCATGAAAAAGAACTGGATCCCCGACAACGTTGGCAACAATCCTCGCCCCATGAATAGGAGGATTTGAATACATAGGTCGAGCAAGCCTTTTCAGTTGGCTCTTAACCCTGAAATTGTTGAAGGAGAAAAGACCAAAAAAGTAATTCAGGAAGGAATCACAAGATGTTCGAACACGTCTGACTCCAGTAGTAATTAGTTCACCAATATAGGCCCATTAATCTTCACGAAGTATGGGATATTTTAATGGTAATGCTGTGTCAAATTTAAGTTAGAAGTGAAAAAAATAGCATGGCATATTGGTTTACTGCACCTTGCAGCGGCATCTCCAGATGAGCAGACAAAATTGATTGCTCCTATTCTTTCTGCATAAAGACCCAAATTTTTGCTGTACGACTGGGCAACAAGCATCTCTGTGCCACGTGCAGCAAACAACCTCACTGAAGCTGCATCTGCATCAAGGCTTCCACTAGCAAATCCCTGAAATGTCATTGAAAAGTTGAAATTAGATCTAATGCAAATTCATGTTGCATATTTCCACAAACATTCAGCAAAAATTAAAAGTATTCATAGCAAAAAAAATTGGAGGTGCTATAGTTCAAAGTTGGCACATAGTAATCATGCATTACCATTACTGAAACTAAACTCACATAATCTTTGCAGTACTGATTACCTGGTATGCAACATCGAAAAATGGAATTTGATTCTTCTCTTGAATGCAGTCAGCAATTTGTTCCCACTGTTCAGGGGTTGGATCAATTCCAGTTGGGTTGTGAGCACAGCCATGAAGCAACACAAATGATCCTTCAGGGGCTGCCTGCACATAAATGTAAATTACATAAATAGGAGAAATTATTCAGTCTGACCTAGAGACCAAGAAAATGCCAAGGGAAAAAGAAGGGAGATCAACACTGCCATGCCATTCTTACTACATAGCTTTTGCACTGATCATCAATATGACACTTGCTCTGATTTCCCTTTTTGTCTTCTTTCTCAATTTTCTATTTTTGCCAAAATATTTAGCAACATTATGTTCCTTCAGAATCAAACACAGCTTATAATCGAATGGAATGATGAGAAAAGATTTGTGTACACAATCATTGTTAATTTTGGAATTAAGACTTTGTTGTTGTTGCTGGAGTAAGTTCCCTCAGCCTGGTTAACTCCAGTAATTAAATACAGAAAGTAGGCAAAATATTATTGTGTGGGATTACTAGCCAAGACCTAACCTTTATGTCTGCTATCATCCCTTCAAAATCTAAACCAACTGTATTAGGATCATAGTACCGGTACTCAGACCATGGAACTCTGGCATCATTGAAAATATTCTTGTGATTGCCTGCAAATAATTCTTGAATGATGAAATATGATATCCTTGAGACAAATCATGCAAAATTGAGAAGGAAGAAATGACGGACCCCAAGATGGAGATGAAATCAGAACTTTTGCCCCAGGAAAATATCGCTCAATGAGAGCAGCAGCCAGCCGAAGAGAACCAGTACCTGAAAGACCCTGAACTGTTGCAACCTGGAAAGGTTTTCAAGAAGCTCTCTTATTTAGACAACTACCATAGCTGTCTTTGATATAATCTATATGATGAGACAGGGAAACAGAGGAAGTTCTTTAATCTCACATACTCTTTGTTGCTTTATCACTGGGTTGTCAGCTCCAAACAATAATTCTGCAGTCACTTTATTGAATGCAGCCAAGCCTTCAATTGGGAGGTACTACAGACCATAATCAATAGCGTGAGTGTTAAATTTAGTCAGTATAGACGTTTGGCAGATTTAACAGTTTAAAAGATGAACATACCTCTTTATTTTCACCCTTATCCAGCATAAGTTTTTCAGCCTGGAAAAGAAGAAGATTTTAACAACAAATCTCACATATGGTGGTCGCCAACCGAGGCAGTGTTTATTGCTACTGCTAAAAGGACAAATCTGATTGTCATTCAAGAAACATTTACCAAATGGACAAGAAAATGAAGCTCACCTTTTTAACAACATCAAGCACATAAGGCTCTAGCTCTTCAGTTCGGTAGGCTCCAACTCCAAGGTTGAGCTTCTTTACATCATTATCTGCTTTAAAAGCTTCAGAAACTCCAAGAATTGGGTCAGGGGGAGCCATTGTGATGGTCTCAAAGCGAGATACCTTCAAAGCAGTAGACATGGTTATCCGTCCAGTAGGCTGCAATTAACAAACGACAAACTTTAGATAAATCAAGCCCAAATCCTACCGAATTGCAGTGCAAATGATATGCAAGGAAAACAGCTCGTTGAAGCAATCTAAAAGTCATTTCGGAGTGTACACATACCTTTGTCTTCAAAAGGGGATTGCCTTTATCCTTGTTAAACCGTGTATTGAGGCTGCCACTTCCAAGCCTCACCTTGCCCTGTCCAAAACACAATTACAAACTGTAATCCACAACATAAACATAAACAAAAGAAATCAAATGAATATGAAGGATAAGCTTTTTGAATTCATCATCAACGTCAACACCAGACTATGTCAAACTAGAGCCATAAAGGAAAGGAGAGACTTTTTGAATTAAACATCGATGTCGACGTCAAATTACGACAAATTAGAACCACCAAGATTATCAAATGAAGCCAATATGAATTTCGCTGATGGGGGTTCTTTGTTCAATGAAATTGTATAATTCCAGCAAATTTCTACATTTTCTCGGCAACAGAAACAGTAAGTCAACTGAAGAACAAGCGAAAGGAAAAATGAAACAGGAAGCTATAGGTACCTCGAGAGTATCGTGGACAGACAGCGAAACAGAAGGGGAAGCACAAAGCATTGTTGAGGCCATCTGGATCAAAAGTTACACTTCCCCAAGGATTAGGTTTGTGGGTGATGCTACTAGTTGAGGATTTTTATGTAGTTCGAGAAAGCAAACAACCTCGTATCTGAAAACTGCAAAATTTGACGTGGGCGATGGAACCGTAGTACAGATAACTAAAGGCTGTTTATGTGTGTCATCTAAACAGAAAAAATGTTGCAAAAGGCAATTGATTCCAATGGTTACAAGCTACAAGCCAGGGATGTCAAAGGGGGACAAGGGAAATAAATAAATAAAATAAAATAAAAGGGCAGCATGGGAAGAGAAAATGAAAATTTGTGTCCTCTCCTCATTATATATAAGCGAGTGCGAGTCTCTTGGGGGGCGATGGAGTCACCTTGCCGTGCATAAAGTTTCAATTGCGGAAACAATCCGTGGGAGGATTTTGTTTTTTTTTTTTTTTTTTTTTTTTCCCTTTTATTTTCATCGATGGGAAGACTCGTTTGTCCTTGTCTGTCCATTACTTACCAAAAAAAAAAAAAAAATGCTTATTTTAAAATTTATCTCAATTTTTTTCTCTAAAACTATAGGGTTGGAGACGGAGTGGAGGCCAATGAGCACACTGAAATCTTATATTTCTATGGGTGCGGAGCGTCATCGGACCCGAGCAATGAACATAAGACGTAGCCTTGGATAATGTATCGATTCAAAAAATTTAAGTTTATATGTTAAAATCATAAATTATGTCGCTTATATTTTAAGATATGTACATCCCCCCGCCCCTTATATGTTTTAGGATGTGATGAAATGATTAAAAAAAAAAAAAAGGCCAAACTATTAACAAATATGGATAAAAGAATGAATTAAAATTTGGCATTATGTTAAAAATTAAGATTTTAAGTTGAACAATTTTATAAATAAGATAAATTCGTAATTTATTTATTTTTAATTCATTAATTTTTTTTATAACGAGGCATGTTAAAATCAAACGTGGGATCCATTCTTACAACTCAATAAACCAAGTTTTGAGTTGAAAGATTTTTTATTTTTTTTTTTTGGGTCCGCTCATATATTATAATTATATAAAAAGCTTCTTGTTTTTAAGACTTTATTTACAAATGGTAAAGAAGTTCGGTCAATAAGGCACAAGTGTAGGCCTGGTGGGCTCAAGAGCGAATTCCTGAAACAAAGCCAACCCAGAAATATAGGACTGGTCAACTCCAGCGGAACTTCTTGGCCCATGAGAATTCCTGTCCGCCATTAATCCACCTCAATAAATGCAACTTGCCAGACAAAATAAAATATATAATAGCTCATATGAATCGCAGGCTTTGGGCCTACTGCTTCAACATCGATTCTTTGACAAAACAAGACATGCTGCTTCTCCGTGGGCGGCAAAGCGTGCGTCATCTTGTCCCGAGCTGGTCTCCCCCCGACTCCAAACTTCGGTCGAACTCCAGTTGTCCCCCGGAAAATGTCCCTCCAAGCACCAAACCAAAAAGAAAGCGTCTCTTCAACCACTGAACTGAACAAAGGAAGGTTTCTTGGCATAGAAAAGTCCATCTTTACAATTGAAGATTTTAAATTTAAGTGTTAATTATAATTAATTAACCAAAAATTAAAAAAATGTCTCTTCACAGCACGCTCCTCTTTCTTTCTTTCTTTTGACTTTGTGTTTCTCGCAGTGCGATTTGATTATTTTCGATATAAACGAGGGACAGGTTCACTCCTTCGTTAAAAATATAAACAAATAATGCAATATGTTCATTATCATTAAAATCCTCCACTATTCTTACGTTGGGGTTGGAACTTAAAAATTGGATAATAAACATCGAGAGGTTTCTAATTAAAATCCCTTAAGAAGGAAGGGGTAGGTTAACTTAATATTAAATATTAAAAATAAAAGATAAAATAAGACTTAATTAAAATTTTAAAAATATTAATTAATTATGTAAGATATAAATTTAATATCGGTTGCATTCGTTTGTTTGTTACTAATTCTATATTATGATGGATGCCCGTTGAATCTTTTGCTACAAAACTACCGTGCTGTCAACAAAATCTATTTATTTCCTACATTACAATAGAGGTGTCAACAATTCCAATGTAATTCGGTTTTAATTTTATATTCAAATTAAACTATAAGTAGTGATTTAAAAGTTTTCAAAATTGTAATTAAATTAATATAAGAGTGAAACTAATCAAATCATTATTAGCTATTGTATATTAGTTTGATGATTTGAAACATAATCATTAAAGTTAAAATTGTCTTTCATTTTTTTTAATTTTTCAATGCATTCAATAAACATAATTATTACCATTCAAATATTAATTTTTTAAATATAAAAATAAGCAAATAATTTTTTTTTAAAAATAAATAATTAAAAATTATAAAAACAAGAACTTTATATTCAATGTGCTAAGTGTGAGAAAGTTGTAAATTCTAGAAAAAAAATGAGTATTTTTATAACATTCATGCCTTTATAAAATATACTTTCGAGTTTTAATGATATAAAGCAGTTGGATTTGATTTTGATAATTTTTGAATTATAAAAATTCATTTACCAAATTGTCAAATGTTGTTTATTTAAATTACAAATCATATCTAAATCCCTTTTTTTTTTTTAATGATTTTGGTTTAATTTGGATCGGATTCAGCATGTCAAATTGTTTGATGAAAACCCCTCCATCGCATGCATAATTCCGTCATAAAACTTCCCGTGGGTGGAGCCTAACCAATTTAGTCAAATTTTTAAATTACCGCACATCCCATTGGACTAATCTACTACAAGAAACGACATGGAACGGGACAAAATCGAAGAGGCTGCCTCTACAGCAGGGTATGCGTATTGGAAAGAAAATGAACGGAAAATAAACACCTCCATCATTTGATACCTAAAACTGCTGAATTTTCTCTGCACATGACCTGAAAACCGACATTTATTTCAACATCTTTCTTGGACCTTCTTCTGTTGTCCTAATACGCGTCATTATGTTTTTTTAATTAGTTAAAAGGTTCCTTAAACTATTGAACCACATGGCTTGGCCACCTTAACTATCCCTTCAATCCACACTGCAAGTTCTTCTGCTCCACCCGTAACTTTGCATGTTCATCTACGCGTATTTCACTGTTTCCATTTTATTTTATTTTGACTTTTCTTGGAAAGGGAGGACAAGTGCCACATGGTTTTGATTACACTTGTAAATTTCTTTATTTTTTTAATAATTTTGTTGTTTCCAATAAAAAGAAACGAATATATATATATATATATATATATATGAAGTAACGAGAAATAAACTGCTCAAAACCGTGTGGTCTGGAGGCAAAACTATTGAGGATGAGACTTATAAATTATGGTTAAAAGATTTTCTGATACCTAAACCCTGGCTGGGCAAGACAGTGTAGGACAAGCACAAGGAGTTGGTCGTGTATAACCCTATCGTTGTGCCTTCCTAGATAATAAGCAGTTTGGCAGGTCTAGGGTTTGGCAAATCAAAAGAACAACTTCTTCAAAAGGAACAGCCTGCGCAATTCCATTTCCAGTAGATTGCGGAGAACCTCAAGGACTCGCTAGCCGTTTGCGACCAAATTCTATCACATCACCTTGAGACTTATTATGCGTCAGTTAGGCCCGTATTCTCTTAACTTGCACAATTTTGTAACAACTTGCTCTTGCCCTTTCGTTGTAAAACCCTTGAGTTGCTTAATTATTTCAGTGTCACCCCTTCATTAAATTTGGTCAAAGTTTTCTACAAGAAAATAAAAATTACAAATGCATTATATATATGTGTGTGTGTTATTTGAATGGTTAGGGAGTAATCCATAACATGTTTCAGAACCAATATTCTAATTCTCTCTCATTTTAAAAAGACTCATATTTTATATTTAATTGAAAACTCTTGCAAAATGCAAGTTTTTTTCTTTAATTAGTGGCTAACTAAAAAGTAGATGCTGAGACAAAACAATTTAGCTTCATGCAATTTATTAGGCTTTCTACTGAAATTTTAACGAAACCCTAATAGAAGGGATGCCATTGCTACAACTAGTTAATTCAAGTGTTTAAGTTCAACAATCGAAAGTTTAGGTGTAAAATTGGAAAAAATAAAAACAAAAAAAAGAGAGAGTTGTGGGCCCCGACGTGGGTAATTAGCTCCTTAATTGTCTCCACTTTTCTAGCTTCACAGCAAAGCCGCGTCAAGAATTATCTGGTACTCAAATTGTTTATTTCGGCAGTTTAATTATCAGTTCTTTCTCTGACTATTCCCGAAGAATAGTTCGAACCCCAAGAGACAAAAGTGTGTGGATGTCAACATATTCTACGCCATAAATTTTCTGCTCCTGATTTTCTTGTTCTGAAAAAAGAGAGAGAGAGAGAGAGAGAGAGAGAGAGAGAGAGAGAGAGAGAGAGAGTGAAGAATAAGTTGGTAACCTAAGTTGTCATCATCTTTTGTTTTTTTAAAACAAATTATGCGAAAACAGGATTTGTTGTCTTGTCATATGACTAAACAACTTGTCCAATCTTCTCAACACATTAACCCGCGTCGTGTTATATTACTTGGGCATATTATGTTATAAATTAGGAAATTTTTATTTTCACTTTTTTTTTTAGAATTTAATTCATTCATTATTTTATATCGCTTAATAAGTAGAATCTATTTGAAATAAAAAATGAAATAAAATAAACACCTATAAATTAAGCAAAACAAAATGCACCCCATGTTGTCTTCTGATGTACTAAAAATTAAAAAGCACTCCATGTCCAATGTTTAATATTGAAGTATGCATACATGTGCATGTGCAAGCTGAGGAGTAGAGAAACCCCATTATGCCTTTTATTCCAAGACGCGGCCCTCGGAATTGACCCTACTAGTTAGTTCAGTGAATTGTCTGCACGTGAACTCGTGTACACGTAACTGTTAACACGCATGCTTTTGCTCCAAAATATTAAATTTGATTTCTGAGCTACCGAGAGTCTCATCCTCCTACTTTGGTGAGCAGGAGGACCCTTTCGTGGGAATGTTTAATAAATTTGAGGCAATCTTAATTCAGATTGTTATTTTCAGGATGATAAACCAGACTGGACCCTCGTAATGGCCATGAAAC
This sequence comes from Ceriops zippeliana, assembly GCA_037897445.1. NCBI lineage: Eukaryota > Viridiplantae > Streptophyta > Magnoliopsida > Malpighiales > Rhizophoraceae > Ceriops > Ceriops zippeliana. The sequence continues at coordinate 3,028,697 of JBAPLH010000005.1, forward strand.
CGTGTGAGTTTTTTTTTTTTTTTTTTTTTTTTTGTTTTGGTTTGATGGAAAACTCGATGAAAAGGGACATTTTAATTCGGCTATCATCAGCCATGTTGTGGTCTGGGGCCCCTTTCACGCCGGTCCAGAATCTGAGCTCTTCTGATTTCAGTTAACGTTAGCTGTAAACCAATGACAGGGGACAAAGTTTCAAATATTTCAATCGCAATTCCACAGGCTGCTTTCTTCTGTTTGACACTTTGTCCTGACCCACAAATGCGGTATCAATTTGGCTCCTGTCGTATTAAGAATAATGGGGTTATTATTAGCAAATTTTAAATGTTGAGATACAGTCGTTTGAAAAGAAAATCAAGAAAAACTTGCGTAATTATTCTTTGAAAAAAATAAAAAAACAATCTCAACATGCATAGTTTAAATGTTTGGTCTAAATTGCAAAGATCATTTCACTCAGCGTAAACGTTGGATTTTCCTTGTTTATATATATAAGATCTTTTCACTACTTTTTTGCATTTACATGTGAATTACCGCAACTTTTACTCATTTGACACGGATGCCCAATAGCACATTTAGATACTTTGCCATTAAATTAATTATAAAATCTTAATAGACGATACTAATCAAGGTAAAAATATATGAGTGATACCTCATAATCTTGTTAGATAAAATTATATTCTTATATCCCACAATGGACTGACCCCATATTACTGAACCGCCAGTAATAAAATGCAGCCTCCCCTTCAATTTCACATACCTAATTTAAGTTTATCACTCCCAAATGCCTTAGAGAAGATTCAAACATATGACCTAGATGGCACAAACAATGCCCCTAACAACTAGGCTAGAATGGTTGGTAGTTGCAATTTTTCTGTTTGCGGGTTTAAAACCAAACACAATTCAACGTGATTTGGAGGGACTAGGATTGGCAGTTTTCCCTGGTGAGAACATGAACGAGTTCCCCCAGCTATCTGACAAGCATGGGACATCCTTTCTTGGGCATGTGGGACGACAGTAAACATGAGCATGAGCATCCCAAGCCCGCACACAACATTTGTCTGCTCCTATTTAACTTTTTTTTTTTTTTTTCTTTTGATCTAGCAATGCTTCCAATTTTAGCAGCCATGATGCTTGCCATGTATCAATCAAACAAAATATAGCCCTTTACTATGAGCCATGAGAGCATATTACAAATTTTTATTATGAAGATTGAAAAGGGAAAAAGCTAACAAGTACAACTTTTAAGCTAGCACCCATTGTCTTGCAAACAGATACCACTTAATACTTTTTGGGCCATCCTCATTGTTAGCTAGTTTCCCTTTTTCCAATTCTTTCCCAGAGGATCTAGTGAAAGTTGGGTGCATGTCGATCTGTATGGTGAAGGAATTGATCAAATGATTTGTATTCTTAGGGTAATTACTATGGTCTATGAAACTTTAATCACTGTGTCTCAACGTAAGTTTGACCCAATTATGGTTTGAAGGTACCGAATTCTTGCATGAACCTTTCTTTTCTGGTACGGAACAATTTAATAGGTGGCAATTTAACTGTACATCTTACCGAAAAACAGTGCGTTTACACTTATTTTTGGCGATAAAATGATGGTAGTCATGTTCAATTACAAAGTGTTGAGAATAGTTCATTTCAACTGCCTTTTTTACAAAAAAAAAAAAAAAAAACAATTAAACAAGGGGAATTCCAAGATTGCAAGAAGAAATTTCATCTATAACAGTACCCTCTGACATATGATACTTTCAAAGATCTCTTGTGCTCAAGAATCGTAAGGAGGTTTTTATTTTCCAGATTTTCAGTAGAAATAAAGAACTAGAACGGAGTAATAATTGTCTTCTCTTATGGAACATTCACATGAAAAATCTATACGACTATGACCTTAGATTGTCTGGAAGAAAGAAAGCTAATTAAAACAACAGTTGGATATCTTATATATATTTATTTGTGTTATTTCCTTTGTTTTGCTTTTTTTTTTTTTTTGTTTTGTTTAAAGCAAAAAGGTTATATAGTAAGTAACTCGAACTTAAGTTGATATAGAAAAAAGTGCACCAAATCACCAATTAAATTATCGTTGCGGGTGATGTTATTTCATATTCATTTAAAACAAAAGCTATTTTTCATGGTCATGCATGTGAATTGAATCTGGTCAAGTTTGAAACCTCAGTTTGCCAATATATTCAATGACTATGGCTTGCAATAAGCCGATAGCAAGATAATAGAATAAGAATAGAAAGATCCAAAACCACAAAATGTGGGACCCATTTTCTGTAATTGGTTGCCAGTGAAGGCCAAGGAAAAAAGAGAACCACTTGCAGTTCTGTCTGTCTACAAAATCCCAACCCCACCTCCCCCAACCCCTCCATTTAGTAGCATCACTCAACTTTCCTCATCTTTGCTCTCCTCTTTTGGGCATTTTAACGAACACCCTCCCAAGGAAAACATTTCTTCCCCTGGACGAAAAGATGGCCAGACCGCAACAGCGATATCGAGGCGTCCGACAAAGGCATTGGGGTTCTTGGGTTTCCGAAATTCGCCACCCTCTCTTGTAAGCTCAACCTTGCGTCATCTATCATGAACTCAATTCATGAATGTTTGGGTAAATTCAATGTTGGGTCATTAAATTTAAACAAAACATTTTGTTTTTTCTTTTGATTTTTTTTCCTTTTTCCTTTTTTTTTATTTTTTTAAATGCAGGAAGACTAGAATTTGGCTTGGCACATTCGAAACGGCAGAGGACGCAGCGCGAGCCTATGATGAAGCTGCCCGGCTCATGTGCGGCCCAACAGCTAGGACCAACTTCCCCTATAACCCAAATGCATCACAGTCATCACCCTCCAAGCTTCTCTCGGCAACCTCGACAGCCAAATTGCGTGGCTGCTACATGGCCTCCCTCCAAATGACCAAACAAGCATCACTTCATCGGGACCACCAGCTAAAGGCCAGGGCGGAGGCGGCGGTGGCGCCAACTCCACACGTCAATGCCAGCGCCACAGCCCCAACCCCCATCCCCAACAACGGCATTGCCGTGAAAACTGAGGCATTGGATACATGGTCGACTGAGATAAGTCCTCCTTTGGGAGTAGTTCAACAGAGCCACCAGGCAAACTGGGTGTTCAAGAAAGTTGTCCAAGTGGACAGCACTCAGCAGTTTAAGCCTCTGGAAGAGCATCACATTGAGCAAATGATCGAAGAGTTGCTCGATCACGGGTCCATCGAGCTATGCTTTGCTTCGTCACCTGAAAAGATGTGATGCGAAATCTGGAGGAAATAGTTCACAAATTAGAAATTACGCCTTCCTTCTCATAGTCTTCTATCAATTTTATCTACCAATGTCATTAATTTGCTAATTTAACCACCCCAAGTTATTGTTAGTCATTGGAGAGGAGGCCCTTCTGGGCCCCCAGAAATATCCCCCACTAGATTGACTCATTTCATATGATGCCCAATGTACAGTAGACTATGTTGTCTTATTATGTGATGCGATTCTCGTGATGTGATTCTCCAAACTTTTATTTCATAGTCGCAGAACAATTTCGATGGAAGATGCTAAGGTCCTCGATGCGTGATGAATAAGTCAATGGCAATGGGACACTGCAACCTTACAACCACGACTTCAATTCCTGCATCTAACGGTCATCTGACCAGGGGTTTGAACAAAAAGTAGCACTTTGATTGGGACACTTAACAATATGCTTGCTTGTTTTGCCTTCAGAACAGTGTTTTCCCTAAATCCTGGAAATGGGGAATCGGAATAGTTCCCTTAGTAGCGCTTATGAACGCTGCAGTGTTGAAAATAACTTAAATCAAAATATCACACGAAAGTGAAAAACCATTTGCTGGGAAAAAGGGCCCTCCACTTCAAGGCGCTTTTCTCAAAAGCCAGGGCAACAAAGCCATTAAAAGGGTTTTTGCATGCCCCACTTTGGCGAATCAGGAAAAATAATGGTTTTCAGTCGTTAAAATCTAGCGGAACACCATGTCTAACTTGCAAAAATTAGCTGGATTGACAGTACAATCACTCAAACGCGGACGTGAATTGGAAAACATTTATTAAAAACGCTGAAAGTGGAATGTGGAAGCATGTCGCTTTCCACAGAGCAGGGAAACGTAGCATATTTCCGTAGCTGCCAGAAAGAGATGAGTGATTTTCAACGGCGTTTGACAAATGCGGCATCCTTTTCAATTGTAGGGTTGAAGGGTATTTTGGATTTGTTTCTCAAGAACCCGTCTCACTTGTTAAATTGGAAGCGTGAACATAATATAAATCCAACTTATAATTAGAAAATTTGAATATCATATTAAAAATTATTTTATTTTAAAAAATTAAGTTATTAACTAAGACTAAGATAATATTATACGTAAAATTATAACGGTTTCATTCTTTGCTGTGTAAAGGCTTCCATTTGGATTGCTGCCCCTGAACAACAGTTACACTGAATGCGATTGAGTGTGCTTTATTGAATTATTCAATAGGTCCCCCACTGCCCCTGCCCTCCCCTTTCTCGCCCCCTCCCTCCTCGCACCCCAGGCCGCCCAAAAAAAAAAAAACAGACCTTTTGGTCTCTTTTCTCTGTCTGTCTCACCTCCTCCTCTCCGTCCTATAATATGTAGCACGACAGGAAGTTTTCTTGTTCATTGATAAATACAGTGAGTTTTCCTTTACAAGATTGACGCTGTCTCTTTCCAATTCTGCAAATTCCATCCCTAACAGGAAACATGCGATAACATGGTGCCGATTTTTGCACAACATTTGTCATCTCTGTCTACTTTTGCTTGGTCGTGTTCCCAAACATAAATGAATAATAACTTGAACCAGACATCAATTAATCTGGGATTTGGAAGCATAGGTAATTAAAAAACCAAATTGGCTTCTCACATTCCTGTGATGTGCACGACTAATAACTTTTATACGTTTTGGATTCTTTGGCAGTTGCCTTTTTCACTCCCGCTTCTCCTGTTCCTTTCATCGAACGCTTCTCAGTTTCTGTACTTGAGACTGGAATGAACGGTAATATCTCTCATGTCATTATCATTTCTGATTATCGATCTTATTTAGACAAACAAAAGTACAATGGCAAAACAAATGCTATACAATTGAATCAAACATATCGTTCCCAAATCAGCCAACCCCAAGAAAACCGAGATTTGTATAATTTGTATTCAACAAGCTCCTTTTTTTTTTTTTTCTGTGTAGTGTAGTGTAAGGTGATGAGTTTCTCAGCTCTAAATGTTGTGTACAACTTACACAGTATATTTCCGATCATGTTGCTAAATTTACCATGTAGAGAAATAAAAAAAAAAAAAAGTCTGCTTTTTGGGTGTTGCCGTCCTATCTGTGTCAATGAGACTTCATGATTGTTCAGCTGTTTGGGAATTGATTTTGTTCCCCACAACCGTAAAAAATTTAAAGTTGTTTAGCCTCATTATTTTGTTCTACTTTTGATTCAGCAAAGGTGATTAGATAATGGCATGCTGGTGAGTTCATCATCATTAAAAGTTTGAACTAATGCGGCCCTGGATGGGCACTTGATGATATTTCACCTGAACTACCACTTCTTCTCACATCAGGAACTATACTATACAGCAAATTAATGCACCAATAACAACAAGAAGAGGGGTCAATCAGAGTTTCTCAACATTATTTCCATTGGGAAACCCCACAGTGGATTATTTTCTTTCTTGGGACTCTCTTGTTTGAAGGAATTATGCCTCGAAGATTGCAAATTTACTTTTGAATGAAGTAATAACCTTATGAATTTGACATGCTTTGGCTCCCTGCATATGATTAGCATTCCGTACCTATCCAGATCATAATCCTCAACGCGGTACAGAGGTATTCATGAATGGATTACAAGCTTATTGGATGGCAATTGGCAGAGTGTCTGCATGGATACGCCTCGATTCTTTTTTCCTTCTGGCGTTCCTGTCATATGGTACTTCAAGCAAGTTTTCAAATACTGCTTCAAGTTTATTTTTCAGTCTAATCTCACAACAAAAAATTCTCTACTCATGACCTTATCTTAGCATGCGACCTTGAGTAGAAAAATACGTAAATAGTATCAAAATTTATAAAATTTTTGGAGGCACTTAACCGTGTGTGTGTGTGTGTGTTTTTTTTTTTTTTTTTTTTGTTTACTACATTTTAAATGTTTAGTTTGCATTTATCTGTTTTATATTTACAATATCAAATTATCACTTTAAAATCTTATATCTACTTAAAAAATTAAAATTAAATTTTTAGTCAAAAAATTAATAAATATTATAAGTCATATTAAGTATTTATATTTCAGTAAATTGAGATTTTGTATTATATTCTTAATACATACACTTAACACACGTAATAGATCAAATTGGCACGTAACATAATAAAACTAAGTTGTAAGTTTTGAATGAACTATACCCAGATAGTAGGCCCTATTAAAACTTGGCTATATTGATTAGATTAAACAAATAGAAATAGTCAAGCCACTTAACAGCTAATATAGATAAAAAAAAAAAAATTAAGTTCTATTACTATACTAAATAATACATTAAAACTTCATATTTACTTCAAAATTGAAGTAAGTGGAGAGCCCATAAATATAACAAGAGACGCGAGGTTTTATGCATTAACGGTACCTTTAACACATGAGACCGGTAAGGATAAGATTTTTGCCATGTAAAGGCAATTACCCCTTACTTAGCTTAAGTGGCAGGCAGTTAGAGTTTGAATGAACGAGTTAAGCACTCTTCTTAAGTAAGTTTGAATCTCATCATTACATTGGGTGCTAATAATTTTGCCACAAAAAAGGAAAAAAGGTCAGGTCTCATGCCTCCAACTTTCACACCACACCAGGATTACAGAGGGCATCAAAGCAAGACCGGTGGGAATATACCCATTGATTTAGCCAGGCCTTCGGTGGTTCATATTTCTGTTACTAAAAACGAAAAATTACCAACAAGGGGATCGACTTTTCATGCTTTAAAAGGTAGGAAATTCACATTGCAATAAAAATACAGTCCGGTAGTCACGATTCACATAGGTTTTTATTGGCTATAACCTTAAGCTTTGATGTGGACATGAAGTTTCACTAGCGTTATTTTCCATGTAATCAAAGTTTGGCACATTCCCTTACCTGCAGTCAGTGTCTTGGTTTCAGTTTCGCTGGCGTTATTTCTAATATTCGGCCAATTAATCTAAAAACTGGCTCATGCCTTGCTTCGGCCTCAACCACCATGACTTTGTGCCAAATTATGGTTTCTTTCTTTAAAGCCAAATCAACTTTGTTGTAATATCTGGTTTTATAATCATACTGTAACAAGCACGTTGCGTGTTTCGCAAATATTACAATGCATGGTGTAAAAATTACATGTTTCCAAAAGGGTCAAACCTAAGCACGCCTAATTTTTCTTGGAAAGCTTAGTACTTTCTATTTGCAAAATTACGTTTATAAATATGAGACTTCAAGTGGCTGTACATGAGGCACGTTTAATGTTGGCAGCACACAAGGCATGGCTTGCACCGTGATCATGTCTTCTCTCCCCACAGGCCCTTCACATCACATGGACGTGCCTCACATGCGTCTGCTAGCGTCCACATGGTCCTTAACAGCCCCTCTTGAATTGTTTAAAGAGACAAAAATGGAATGGGACCCCTGCCGTCTGCCCCAGAAAACTCATCCCATTTCTGTTTTTTTTTTTTGCTTTTTCTTTTGGGGGCGGGGGGTGGGGAGGGGTTTATGTTTGTGCATTCTTTCAATTCATATTCAGCATCACTTGCCCTCCCTTTGCTTTATCATTTATCTATATTACGCTTTGCAATTCTACCCATTAGGACAATTGCAGCCCCACTATCTGTTTTCTAATGGACTTTATGGACTAAAAATCAAACTCCAAGACACGAAACCGAGAATTTAAAAATGGCAGCCCCACTATATTTGTTCAAATTATGCTTGTAAGGACCATTTGTGTTTTGGATTCTAAGCTCCATATCAGAGCCCATGTTTCGACACGTCGGTTGATTGTAAAGAAATGGCAGACGATTGTGAAATTTGAGAGCGGTCTCTGGGACAGGCCTAAAAGCAAACAGTATCGACTTGTCGTGGGCCGAAGGGCTTTATGCTAACTTGAGAGGCTATTACCATTGTAGAGAACACAGTGTTGTCTGATTTTGTGAAGTTGGACGCACTGGGCCTCAATCTGTTCATCCTGCAACATTGATTTTCGTTTTCCTTTCTATTTTATGTCCGGACAATAATGCAACCTAACCTTGACCAAATGTGTTCCGGAATCCGATGAGGTATAAGAAAGTTCCCCGTATCCGAAGTTTGAATTTTGGAGAAAATGTAGCCACCCGTCTAGCTGCTAGGCATAGAATAGTGTGATATCCACTCTCGATTGTTTGTGTTTTTCATCAAAAACCCCTGGACCTGAAGTTGCCTGGCCTTCTTTTAATATGAGTAGAACATGTTCGGTATTGTGGGTAGCAACTGGCAAGAAGCAAGAGATCAAAATTAGGTGGCGAATTTTGAAGCTTTGGGGGGATAGTTGCGCGTGGGTAGGTGTCATTTTGGGTTGTTTAGTTTATTTGTGGCCTTAAATAAAAAAAAACAAAGGCAGCTACCACTTTATATAGTTGTCCATTGTATTATTCATTTCTGCCTCTCCGGCGAGGTTAGGAAGAGAGATTTCCAATTTTCATTGACTGTTTCATGGAATTTACTTGGCATTATATATTTCTTTTGGACTTGGTCTTGAGTCTTCAAGCAATACAGAGCTAAGTCCTTTTCTTTTTTTTTTCCTTTTTTTCATTTTCCTACAGATACCTAGTGACAAATTTAAGTGGGTTCTTAATGTGAATTTACATTGACTAGTTGTTTTCTACAGAAAAAAAAGTCTGGCAAGTTACAATTATTCGGCTTCCCGAGATCATTTATAGAAAAAAATGGAGAGGTTGATTCACTGCGACAAAGTCACGGGATAATGTCGCATTTCTGTTTTCAAACCAGCTGGGCTTTTGAAGTTCAAACTTCAAAGCAAATACTTAGAAAAAGTTGTGCGAGGCAAATTTCAACACAAATGGACGTAGTTAGCCGACTTGATTTAGTTTGAGGAAGAATTCTCGTGTGACTTTATTATTATTATTATTATTTAAATAATAAAATTTTCATTAAATTCATGTTTCAAACCTTTACTAATTTGAGTTGTGTTTGTAAAAATATCTAATGTAGGATGTACTATAAAGATTATTTTTCTCATCTTATAAATTATATTATAATTATTATTTTGTAATTTATTTACTTATTTTAGTATAATTAAGAATTTTATTTAGACTATTTAAGAAAAAAAAAGTAAATTATTTGGAATTTTTTTTATTTTGATTTATTTTAAAATATTTTTTCATATAATTTAAAATATTTTTTAATTAAATAAATAATTTTAGTTATAAATATCATGTAAGTCTATGAGTTAAGACATCTCATAAATAAACATTTTAAAAAGAGAACATAAAACTTCCTTAAATAATTTCGTATAGTCTAAATAATAAAATAATATTTTAAAAAGTAAAAGGGTATTTTACGTAGTAAAATTGATCCTAAATAATAAAATGATATTTTTAAATAATAAATATTATTCTAAATAATAAAATTGCATATAAAAGTCAAAACTTTTAGATTTTTCCTTTAACCTTCTGCAGTCCATTTGTTTCATAAAGTTTTGGACTATAAATTCTATATCAGTCCCCTTCATTAGAGAGAAACTTGTCCTTGAGTTTAAATCTAAGTTTATATAGAGAGACTTATTTGTGAATAAAACAGATAAATATCTACAACGATAAAAGTTCTTGAAATTCCCTATTCTAGAGTTAGATCAATTATATATGCATTGTCATTAATTTTCTTCAACAACACTTGATAGGGATCATACTTCTTAAGCTACAATTTGTTGTAAGAACCAATAAGAAACCACTCCTTACGAACCATTACTTGGTCACCTTATTTAAACAAATGACTCATTTGATGTTTGTTAGTAGTCCTTTTATATTTTTCTTTGATGACCTCTAACTTCTGTTTCACCTCAATTTAAACAGATTGCACCTGTTCTACAAGATGCTTAGCTATAATGCTAAGGCCTGAGACTCGAGGAAGTATAACCAAATCTAGAGCATGTTATGGATATTTAGTATAAATAATGGAAAAAGGAGACTTCCATATAGATATGAATTCGCTATACACTATACAATTATATGCAAACTCAACTTGAACTAGGGTAAAGTCCCATTACCCATTATTTTGGCTTATCTCTATAAATACTTCGAATAAGATTACCCAATGTTCTGTCAAGTGATTTAGTCTGATCATATGTTTATGGGTAAGATGTATTGCTAAACATTAGGGATGAATCAAATGGCTTCCATAAAGTGATCCAAAAGTAATTGAGAAACCTTATATCATGGTTAAAAGTAATGGATTTAGGCACTCCATGTAAGCATACTACCTTTTTAAAAAATAATCAAGTTACACTTGAGACATTAAAGGTTTTTTTGTAAGGAATAAAATGACTCATTTTAGCAAATTTGTCAACAACAACAAATACAAAGTCCATCTCACATTATGTACAAGGTAATCCTAAAACAAAATTAATGGATAAGTTTTCCCAAATAAGGTTTGAAATAGGCAATGTCATATATAGTCTCGTATTTTGTGACTAGCCCTTGGCTGTATAACAAACATAGTATCGTTAGACAAATTTGCCAACATCACTCTTTAGCTATAGCCAATAATATCGCTCTTGAATAATAGTAATTATCTTGCATGTCTAAGATGACCTGTAAACCACCTATGTAGATCACGTATAACTTTTGCCTTTGATGAAGATCGAGGAATACAAAATTAATTTTTACGTATTAAATAATTGTCAAGAATGTGAAAATCATTTATCGATTACCTTTGAACTCATTTTTCCCAAACAGTAGCAAAGTCCTCATCATACTTATACAATTTGCAAAGAGATTCAAACCTCATTATCTCACTACTTATGTCATTAGTAGTGATGCTTTTTCGCTTAAGTCAACAACTTTATTTTGCTAACCAGTTTTATGAAATAACTTAAAAGGGAACTTTTGTAAGAAACTGGACCATCAAATATACATATTATTGCTAATTTGCTTTTGACTGTAAAGATATTTAAGAGTCTAATGATTAGAGTGTAAGAAGAATTCACGCCTTATTAAACAATGCTCCTAATGTTTCAGAACTTTCACTACAACATAAAATTCCTTGTTATATGTTGACCACTTCTATCGAGCCTCACTTAACTTTTCACATAAATATGCAACTGGCCTCTTTTTTTGAGAAAGAGCAATTTCAACCCTTATTCCATTAGCATTACATTCAATTTCAAATAACTTTTTAAAGCTAAGAAGGGCTAGCACTAGAGTAGTATATAATTTTTTCTTAATAAGTGCAAAGCACTATTTTTCTTTATCTCCTTATTAAAACTTGCTTTTCTTAAGACATTCAGTGTTAGGGGTCATGATGATACTAAAATTGTGGACAAATCATCTATAAAAAGTTGCTAAATTATGGAAACTTTGTACATCACTTACTATTTTAGGGGTAAGCTAATCTCAAAATGTTCGCACTTTGTTCTCATCAACTTGGATACCCTTAAAACTGACTATGTATTCCAGAAAAAATAGCTTATCATTCATGAAGCTTCACTTCCTCAAATTTACATATAATTTATTTTCTTACAACACCAATAATACCTTCCTTAAGTGTAAAACATGATCCCACATTGATTGACTGTAAATAAGAATATCGTCAAAATATACAACTACAAACTTGCTAATAAAAGGTTTTAATACCTAACTCATCAATCTCATAATGGTGCTCAAGGCATTAAAGAGACCAAATGGCATCACTAGTTAATCATAAAGATTGTCTCGAGTATTGAATATGGTCTTTCACTCGTCTTCAAGTGTGATTTTAACTTGTTGATAACAACTTCAAAGATCGACTTTTGAAAATATCTTAAACCCGTCCAGTTAGTCTAACATATCATCCAGTTAAGGAATAAGGAACTTATATCTAATGGTGATCTTATTGATGACTCGATTATCAACATACATCTATTAATTATAAGGTAAGTATTGCACCTAAGCTTAAGCTCTCCTTGATATAATTCTTTTGTAATAACTCTTCTACCTTATCCTTTAAGATTTTTCTCTCTTTAGGACTTATTCAGTAATATGACAGATTAAAGAGACTAGCCCTAGGGATTAAACCAATCTGATGTTTGATGTTATGCATTGATGATAACCTATTTGGTAACTCTTGTATAGTAATATTACTGAATTTTTCTAACAATGACTTAATTACTTTGGGAACCTTGCCTCTAGACTACTAGATATTTCAGATTTTACCACTAACACATAAACTTCATTTCATTCTTTAATGGTCGCTTCAATTTCTTAATTTGAATAGATGATTGTTAGAGAAGTCCTCTCCCCAACTTAAGAAGTTTTAGGTTGGGACCTTCCTTTCATGAACAGTAACATATATTTTAGTCTGTTATTCTCAAGTTTATAGATATTTTTTTGGCCTAAGTGTTGAGCATTAACATCAAATTACCAGGATCACCCAAATAATAAGTGGCAAGCGTTCATGACTGCAACATCGCAGTAAGTCTCATCTGTGTACTAGTCAATTGAGAAATGAACTTTATATCATTCTGTCATTCGGAGTTTACCTACTGTTTTGATTCGCTCGATGGTATATGAATTCAGGTGTTTTTCCACTAGTAGTTACAATTTTTTAACAATTTTTATCTGAATAATATTTTCTTGACTACTATTATCAATAATCAAATTACACAAAGTATTGTTAATTATGCCCATGGTACGAAATAACTTGTTTCACTAAATATCATCCTTCTATTTAAGAGCCAACATTAACTTTCTCATTACATACATAAATCTATCATATTTATAATCGTACTTATTTCCTTTTGAGTAGCAATAGACTTTTTCATTTTCATCTTCAATCGTCTTTCCTTACTTTACTATATTTACTATTTTTCGATGTGGATAATTATTTGAACAATGACCTACCTTATTGCACTTAAAGCAATTGCTTAATGTAGGTTTCTTATAAGGATTAGTATTTTGAATGGTAATTTTCTCAGCAAACGATTGTTTACTTATAATTTTGGCAGTTATTGCCCTTTTTTACTAGCTTAATGTCTTTTACTTTTTCTTATCTGTATCAAACTTGTTAGAGTGAAATAATTCAAGCTTATTTTTTTCTTACAATATGATTAGCTTTCAATGTCATATTTCTAGCATTAGATATGTTTAGCAGTATTTGAACTCCAATTTTATCTTGAATGACTAGTTTTAATCCATTAAGGTATCTTGACACTTGCTGACTTTCTAATTCCATCAAGTTATTGCACTCAAATAATTTGAAAAAATTCTAATGAATATTCATAAACTAATTGGTTACTTTGATTGTAACGTTGATATTTTTAAAAAAGGATCTACTTATAGTCTAGAGGAAGAAATGCTCCTCTTAGAAGTTGTTTCATTTTATACCAGTGCCTAATTCGAGTTTTTCCTTCTCTTTTCCTACAATTTTTTGTTCGTTTCTACTAAGCAGAGGCTTTTCATTTTAGTTGACAAACAACTAATCTAACCTTTTGTTCTTTGTGTATCTCTATATAATCAAAAAAAATTTATACTTCAACTAACCAATCCATAAAATTTTCAATATTAAATTTATCAATAAAGATATGAATATCTATTTTTAGTTGAACTTCTTTTAACATTTTTAGATATTAAGGTCATCATTGCTCATACTTGACATAATTTAGATATTCATTAAAATCACCATTCTTTATTATTATAATCTATTACATAAGCATAACACCTAGGCATATTTGTTTCTTCATCAGAATCTACTACATAAAGTTAACGCCTCTGCAAATAAGTAGGGACTGGTTGAGCGAGAGGTTAAACACGAGCAAAATCTTTGTACTAATCTCTTTCGTCTTTCCAATTCCTGTTGGCACCTTTCACCTAAAGAGTTTTAAATTAATTATTGATGGCTTGTAGTCCACGTTTTAATCAATCAAGCCTTTGGTTAAAGTGTTGTGTCGCTGCCTCTTAGGTGTGGATGGTTGTCTAAATGGTTGGCATCCCCGAATTTTCATCAGCAAGATGGTTGCAATTCCTTCCATCTTGCATTAGGTGGTATTATAATAGGTTTGGCCTATGTTAATGTTGTCTTACGGGGTTCGAAGCAATCTCTTCAACAACCAAGATTATAAAGGGAAAACTCTATCTAAAGTAATTTTACAAGATCATAAATATAATAAGTCTTATACTAAAGATATTGCTGATACTTAATATGTTCGTACTCATATTTCTAATTTTAAAAATATTTCTTTCTTTGATGAAAATTTTTTCATTAAAGATTTTATCAGTTGGTTAATAAAAATTGAATTTTATTTTGAATACAATAATATTTGTAAGGAGAAAATGACTTTTACATATTTTAAACTTAAAGATGGTGCAACTAAATGGTGGAATTATATTCAATATTTTCAATTAAGATATAGTAAGTTTAAAATTTAATTATGGGTAGATATGAGAAATTTATTAGTGTTGAAATTTTTTGGTAATGATATATCTGATGAAATTTTTAAAAAAGTTAAAGAGAAATTTAATTTTTATATTCTACCGACTAATAAATTATATGATAATATGTTTGCTCACTCCATACCTCAAGAGTCAATGGTTCAAAAAGAAGAAGAAATATTAGTTGATAATTATGTGTTGATTGAGACAGACAATTCTGTAAATTTTATTAACTTAGAAGTTGAACCTATAATCCACAAGTCTGAGGATCTTGATAATTTTTAACCTTTCATATTTGTAGATTTTGTTGGATTAGATAATTAAGTACTTGATAATTCAATGTCATTATTTAGTAATGTCATTATTCCCATGATGATTCACAAAAGAAGCTAATAATTCTGGTTCATATTGAAAACATTAATTTATTTAAGTGGCATGATAGACGTCAATTCCTCATTATTAACTTGAAGGCGAATTTCTTTCAAGTGGAGGGATTTGACATAGGATGCATCATAAAAATTATTTTTTTATTATTTTATAAATTATGTTGTAATTATTATCTTGTAATTTATTTACTTATTTTAATATAATTAGGAATTTTAGTTAAACTATTTAAAACATATAAACTATTTATAATTTTTTTTATTTTGATTTATTTTAGAATATTTTATTATTTAGTTTAAAGTATTTTTTTAATTAAATAAATAGTTTTAGTTATAAATATTATGTAAACCTATGAGTTAAAGCATCTAACAAATAATAAAATTTTATAAATTATTTTATTCTTTTTTAGAATTATTTAGATGAATTCTTTTTGTTATCTATTAGAACTTGAATTTACCTTATTTAATATCATATCTCGTCTTCCTCTTTCATTTTGTTAATATTATTTATAGTTTTATTTAATTTATATAAATAATTTTAAAGTATAAAAGATATAATATACAAGGTTTTCGTATCATAAAGTTTGAATAAGAAAATTAGTTTTATAATTTAAAATTATGACATTAAGTCATAATAAAATAATTTCAGTAATGTTTGGCCTTCAAACTATTTCTATACATGAAAATGAGGGAAAAAAAAAAAAGCTTCACTTGTATGGTACGGTGGTTCAATATCACAACCAATTTTCAATGTAGAAAATTCTACGGGGAATTGGTGATCATTTTCATTCAGCAATGGCACGAGGTTTGAAGCGGTCAGAGGCAGGGTCAGTCCTTGGTTTATTTTTATTTTTATTTTTATTATCATTTTATTTGGACCCCCCAAATGATTCAATTGAGCGACTTTCAGGTCATAGTTTCTTCATCTTGTGCGACAGGCCCGTTTACTTTGATTTCTTGACTTCTGGAGATTTTCTGCTACTAGCAGTTTAGCACGACTTCGGTGAGTCTAGCTGTCGACACGCTTTTGATTCGTACATGACCATTTGGAACTAAGGTTTTAAAAATTGAATTGATTTTCAAACAAAAAAATAATAAATTAGTTGAATCTATTTAACTGAAAATTAAATCGATTGAGTTGGTATTCAGTTTAAAAGGTATAGAAAATTATAATATTTATATATTTTATATAAAATATTGATATGTAAGGAGTAAGGAGGGAGTAAGGAGCGAGGAGTTAGAGACCAAATGACGTCTTCTTGTTCTTGGCACCTTTGGCGTTGCAGACAAAGCACTCCAATGACTCAAGTCAATTCTCCGGTTTTGACTCCAATTTTCATATTCTCTGGTTTTTTTTTTAGCATAATCAAACCAGATCATGAACTGTTTCTCAATTTTTATTTTCTTATTGAATTAGTCAGACCAATTTCCAAAACATTGTTTGGAAATGAAAAAATAAAAATTAATGAAAAATAAATAATCTGTATATATATATAATAAATAGCTTTGACATGAAATATGCAGAAAATGAATTTAGTACGAACATTCACACTGCCGATTGTGGGATGGAGTGACCATTCTCCATAGTCATCAAATCCAATAACCGAAATCCTATTTACTACAATCAGTTGGCTGAACGAAACAATAACGTCTCGTTTAAGCAGACAACATGCCCACTTTCCAGCCGAGTATCAAACATCTCAATGACCATAGCTGGCAAATCATTAAAGGGAGGCGAGTGCTTTTAGGGGATAAGGAGAGACGATGTTGAGATTGATTATGCCAACGCAAAAGGGCAAGCTGGTGTGCTGCTGGACAATTTTACGGTTGACTGATGGTACTGTCTTCCACGAACGAACCGGGTCAACATTGTTTGTTGCTTTACATACCGCAAGGCTCCAAGCCTTTTAATTCAATGGCCCCTGCAATTTGGACATGTTGCAGACCGTTACCAATCGGACGGTTTCACGTCCTTCTCTTTGCCAGATTGCTCAGCAGTTTTTAGTCTCTCCCTCTCTCTTTTTCTGGTCAAAAAATTCAGTGCAAATCAAGTATTTATGATGGTTTGGCTAGAGCCATTCGCCTCCCCAACTTCCCTACTTGTTGCATCCCAGCTTGTATTTATCCATTTAGTTCTTTGTTATCCATTTGCTTCCTGATAATTTTCTTCTTGACATGATTGGATCTTTTCACTAACTGATATGATCTGTTCTCGTACTAAAACTTTAACAAATATAAAATAAAAAAAAAGAGAGAGAGAGGAGAAAATGTCATTCTCTTTACATGAACCATCGAGAGCACATTCTGCCATTTTTGTCCACTCGTTAACGCTCTCCACTTTCCCTTTATTTGCCTGCACCGTACGTGAACTATCGAGCGCATAATCTGCCACGGCAGTGAATAATGTCCTCATCGTGGAAACAGATTGAGGGCAAAACATTAAGGACAAGTGTTTTCGTTTTTTCTTTTCATTTTCCTTTATTCTATGGTCCAGTAAATTTGTCAAAAAAAAAATAAAAATAAAAATAAAAATAGCACTCCCATCGTCTCATGGATCCCTTCCCGATGAAGATCGTCGTCAAAAAGGATCCTGAGCTGAGCGAGGGAGCGACTTATGGATCATAACAGGCTCATAATTCAAATTTCTAAGCATGATATAACACTTACAGAAAATAAACAAACTGTACCTTAATATGATACGAAATAACTATATTTTTAAAAACAAACCTACGAATATGGACCTAAGGAGGATTAAATTTAGAGGCTCAAAGTATCCAATCTAATCCTTATCACTTACTTTCACAATCAGCAGATTCAAGTTCAAACTCTCGACTGCAACCTAGCTGCATTATCATTTGATATATACGATGAATTTTTGTTAAATTTAAAGAGTATTCAGCGAAGTACAAATGTGATGATGAGATCTAATCTGAATTGTACTTTTAGTTTCAAATATACAATCAGTCTACCAATATTGTGATAAAATTGTATAATTATAAAGAAATAATTTTTATTTAATAGAAGTTATATATAGCTTAGTTATATATACTTCTTTGGATCCTTACTCAATTGACAAAGTTACCAAATGACTTTGCTATGTTATAAGATAATCTTTATAATTATATAACTTGATGTTAAAAAAAAATTAACGCTGTTATAAATTGATTACAAGCTTACATTAGTTTACCAATCAAAACTGAAAGTACAGATAGGCATCCATTATCCCGTAGCCCAACCAATGGATCGCCATTTGGTCAAAATAATAATAAATCAGTGGGTGACAGAAACCAAATGATTATTACAATTAGACGTGAAGGGCTCAAAGACAAGGAAATGAAGATAACGAAAGGAATATATCCATAAACCATATATTTGATTTGCGTTACAGGTAGGAGAACGGCACTGCCTCTAGCATGACCCCCAGATGCCTCAATTTTCGGGAGCAAATATGACAAGACATATTCGTTATTCATTAATTAATTATATATGTGTACCTTTGAATTTTATGAGTTCTTTATTATTATTATTAGTTGTGTCCTTTCCTTTCCTATTCTCGCGTCATTCGCGGTGGTAATTTTTGCAAGCAGCATACAGCTAGAAGGCAATATATATTTGGATATGGCCCCATGGGAAATGCAGGTTTAATTCGTTTGGACTTTATCATTTTTCCCTGTTACGCTGCCAAGAAAGCAATTGTTCAAATTCAGAGCACCAGACGAGCAAATTGCACCCAACATGAGGAGTTAATAAAAGTACATTTCATTAAAGAAATTAAAAAAAAAACCCTGGCTGAAGGGTAGCTGTACATGCAACGGATGGAGATTGTCAATTAAGAAGATGCGTTGCCACAGATTTGGGTTGGGAATGTCCGTGATAGATCGTCCCCGATGACTTAGCCTGATATAATTAAATTACAAGATAGACACTTCCCAATGAATTATTTATACTGCAGGAATGAAAATTTGTGTCCAAAAAGAATTTCTTATATAAAATTGACTCGAGGATATAACTTTTCAATCCTAGAATATCCCTACAAAATGTATTCAAGTGTTCTTAATCAATCTTAGGGTTAGCTGATTACTTCACATTTTATTGTTTCTTAATTAAGTGACTTAAAACTATTGGTACACTAGAATTATTGAACCCCAAAAATGCAACGATTTGGGAATTTTTTATAACTTTTCTTTTCTTTCTTTTTTTTTTTTTTTTTGAAAAATTAGAAAAATGTGAATGATACCATACAAGGAATAAGATCCATGGAAAATGTTAATTAATATAATAAATATTTGCAGCAACTTCGTCTTCAAGAACTCTATGATTAAATTTTTCTCTCATGCATTTTCCCTGAGTACCTGATCACAACATAAAATCAACTATCCAAAAAACAAAAAAAAAAAAAAAAAAAAAATCAGAATGATTCTGCGGCATACCGCATTGTAGCAACTGTTAATTGAGGAAGGACCGCAACTTTGACATTCGCTGCCAGGCAAATGTTACAGGAGAGATTAAGCTAGAGATAACCAAGCGATCCGATCAAAGAAAAATAAAAAAAATGTAAACAAACGGAGAGTTGTATATCATCGTTCATTAATGATTTGAAGTAATGTCTTATGTACGTTATTCCCCGAAAGGCTTGGTTATTGCTCCATTATCATTTTTCTATGTTAATTGATTTCTTCATTCTCTATTTGGGTGTATGCCCTTGTGGGTGCAGCCAAGGAATAAGATCGGCGAGGTGGATGTGGCCGCCAGGAAACTTACGTGGAAAATTAATCAATAACAAAAGTGAATTTCTTTTCCCAAATACAAGAATTAAAGAAAAGGAAGAAGGGGTCATTTAAATTCAACAGCTGCCCTTTCAAGTTCCCTTTGAAAGAGAATATTTTTCCAAGTCCAAGTTTGCAGCTGTTTGGTTTGGGTCCAAATATTATATTTAATTAAATTCAATTGAATTTTCAGGCAGAGCCCTTGTTCAGCTCCCCCCATGAATCAACTTCTTTTTTTTTTTTTTTTTTTTTTTTTGGACCTATGGTCCTGTTGTTATGGTTTTAGGCATATAAATAGTCCCAAATCCCTTCGAAGCCTTCCCATTGTCACACAAATTCCAAAGCAATTCGGTATTAATATTTATTGATTATTTGAGACGGAAAATGTCCAACCAACACTCACCACTTCCGTCCTGTTTCCGCCCCTCCGCCGCCGTCACCATGAAGGAAGACCTCGCTCCGCCGCCAGGCTCAGGCAAACCAGACCTCAGCACCTCTCTCTACCAAACCGTCCTCGGCCTCTTCTCTCTCACCTGGTCCCGCACTTTCTTCCAAGGCCACTCCCTCCATCTCCAGCTCCACCCAACCGACGACGACAATTACCGCTCTCCTCTTTCTCTCTCTAAGTTGCTTTCTCTCTCCACCGTGTCTTTCCATCTCGACATAAAGTCCTTCGCTTTTTGGAAGAAGCATGGATCCAAGGATCTCCATTTCACGGACCAAGAGCCCTGCAACACCAAAGGTCCAAGATTACAGATCTTCTGGGAACTGTCCAGGGCCAAGTTCGGATCCGGACCCGAACCTCAGTCCGGGTATTTCATTGCCGTGGTCGTCGGTCGCGAAATTGTTCTTCTTGTCGGCGATTTGACCAGAGAAGCCTACAGAAAAACCAAGGCGCAGAGGCCACCGGCCAAGAGAACGGCCCAAGTCCTTGTTATGAGAAAAGAGCACGTGTTTGGGAACAGGGTTTACACAACGAAAACGAGATTTGGAGGCAAGAACAGGGAGATATCCATAGATTGCAGTCCGAGCAATGACTCAAAGTTGTGTTTTAGCATCGACAAGAAAAGGGTCTTGCAGATAAAGCGCTTGAAGTGGAAATTCAGAGGAAACGAGAAGATTGAAGTGGACGGCGTTCCTATACAGGTCTCCTGGGACGTCTACAATTGGTTATTCGACGACATAAGGAACAAACATGCAGTGTTCACTTTCAGATTCGACACTCTAGATCTCCAAGACGAAGAAGAAGAAGAAGAAGAAGAGCAACTACAACTAGCAGGACACAGAGAAGAGAAAAACGCCGCCCTTCGGTGGGAACAAAATCGACTGTCAAGCGTCGGCTTTGGGACGACTGCGGCGGAGTTGAGAAAGATGAGGAAGAATCTGTTGATGATGAGAACGGCAAGGAGCTCGTCGTCATCGTCGATTTCGATATCATCCGCGTCTTCCGGGTGCAGCTCCTCAGTAATGGAGTGGGCTAGCGCAGAGGAATCTGAACTGCGTGGTCCTGGGGATTTCTGTTTGCTGGT